>CM055959.1:29809776-30274307 GCA_029490685.1 Schizonepeta tenuifolia
GTTTTGACAGTAGAAGCTTCTTCATCCGAGTTCTCCAGGATGTATAGTTCACAACCGAGAACATGACAACGATCTTGTCTTTAACATCCATCTGCACACACAAACAAAAGACAGATGCAAGCAGATATGCACTAGCGTGAAAAAGAGATTTGTTCAGTTGACCACTGAAGAAAAACACCTCGATTCACACCTCGTGAAACAGAGACAGCAATCTTTTGAACCACTGCTCTGATACCACTTGATGGTCCCGATACGAGTTCTGGTGTATGGAGGGGGGGGAATACACCAGTTAGGAATTTTAAAAACAACCCCCTGAAAATATCACAACCGAGTAAGAAGACTCAGTTGGAATCACAACTGAGTAAAGATACTCAGCTGGAAGTGTAGTGTTGTGCGGAATGTGCCACTTGATGGTCCCGATACGAGTTCTGGTGTATGGGAGGGGGGGGGGAATACACCAGTTAGGAATTTTAAAAACAACCCCCTGAAAATATCACAACCGAGTAAGAAGACTCAGTTGGAATCACAACTGAGTAAAGATACTCAGCTGGAAGTGTAGTGCTGTGCGGAATGTGGTGGAAATTAACTCGTATAAAATTACTCACGCTTTGATGCAAGGTCGGTCAATAACCAAGTCAGTTGATATGCAAAGATGCAGTTTTGTATGCTGGTTAGTTGGTCAGTTGAATATGCAATAAGAAATAACTGAACTGAAAACACAAGCACACAAGGGATTTACGTGGTTCGGAGAGAACTCCTACGTCCACGGGGAGTTGTGAGTCCACACAACTCAGTCCAAGTTCTTCTGGACAAAAACCACAAAGCTTATGCGGGCTTTGCAACCGTTAAGATAAGTTTACGGGTACTTATCGACCTTACAGATAAGTTTACGGGTACTTATCAACCTATCTACTCAATTCCGGGAAGAGTAGGGTCCTAACAACCTTTTTAAGGGTGTGTATGAAGGGTGGGTTTTTCCAACTACTAGCTCGAACAATAAAGTGAGCTAGGATCTAACACTCTATGAACTCTCAACTAGTGATGTTCTCAAGGTTGGATCAAAAACACCAAGACAGAATCTAACACTCTAGGAACTCTCAGCTAGTGATGTTCTTAGAGATTGATTTCGGTTTAGCTCGTTTGCGATATGAACTCTCAACTGGTGATGTTCACTCATCTATCTGCTCTCGCTCTTTCTTCTGTCTTCTCTGTCTTGTTCCACTTGGTGAATGAATGAATGCCTCTATTTATAGGCGGAGAGAATCAACTAGCCGTTGGATGAGCCGTTGATCTCTGTTCTGTGAAAGCGATGGCTTGTCTCTCATCTCTGCAGACTTTCCGGATTTGGCAAATGTGTTCTTCTGCTTTCCATCTGAGACAGCCTTGTGTTGGACCAAATGAGGTAATGACAGAGAGTCAAACCTTCACGTGACTTCCTTTTTGAAATTCAAATCTTCAACCTTTAACTTTTAACCTTGTTTAGTCGGTTGAGAAGTTTTGGTATTCATGTGATTGGTCTTCAGCTGATATTCCATCTGATTGATATCTTCATCTGACCTTCTGTTTGAATTGGAACAATTGAACTCTCAGCTGCTTTGAACTTCAAGTTGTCGACCTTATCGGTTCGAGTCTTTCAACTGATGCTCTGTATCTTGAACGCTCAGTTGCCTTTCTTGTAACTGATGTTCTATCTCTTAAACGCTCAGTTGACTTTCTTGCAACTGATGTTCTCGTACATCTTCTCCTTTGAACGTTCAGTTGTCTTTCTTACAACTGATGTTCTATCCGAGTGAAGCCTTGTTGCCGTCTTCAGCTGGAGTCCTGTAAAGATAAAATCTCAACATTGCTCAAACAGCGAGCCTAACTACTAACATTAGGATCTGGCAACATCTACTCTGTTGGGGTCAGTTGGTTTTGAAATCAATCAAAACTTTAATAAATTTCCCAACAAAAACGTTGGTTAGCAATCGACCAATTTACCCCCAAGATTTCGGGTCGAAATCGGCCTGTCGAACACCATGATTGTTGAATTGTCGGTTCGCAATAGGCTCGTCTGGTCTTACAATTCTAGGTCGGAATCGACCCGTCGAACACTGTTTTGATTGCATATTGATATTGATATTGAGTATTTATATAGGTTTTTCAAAAATGTATTCATGTTAAAAAGCGATGTGGGACAAAATATATACTCCCTCCGTCCACAAAATGGTTGCCACATTGTGGACGACACGGGTTTTTAAAAAATGGTAGATAGTGGTGAATTATAGTAGGTATTATTGTGAGTAGAGTAAGGGTGTCACAATAAATGTGAGTGATGGAGTAGCAAAAGTGGCAATCATTTCATGGACAAACTTAATTAGCAAAAGTGACAACCATATTTCATGGATGGAGGGAGTATAAGATAAAATAATTGATTGTAAAATATATATCTTACATATATATAAATCAATCAAAATTTAAAAAGGACATTCGGTCCAACTCGTAAATATGGAAATAGAATAATGTTTATTAGTTTGGCAATATATATCTACATAATAGCATTAAATAAATCAGAAAAAAGAATGAATTTTTTAATGAGAATTTTTAGTGAATTGTGTTTGATGTATGAGATCAAATTCTTTTCTTCTTTGTTTTTTCAAATGCGATGGAATGGGTTGAACTTTGAAGAGATCTTGTTAATTTATATCATATATATTAATATAATAAAATATGATATAATGAATTTTTTAATGAGAATTTTTGGTGAATTGGGTTTGATGTATGAGAGCAAATTCTTTTCTTCTTTGTTTTTTCAAATGCGATGGAATGGGTTGAACTTTGAAGATTGATCTTGTTAATTTATATGATATATATTAATATAATAAAATATGATATGATAAATTTTGATTTATGATGACGATGATACCAACTTCAAGTTATTAGTCGGTCAACTTATAATTTAATTTTGTAAACGTTTTTATATTTGAACAAAAAGCCTTATTAAAAACGCAACATGTAAAAAAAGGAAATAAAAATCTGAAAAAATCGAAAGTATATATGGTCATCTTAATTGAGGACGATTATTATTAGATTAATAATTTTTAATTCAAAAATTTGAGAAATTAGATAAATGAGAATGGAAGAATTTGAGGTGTGCCACGTAGGATAGAGTCGTTTTCGTTTTAATAATATATAGATAGATAGATAGATAGATGAACATAACTTGGTGCGCCGGCGGCACATATGATATTTACATTCCCGAATTTTACTATTAATTTCATATGGAAATAAAAAATCCAATTAAATGATAAAATATGTCACCATTTTTCTGGTGCCCGGAGTTACGCTCCGGTGATAGCTAGCTAGTAGTAATATAATATATCCAACGGTTGAAATATTCTAACTAGCGCGCGACTTTAAAAAATCGGAATAGATTTGATTTTTATTTTTATTTATTATTTTTCTTTTTGAGTTGGACGAAAGGGAAAGGTCGAGTTTTAATCGGAATAAATTTGATATAAACCTAACTAAAGATCGGAATATATTTCAGATACTAATTTTTTATTTGACTCGGGAAAGAAGATCGATATAGAAATTAAATTTAAAAGTTCTACTGCAGACAAGATTTATAACCATCTGGATGTACTCAAAATTGAACTTTGAGACACAAATTAGAAAACCAAATGTGGACAAGAGAATTTAAACTCATGTAGAGCGCTATAAAAGGAGCATCTTTACAGATAATTTCATATTAATTGACATAGGTGGAAGATGCTCTTAAGCAGTAAATTGGTTAGGTGGTGCACAAACCGATTTTAATTCCAAGATGTTTTCGCTATAAAACTACGAGTTTCACGTTTCACTTCTGCAAACAAAATTACGAAAAAACAGTTCAAGGGCTGCCAATAGTAATCATCTCTCTTCCGCGACGCCAAGACCAGGTATTCATTTTTTAATTTTTATCAGCACAAATTAAACTGTAAATGCCATTTCTTATTTTACAAAATTTTGCATGGATAATAATTTAATTTTAGAATATCAGATTTGATATAAGAGTATGTAGCGGAATGAATCATTTTAATATACAGTTTTGACATTTAAGTACTTTTCCCCGACAAAAAATAAAATAGAAAGTAGGATATGATGATTATTTTATCTTTCGTCAAAATAGGTAAATGTGTGGAAGGATTTAGTTTTACCTTTGGTTTTGAGGGAGAAAAAAGAATATGCAATGCCAGCAACTTTAATTTGAAATTATATTTTAGCAGTAAATCAAGCCTATGCGTAAGAAATAAATTCTTATAATAACAACGGAATTTACTTAAAACATGCACTAAAAATATCGGCTACGGTTACCACGATATTAAAATAAAAATAAAATAATAACAAAAATTTGGGTGCGGTCGGCTTTTTGGGTATAGTATATGCGGATAAGGATTAGGGGAGATTAAGGGTCGTTTGGAATAGACAACTAGGAGCCTCCTAGCTAATTCCAATAAAAATAGATTTATTAATTTCAATTACAAAGTTCATTAATTTTAACTAATTATTAATTAATTACAATTTTCGAAGAATTAGCCCATACCCAGAAGTGCGGTCCTTCGAAAATTGGATGCCATATTCTATTTGCAGTCACATGTATTGTAAAATCAGCCCAATGACCTGCTAAAACCACCAAAATTACTGAATTTTCTTTTTAAACACATTACAATAATCTACTACTACTTCATCAATGTTAATGATAATTGTTCAAATTTTAATTTTCTTAGTTGGGATTCATAAATCATAGATTTCCAAAGCAAGAAAATGCAGATCAATGTCCTTAGTCGAAAGCTAGTTAAACCTAGCAAGCCGACTCCAGCAAAGCTCCGAACCTACAAGATATCGGTCATGGACGAGGTCAATCCATCGATGTTTGTGGTCCGTATCCTCTACTATCAATCGGGTGCGACTGAAGGAAACTTTGCTTCTCTGGAAGAGTCATTGGCTCGAACCTTGTCATCTTTCTACCCGCTAGCGGGTAGATACGACAAGGAAAGGCGTATAGTTAATTGCAACGACGAGGGCGCTCAATTTTCGATAGCAGAAGTCGAGTACCACCTCAATCAACTCATAACCGGGGAGGTGGAGGTCGATAAGCTCAACCTCCTCCTCCCATTGGAAATAGGTGCTGCTGATGAGCCTTCTGATCCAATGCTGGCTGTCCAAATCAACAGGTTTAATTTGTTCAATTTTACATTTATTATTTTTTTAATTTGAAGAAAATTTTCGATTTATTGTAGTTGTACATATTTAACTTCCACGTACGATAAAAAAAAGTACTCTATATTATCCAACAGTCCTAGTTAAACGTCTCTTAAAAAGATTAACAGTCTTTGCATTAAAAAAAATTAAAATATATCTTTTCATTTAAAAAATTAAAAAAATATTTGTTTTTTTTTATTTTCCAAAACATATATATATATATATATATATATATATATATATATATATATATATAATGTGTCTTGTCTATTTTACTTAAGTTCCCAAATATCAAACCTTGGTTAGCTTTTTTACTTAAAGGTATCAAAATTGTACAATTTCAAGTCCCTTTTTTGTAAATAAATTGATATTTTTCATGTTTATATAGAAAAGTAAACGAACGTTTGTTCAAATTCAATCTACAAAATTAATTCCTAACGCAAACCAGATAAAAATTAAATGAAAGGAGAGAGATAAAAAAATAAAATAGAGAGAGAGAGAGAGTGTCAAATAATCGTAAAAATTAAATTTTGTCAAGCTACATAGTTTTTATAAATTCTGTCATTTTTTAGTACGAAATGTACGTATTCGTATCATGAGTACCACAATTATATCAACAAATAAACTAAATTAATACTGGTAAGATTGATACGATTTGTACTAATAGGATATATACTCTTAGTACGAAATGTACATATTTGTACCATAAGTACCACAATTATATCAACAAATAAACTAAATTAACTTCAACTGATAGCTGTTGTGGCATGCGAAATGGGATCAGATCGAGGTCAACTAGGAGACATGAGCACTTCTGAGCAGAAATATCAACAATATTGCTCTTGATATGATGTATTCGTGCTAGAGTACCACTTTTGATCATAGCATTCTTGTACAAATATGACAGTTCTGTACCGAATGACCACACACATAATATTTAGATCTATATTATAACTTCAAATCAATTTACCAAGAACAAAAACATAGTATGTAACATGATATGTTGGTACGAATATGCATATTCGTAACAATCATACCACGGCCGAACTGGCGGTGGCGCTGGTGGAGGGTGGTAGAATAAGCATATAACTTGATATGATGGTACGAATATGCATATTCGTACCAATCGTACCACGGCGGTGGCGCTGGTGGATGGTGGCAGAATAAACATATAACTTGATATGTTGGTACGAATATGTATATTAGTACCAATCGAACCACGGCGGCAGCGCTGATGGAGAGTGGCATAATAAGCATATAATTTGATATGTTGCATATTCGTACCAATTGTACCACGGCGGAGGCGCTGGTGGAGGGTGGCAGAATAAGCAACACGATATGTTGGTACGAATATGTATATTCGTACCTAATTATATTGCTATAATTTATAAATATTAAATTGCTAAACAAAATTTATATTTAAATAATCATATTCACCATTTGACATTTTTCCCTAATTGAAAATTATTTGGCTGAGATTGCACTTTGGTATACATATCTTTTATTTTCTCTGCTCTTAAATAAGGCCTTCGGATCATATTAAATGAATCAATTTCTTTTGTTATGAAACAATATTTATTACAGAAATACATTAATTAGTACATTCCAACTAATGAATGGACAGTAAAAATGAGGTGGCCGGTCAAATTTTTCCCAAATAGGAACTTATATTTCGAGATCCAAATCAAATTTATATTCCGTCCGTTCACGAAATGATATCCTGTTTCATCCATTATTTGTGTTCATCAAATAATGCTCTATTTCGTTATTTTTACAAATATACCCTCGTTACTTTATTAAAATCACTATCTTATGTTATTGATGACCCACATCAAATCAATTTTATTTCTATTTTTTTGTTATCCAATAACTTTATTCCTACTTTTTGGTCGATACCACCTCTTTTTAGTCATTACCACTATTTTTTTGTCATTATCTTACTATCCCTACTTTTTAACTTTTACCAACTCAAAATAACTTTATCAACTTTCTTAATCTCCGTACTGAACACGAAATGGAACATCATTTTGTGAATGGAGGGAGTACTAGGTACTAGCTACTAAATTAATACTAACTATATTTCTCAACAGATTTCAATGCGGAGGCACGGCCATCGCCGTCTGCGCTTCTCACAGAATTTTCGACGCAGGCTCAGTCAGCATATTCCTCACAGCCTGGAGTAGCGCCGCCACCGGCGGCGACGGCCCCGCCTTCATCCCCGTCTTCGACTCCGCCTCCTACTTCCCCTCCGAGAACTTACCTCCTCTACAGACTCACGATTCCCGAACCCGGAACAAAAACATAGTCATCAGGAGGTTCGTTTTCACCAAAACCGCCTTATCGAAACTCCGCCAACGCCTGACCACCGCCGCCGGAGCCCAGAGACCGCCTTCCAGGGTGGCAGTGGCGTCCGCCGTCCTCCTCCAGGCGATTCTCCGCGCTGACAGGGGTAGAAACGGAAAATCCAGACCCTGTATAATCGCTCAGGCGATCAACGTCCGCGGACGGACTGTTCCGCCCGTGTCAGAACACTCCGCTGGCAACTGGGCCACTTTCTCCACCCTCGAGCTCGACGCGTGCGCGGCTCGAGGAGTGGAAATGGATCTTCCCGCCCTGGTTTCGAAAATGCGCGAGTCGGCCGCGAGCGGCGTGGCGGACTGCGCGAGGCTGCTGACGGACAGGGAGTTCGGGAGGTGGGCTTTGGTCGGGAGCTACATCGAGGCCGACATGAAAGGCGGCGACGGCGGCGCGTGCAAGGTTGTTTGGATAAGTGATTGGTCCAAATTCGGAGATTACGAGGTGGATTTGGGTTTTGGGAAGCCGGTTTGGGTGAGTTTGGCGGGAGGGAGGCTTGAGGATATTTTCGTGCTAATGAGTACTAAGGACAAGGAAGGAATTGAAGCTTGGGTGTCCCTGAAGGAACCAGACATGAGATACTTGGAACGGGATGAGGAGATTCGGATGCTTACGACTGTGTCGTCGGGATCAGTGACGGAGCCAGAAATTTTGAGTGAGGGATTATCGAAAATGTAATAGTGATATGTGTGTGACATTGTTAGGGTTTGTTTTCTCATGCTTGCCTTTCTTTTCTTTTCTTTTCTTTTTTGGTATGGTTGTTTGTTTTGTGTATTTTGGATATGAATTTTGAGTTTAATCTATTATTTGAATTAATTACTGCATTATGTGTTTTCTTAGTTTCTTAGTGACATTCATGGGTGTCTCATTGTCAATTTTATTAGCTTTTCTTATATTTTCTCTTCAATTTCATTTTATTTTAATATACTTTAATTTTGAAATAAAGATTTAATAATTTTTTTTAGTATTTATTATCTTTAACTATTAATTAATAGTAATTGATTGTTTGAGTTTATTATTTCTTAATTAGAATTTGTAATTTTTTGTTTCAATCATTATATTACTAAAAAGAAAACGATTCTTGCTTTGAAAATTTTTTACGTGGCACCCCTTTTAATTCTTCATTCCTATTTATCTAAATTCTCAAATTTTTGAATTTTTAAATGTAAAATAATAAATTTTAAATATCTACTAAAATCTTGTGTCCCACATCGGTTATTCAATGAAATTTCACCTATTGAAAAACCTATAAATACATAGAATTAATGTGTATTTTCTCATCTTTTAGCCCACCAGTTTTATTTGGCCAATTTATTTATCAAACGGCCGAATAGATAATTATATTTTTATAGTTTAGTTTAATTTATTTTAATTTGGTCAATTTATTAATAGGCCAATAGAAAATTATTTTTCGTATGGAACTAATTTATTAGTTGAAAGAATAAATGGTTCCAAAATAATTGGCTAATGTGGCTAATGTATTGGTTGGTCGAATTAAATTTTGAAATAGACTAATAATTTTTATTTAATTTGATAAAAAATATTTAATCTATAATTTATCGATTATTTAGGTAGACGTGTCGATTCTCAAGTGACAGGCACCTCAACTCGAAATCCCACATGATACATTTTCATTCTTTATTCTTATTTATTTTAAATTTTATTTTATTCATTTTTTCCATGTATTTTTCTAAAATCTAGAATCGTCATCTATGAATTGATCTGTACGTGATTTGTAGTTAATGTTGGGAAATTTATTAGTAAGAGTTTTGATGAATTCCAAACCGACTGACCCCAACCAAGTAGATGTTGCCAAAACCTATTGTTAAAAGTTAGGCTCGCTGTTTGAGCAAAGTTGAGATTTTATCTTTACAGGTCTCCAGCTAAAAAGATGGCAACAAGGCATCACTCAGACAGAACATCAGTTATGATGAAAGACAACTGAGAATTCATATGTTCAGATGGAATGAGGGGGAAGTCTTCAGAACATCAGTTGTGAAGGAAACCAACTGAGGGTTCGTCAGATGAGAAGCAGTAGAGAGGAAGAGAACATCAGATGAGAAGGAAGTCATCTGAAGGTTCAAACTCAACTGACTAAATACAAGGAAGACAACTAAGGGTTCAGTTTCAGAACCTCAGTTAAAGAACTCAAACAAGAAGATCAACAGCATGAAGTTCAAAGTCAGCTGAGAGCTCAACGGTTCGGTCAGAACATCAGCTGAAGACCACTCAGATAAAGATCAAGATTTTCAACCGACTAATCGAGGTTGACTGTCAGAAAGGTTAAAATTTAAATTTCAAAAGGAAGTCACATGAGGGTTTGACCATTCAATCACTACCCCATCTGGCCCAACACAAGGCTGTCTCAGAAGAAAAGCAGAAGAGCACAGATGCCATATCGGGAAAGTCTGCAGAGATGAGAGACAAGCCATCGCTTTCAACGATCAGAGATCAACAGCTCCTCCAACGGCTAGTTGATACTCTCCGCCTATAAATAGAGGCATTCTCTCATTCGAGAGGGATACAAGACAAGAGACAGAGAAGTGCAATCACAAGAGAAACAAGCGCAAGAAAAATCTGCAAAAATCACATTCTAAGAGCATCAGCAGCTGAGAGTTCAAGAGTGATAGAACATTAGTAGCTGAGGGTTCATAGAGTTATAATCTGTCTTAGATCTTAGTTTGAGTGTTTATTCGTTCAAGCCATAGATCCAGTTCTCATTCGTGATTGAGCTTTAGTTGGAAAATCCACCCACATACACACCTTAAAAAGTGTTTGTTAGGATCATACTCTTCCTGTAATTGAGTAGCTAGGTCGTCAAGTACCCGCAAACTTGACATAGGTTGTTAAGTACCCGCAAACTTAAACTAAGACGATGAACCGACTCGCCAGACAAGAACATGCAAGAGGCATACCAAACAGAGTGTTTTCAACAACACACATCTGCAGTGCATGCCAGCTGGGAAAGCTCGCTAGATCCTCCTTCCGGTTGAAATCATCTCCCTCAATCGACCGAGTGTTACAGCTGATCCATATGGATCTCTTCGGGCCAGTTACACCAAAAAGCATAAATGGCAACGAATATACATTGGTTGTAACTGATGATTACTCGAGGTACACGTGGACCATTTTCATGCGTCACAAGAGTGAAACCCGAGATGAGCTGCCCAAGCTGATGGATCGGATAGCCAACCAACAAGAGATGAAGATCATTTCTATCCGATCAGATCGTGGAACTGAGTTTCTAAATGAAACCATCATCAAGTATTGCGAGAAAAATGGAATTACCCATCAGACATCAGCCGCGCGTACTCCGCAACAAAATGGAGTAGCTGAGCGAAGGAACAAAACGCTGAAGGATGCAGCCACATCCATGTTAGCCAGCTCAGCTCTACCAAAGAGATTTTGGGCTGAAGCAATCAACACTGCTTGCTACACTCAAAACCGGTCTCTTCTAACCAAGCGGTTGGGAAAGACACCATATGAGCTATGGAGACGCAGAAAGCCAGATATTTCTTATTTTCGCGTTTTTGGTTCAAAGTGTTATATTCACAACAATGGGAAGACTCAGTTGAAAAATTTTGATGCCAAAGCTTCGAAGGGCATATTTCTTGGATATGCTGCTCGAATCAAGGCATACAGAGTTTTCAACAACAGCTCTCGTGTTGTGGAAATAACACCTCATGTTAGTTTTGATGAATCTACCTTTGAGTGCAGGGAACAGGTTAAAGGACAACAAGCAGATCCAGCTGTTCCACCAGTTCTCACCAGATCACAAGCTCTAAGGGAAAAGAACCTAGCTGAACCACTGGTTTGGGCAACTGTGGATGAGGATCCATACTCCTCTGAAGATGAGTGCGAAGACCCCAGCTCATCCCAAGGGAGAACTTCAGCTATTGCTCCTCCAACTGCTTCAGCATCTGAAGCCCAACCGAGTCCGGTTCAACCTAATACCAATGTTGAGGATCCAGACTCAACAACTGATCAATCACCAGCTCTAAAGACTTCAACTCAGATTTCAGAACAGCCACAGTTGGAAGAAGAAGGAAGACGCAACCGAAGATGGTATGAAGTCCATTCCACTGACAATATCATCGGCGACCCAACCGAGGGTGTGCGTACAAGGAGCTGAGTTGCAAATCCAGAATCAACTGAAGAAAACTTCAAGACTTACGCCCAATATGTTGAGGAGTTGGCAAATCTAGAGGAGTTCGAGCAAGCTGGAGATGTTGCCATGATTTCTTGTTTTGTAGCTGATGTACCAGAACCGAAGAATGTTGGGGAAGCTCTCAACTGTGTTCACTGGACAACAGCCATGCAAGAAGAACTGAATGAGTTTCTACGCAACTGTGTATGGGAGTTGGTAAAAAGACCAAATGGTGTCAAGGTGATTAGATTGAAGTGGATTTTCAAAAACAAGAGAGACGCCATTGGATTCATAGTAAGGAATAAGGCAAAGTTGGTAGCTCAAGGATACTGCCAACAAGAAGGAATCGACTTTGAAGAATCTTTTGCGTCTGTTGCAAGGCTGGAAGCCATCCGAATCTTTCTAGCTTATGCCGCACATCACAAGTTCAAAGTGTATCAGATGGATGTGAAATGTGCATTCCTCAACGGAGATATTAAGGAAGATGTATATGTTGAACAGCCTCCAGGTTTTGAGACTGGAGATGGAAGAGTGTACAAGTTGAAGAAAGCTATCTATGGTCTAAAGCAAGCACCAAGGGCCTAGTATGACACTCTTTGTGGTTTTCTACTGAACTCGAGATTCAAACGAGGATCAGTTGACAAAACCCTGTTCAACATCAAAGTTGGAGAAGATATACTTGTTGTGCAAATCTACGTCGATGACATCATCTTCGGTTCCAAGTCAGAGGAGCTGTGCAAGAAATTCTCAGATCTCATGAAGGAGAAGTTCGAGATATCAATGATGAGCGAGATGAATTATTTCCTTGGATTACAAGTGAAGCAGTCACCAGAAGGAATTTTCATCAATCAGTCTAAGTATACAAAGGAGCTCATCACCAAGTTCGGATTGCAGACAAGTAAGACCACGAGGATCCCAATGAATACTAACTGGAAGATTGAACCCGGAGCTGAAGGAAAGCTCGTAGATGCCAGCCAGTTTAGAGGGATCATCGGTTCGCTGCTATATCTAACTGCCAGCCGACCAGACATATCATACGCAGTTGGAGTGTGTGCTTGATTCCAAGTTCAGCCAAGAGAAGCACACATGTTGGCAGCAAAGAACATCATCAAGTATCTGAAGGGAACTATTAATGTTGGATTGTGGTATCCAACTGACGACAATATCCAACTGACAGGATACTCAGATGCGGACCTAACAGGAGATCGGTTGGATAGGAAGTCTACCTCTGGACACTGTCAATTCATGGAAAGCAAGCTGGTTTCATGGATCTCCAAGAAACAAGCATGTGTTGCAACCTCTACAACCGAGTCAGAGTATATGGTTGCCGGAAGCTGTTGCATGCAAGTATTGTGGCTGAAAAAACAGCTGAGAGATTATGAAGTTGCAATTGGACAGGTTCCCATTCATTGTGATAGCTCGAGTGCCATAGCTATCTCTCTGAATCATGTTCACCACTCTAGGACAAAGCATATCGACATTCGTCATCACTTCATCCGAGATCATATTGAGAAGAAGGATGTGTCCATGGAGAAGATCCCAACTGAGATTCAGAGAGCTGACATCTTCACTAAACCTCTTCCTGAAGCTCGGTTCAAGATGTTGTGTGATCTTCTTGGACTATTGGATCCATCGGATGAAGAGTCATCCGAGCTGGAGAAGATCCATCCGAGCTAAAGAGTCATCCGAGCTGTAGAGGATCCATCCGAGATGAAGAGTCAGATATCCATCTGAGGGGGAAGCTCAGATGAAGGGGGAATCTCAGATACGAATTGCCAACTGAAGAACATCAGCTGAATAGACGAACTCGAGTCAGCTGATGGTATGCGGCAACTGAGAAACTCAACTGAGGTATACAGCTGATCTCGACATCAGCTGGCAGGTATCATTTATGACTGAAGGTGTTATGATATTAAATGAGAATGTTTGAAATAAATTCAAACATTCCTGAACATGTCAGCTAGACTAAACAAGCCATCATATCGCATTTAATGTAAAGTCTGGCTGAACTCCTATAGCCTTACTTTATAGTGCGACTGGGCTGACACCTTAAACTATTCACCTTCTCACTCGCGTGCGTGGAGCGTCAGTCAAAATACCCAACAGTCGCGTAATCCCAGCCGTTGATGGATTCGCGCCATTTAACCCCAGCCGTTGATCTCATCCGAGTCAAAGCTTATATAATACAGAAAATCAGGAAGTGATCCTTACCTTCTTCGCATATCCTTACTATTTCGTGCATATCTTTTCAATCTATTCATCATCTTCTCCAAATTTGTCTCACCATTTTTAGTAACGAATTTCTTTCGTCTTTGCATATATATCTCTTTGAGATGGCGCCTAAATCTAAAGCTTCCAAGAAGATGGTTTCCGCAGAACCCGCTACGTTCCAGGAATCCTTCGACATGTTGATGTCGAAGATTCACTTCGAACAGATTCTGTCCAGAGCGGCTCTGACCTCGCCGGAACTCGCTCCTGTTGCCGCCATTCTTTCCGACCACAATCTGCTCGACTGGGCAACCCTCTCTCCATCCAAGCTGCTCAGGAAGCAGGTCGCACATTTCTGTAGAAATCTGCAGCGAGTTGCAAAAGACGGGCATGTCACGATCATCCCGTGCAAGCAACGAAACAGCACTACCCGTACGCTGGAAGACACCGCCATTGAAATAAAAGTAACCAAGGAACTGCAAAAGATCATCCCCAGAGATCGAGAAGCCGTAGACGTGATGGGGAATTTCACGGACAAGGAAGCTGATGCATTCCTGCAAACAATCCTTCTTGTCCCTGAACAATTGAAGGGGAGTATGCAGAGGACAAAGCTGAAGCCGAAGCACCGATTGTTGTTTGACGTCATTTCAAAGTGCGCCTTTACGTACGGAGGAGCGTTCGGTGATATTAGCAGACCGAAGCTCAAGCAGCAGAAGGCCCTGGAGGAACACCACAAAATCGACTGGCTGGGCTATCTTGAAAGCCTGCTGTTGATGGAGAAGCAGAAAATTTCCGAGACGACAGCTGAGTCCGGAGAGCAGCTGTTGAGTGTCAAGGGGACACTCAACTTCGGCACAAAAATCTCTGCCCTGATCCTCCAAGCTACAAAGGGACAGAAGCTGACCTGGGAAGGGAGTGAGGACCCTCCGTTGAACAAGCTGATACTGTTCCCTACAGCCAAAAAGGCTAAAGATATGGTGGACGCAATCTACACACCCAAGGGAGCCTCCAAGCCAGCTGTGGAGTCGGCCTCAGCAGCTCGCCGCCTTTCAAGGTCCAAGCCTGCGAAGCGCCAGCTGGAGGAGGTGGCTGAGGAAGAGGAAGATGAAGAAGAAGATGAGGAGGAACCCCTCCAGAAGAGGCCCAGGATTCGAATCATCCAGCCCACAGCTCAACCGTCTACAACGAGCCCTGCGGTGGTGATGCCAGCCAACAAACCAGCTGAGGAGAAGGAATCAACCGAATCAAGCCAGTCGGTTGACCCAGCTGGGTTTGTTCTTCAACCTCGTCAAGAAGAAATGGCTGAAGGGGTGGAGATCCACGTGGAGGAATCCAGCTCCTCCTCAGATGACTCTGCTTCATCTGAGGAGTCTCACGACAGTCCAACTGGAGCTGATGCCAGCCAGGAAAACCCACCTGCGTCTGAGGAAACAATTGAGCCAACCCACTCTCTACCCAAAGAGGATCCAGTTCTCTCAACTGGTCCTCAGTCAGATATTCCGAGCCTCTCGCTCGATGCCAACGTTGTGACCACTCCTTTGGCCAACGTTGATGAAACCATCGAACATGTTTCCTTCGATATTGACCCCCCACCAATTGATGAAGAAGCCAACCGCTAGGCGATTTTGGCTGAATATGAAGGCAGGCTAGATTACTGCTTCCGCAAGCTGATCGGCATGTTCCCCGAGGCAACCTCGATGCCCATATTTGCCATACTCGGGACGGAACTGCTTTACCAGTTTAGCGTCATATTCAGTTACTGGTACGTCAAGGAGGAAACCCTCAGGATCCATGGTTGGGACAGGTTGAAGGTTGAAGAATCCAACCTGAGGGTATACTTCGACTACTAGAACCTGGAGGTGGCCTACAACCAGAAGGTGGCTGTGCTCCGTCGTCGTCTGGACAAAAGCAACCAAGAAGGGACAGACACCAGGGAGCTGTGCAACAATCCTGGAGCTGTTCAATTTCTTGACCAAATGTTGGCTAACAATGCCAACTACATGGAGGATGTCGACGCAGCTGATGAGGCGGCCAAGAAAGAAGAAGAAAAGCTCAAGGCCTACCTCGCCAGCCGAACTGCCCTGGTTGTCATGGAACCAACTGCCCAGCTACAACCACAACACCTGCCTGGACCCTCAAATCAGCCAGCGCTCTCAACCGATGCCATCTGTGAGCTGATCTCTGAGAGGGTCAACCAGCTGAGGCAGGAGCTATTGTCCAAGATCCAGCTCAGCAAGGAGGAGGATGCTGACAGGATAAATCAGCTGATGGCAGAGAATGCAAGCTTGAAGAAACAGCTGGAACACCTTTCCTCCTCCCTACAGCAAAAGATCGAAGAACTGTCCACTTCTACCAACTCGGAGGTCAAGGATCTGTAGAAGACGGTTCAAGGACTTAGCTTGGACTTCAACGTCTTCAAGTCCGTTGCTGAATCCGATCTGGCAAAGTCCCAGCAGACTCAAGACCAGGAGTGGATGTCTCAGTTCGCAAATTTCCGAGCTGAGTTCGTCACCCTCCACAAAGAGGTCTCTGCGACTTTTGCAGCCTTGCAGAGAGTCAAGCAAGAACGCCAAGATCTGGAGCTGGCCAAGCAGGTGGAAGAGAAGGATGCTGTCAACGAACTCTTCTCCCGAGTTCAACAAGCTGAGGCCAAGCTGACCTCCCTGGATGGCACTGTTGCCACCCTTTTGGATGATGCCAAAAAGGGGGAAGACAAGGAGCCAGCAGCTGTTGCTGGAAAGGGGAAAGATGTTCTTCAGCAGGGGGAAGGAGTTCAGCAGAGGGAAGAAGAAGTGCCAGCTGAAGCTGAAGGAGCAGCTGAAGAAACGCAGCAGGAACTGGAAATCTCCCATGACCTCGTAGCCGAGCTTACAGCTGAGCTCGATGCTGATCTTGACGGGATATCTGTTGAATACTGCATCGAAGCTGCCAAAGCTATGGGGGAGTCCAAGGAGAAGTACTTGAATCCCTCTTGGATCAAGAAGTTCGCTGCTGATCAGGCCAAGAAGGTGGCCAAGTTCGAGAAGGAACTGGCCAAGGTGGAGAAGAATGTTGACAGGAATAAAGCCAGCCGGAGCGTGCGAAGAATAAACAAGCACCAGATGAAGGCTGAGGCTAGGAAGAAGACACAACAGCTGTAGAAGAGCGCCCCGCTCCCGTCTCGGTTCCCACACGTTGACAAGGATGAATGCTGAGTGGAACGATGACTGGGAGCAGTTCAAGCATGAATTCATTAATGACTTTTATTACAGGAAGGTCTACTCAACTGAAGACCCAAGGCAAGCCTTCAAGGAAGCCTTGTGGGAGCTCAGATCTGGAGATCCTGGAATGTTTAGTCAGTTCAAGAGGGCCATGCTGAATGCTCAGCTCGATCCCAACACCATTCCAGTTCCGCAGAAACTCAGATATCGCCCTCAGATGATCAAAGAGACAAGTACTCCGAACAGAAATGCGATCATGGCTGAGGCGAGACAAGTCTGCAAAGAACATGGTGTCAACACTAGGATTGAGTCACCTGCAAAAAAAAAGATCTTTGACCGTATCTTCAGCAAGTACGGTCAACAGTATTTCTGAGCTGATCTAAGTTTTTTTTGTCTTTTGAGCTGATGTAGTTTTTGGAGCAACTGTTGTATCTTTAACTATTCTGTGCTTAACCCTGTAATCTTCAGTTGTAACAAAAACTTCAAAGTATATATAAGATTCACCTTGATGAACAATTCCTTATTGTCCAAGCTCTGAATCACAAAGTCTTTTAAATACCATGTTATAACTGTGCTAACCCTTTGATGTTTTATCTTATAGACTGTCTAGAATTTCAGCTGAGATTTTAGATAAGATAGTGAGGTTTAGATCAATAGTGGTTCAAAGCTGTAAGTGGTTTTAGCATCATCAAAAAGGGGGAAATTGTTGGGAAATTTATTATTAAGAGTTTTGATAAATTCCAAAACCGACTGACCCCAACTAAGTAGATGTTGCCAGAACCTATTGTTAAAAGTTAGGCTCACTGTTTGAGCAAAGTTGAGATTTTATCTTTACAGGTCTCCAGCTAAAAAGATGGCAACAAGGCATCACTCAGACAGAACATCAGTTATGATGAAAGACAACTGAGAGTTCATATGTTCAGATGGAATGAGGGGGAAGTCTTCAGAACATCAGTTGTGAAGGAAACCAACTGAGAAGCAGTAGAGAGGAAGAGGAAGAGAACATCAGATGAGAAGGAAGTCATCTGAAGGTTCAAACTCAACTGACTAAATACAAGGAAGACAACTAAGGGTTCAGTTTCAGAACCTCAGTTAAAGAACTCAAACAAGAAGATCAACAACATGAAGTTCAAAGTCAGCTGAGAGTTCAACGGTTCGATCAGAACATCAGCTGAAAACCACTCAGATAAAGATCAAGATTTTCAACCGACTAATCGAGGTTGACTGTCATAAAGGTTAAGATTTGAATTTCAAAATGAAGTCACATGAGGGTTTGACCGTTCAGTCATTACCCCATCTGGCCCAACACAAGGCTGTCTCAGAAGAAAAGCAGAAGAGCACAGATGCCATATCGGGAAAGTCTGCAGAGATGAGAGACAATCCATCGCTTTCAACAATCAGAGATCAACAGCTCCTCCAACGGCTAGTTGATACTCTCCACCTATAAATAGAGGCATTCTCTCATTTGAGAGGGATACAAGACAAGAGACAGAGAAGTGCAATCACAAGAGAAACAAGCGCAAGAAAAATCTGCAAAAATCACATTCTAAGAGCATCAGCAGCTGAGAGTTCAAGAGTGATAGAACATTAGTAGCTGAGGGTTCATAGAGTTATAATCTGTCTTAGATCTTAGTTTGAGTGTTTATTCGTTCAAGCCATAGATCCAGCTCTCATTCGTGATTGAGCTGTAGTTGGAAAATCCACCCACATACACACCTTAAAAAGTGTTTGTTAGGATCATACTCTTCCTGTAATTGAGTAGCTAGGTCGTCAAGTACCCGCAAACTTGACATAGGTTGTTAAGTACCCACAAACTTAACTGTAAAGGTTGATAAGTACCCGTAAACTTATTGCAACGGTTGCACAGCCCGGGTAAGCTGTGTGGATATGTCCAGAAGAACTTGGACTGAGGTGTGAGGATTCACATCTCCCCGTGGACCTAGGAGGGTTATCTCCGAACCACGTTAAATCCTGTGTGTCTGTGTTTATTTTTATTCAGTTACTTATTGCATTTTTAACTGACCAAACTAACCGGCATACAAACTGCATATCTGCACATTCTCAACTGTTTTGGTTATTGACCAACCGTGCTAAAAGTGTGAGTTGTTTTTAACGAGTTTAATTTCCACCACATTCCGCACAGTACCACTCTTCCAGCTGAGGTTGCTTACTCAGTTGTGAGATTCCAACTAAGTCAGTTTTACTCAGTTGAAGTTTTTTTTTAGGGTTAAGTTTTAAAATCCTAACTGGTGTATTCCCCCCCCCCCCCTATACACCAGTAACTCGTTTCGGGACCATCAGTTAAGTTTCCAGCTTTGCATAACTTATAATTGTAATTAGTGAATATTACTATACAATTTTTTTTTAGTTGACAGAATAAATGGTTCCAAAATAATTGGCTAATGTACTAGTTGGTCGAATTAAATTTTGAAATAGTCTAATAATTTTTATTTAATTTGATAAAAAATAATTAATTTTTAATTTATCAATTATTTAGGTACACGGGTCAATTCTCAACCGACAGGCACCTCAACTCGAGATCCCACGTGAGACATTTCCATTATTTATTCTTATATATTTTAAATACTATTTTATTCATTTTTTCCATATATTTTTCTAAAATCTAGAATCGCCATCTATGAATTAATTTTTACGTGATTTGTAGTTGATTTTCCACCTTTGCATAACTTATAATTGTAATTAGTGAATATTATTATACAATTTTTTTTACTAAATTTTGGCTCTATATAAATTCTAAACAAGTTTTATAAATTACGTACTTATAAATCAGAGTCGTAGTTAATGGGCCGGTTCCAATGCAATCTCATGTAGCACATTTCCATTATTTATTAATATTTATTTTAAATTTTAAATTTTATTAATTTTTTCATGTATTTTTCTAAAATTTAGAAACGTCATTTATGAATTGATTTTTACATTATTTGTAGTGGAGTTTCCAACTTTACATAATTTATAATCGTAATTAGTAAATATTACTATACAACAAAATGATAACAAATAGTACAATTAATTTTTTATTAATTTTTTGGTCTATATAAATTTTAAACGAATTTTATAAGTTATGCACTTATAAATCAAAAATGTGGTCAATGGGCCAATTCCGACCCGGAACCGTAGCGGTAAACGGGTCAATTTCCAACCGACGGGTATCTGAACTCGGAAAATTTTTCTTCATTTTATGCATTTTTTTTCATGTGCATTCTAAAATCTAAAATAGTCATCATGAATTAATTTTCACGTTATTTGTAGTTGAGTTTTCAACTTTGCATAATTTATAATTGTGATTAGCGAACATTATTGTATGGCTGAGGACGTGAACGAATAGTATATGTATTTTAAATGAATTTTTATAAATTATGCACTTATACATCAGAGCCGTGGTCCATGGACCGATTCCAACGCAAAAGTGTGGCAGTAGACAGGGCAATTTCCAATCGACGGTTATTGATATACGGATTTTTTTTAGAAATCGAACGAATTGAGAATATATTAGATTATAATTTTGAGTTAATTGCACCTAAATACACAACGTTTGACCAAATTCTCAAATTGCACGCAGATTTAAAATTATGTTTCTAAAATACATGACGTTTTAAGTTTTGACAATTTAGCTCCGGTCGTCGGCATCCCCCAAATTCAATAACACGTGGCACCAAGAATTGCCACTCGGATTCGTCGGAAATTAAAACTACGTCGTTTCGAATTTAATAAAAAAAGAAACAACTTTTTTTCCAACTCAGCAAACTTCCCCCTCTCATCTCTCTCATCCCCTCTCATCTCTATCAAATCCAGCTGCTTCAACATGGCGGAAAGCCGGAATCCCGCCGGAAAGCTTCGTTTTGGCAAGGCCTAAAACCTGTAAATTCTCACCATTCGAAATTTTGTTGGGAAATTTCCCCCTCTATGTCCTGTTTACATGTGGCGCAGAGGATTTCTAAAGTTAAGAGCTTCCCAACTTCGTGCAGCTCAACCTGTTATCGAACACTAGGAGAATTTTCAAACTGAGGCAACTTCCGATTTTGGCAAGAATTATTCCCCATCAGTTGGTTGGAGTTGAGAATCAAATCCTCCAAGTTTTTGAGGTTGCCAATGGTTGTCGGAATGCTGCCGACGAGGCTGTTACAGCTACCATCAATTTTTTTGGGCGAGGCGCAATCACCGATGTCGGGCGAAATTAGTTGATGAGATTAGCACCGGAAATAGTGAGGGTTCGAAGAAAGTTGGGAGAAGAAAGATTGGAGGAAGGGTACGAGATGGAGGGATTGGATATTAATCTTGGTGACAAAATAATTGGAGCAACATGAAATGAATGACCATTTACAGAGGTTGGAATCGTGAGAATTCTAGTTTAAGAAGGTCGGCGACGGCGGGGAAGAGGAAGAAGAGTACAACCATGAGAAAAGTAGGGAGACTTCGTTGTTACTGGTGGAGAGGGAAGTGGTGTGTGAGAAAATGATGAGGAGAAAGAAAAAATAGCGGTGGTGAGGGCGGGGGAAATGGAAGAAATACAACCGCCACCATGTTTGATAGAGATGAGAGGGGGAGAGTGATGAGTTGGAAAAATATAAAAAATAAAAAATTGTTTTTCTTTTGTTTTCAATCCAAAACGACATAGTTTTGATTTCCGGTGAGTCCAGCGTAGCAAATTCGGTGCCACGTGAGATATAATTTGGGGGATGTCGACGACCAGAGCGAAATTGTCGAAAATTGAAAGGTGATGTATTTTAGAAACATAATTTTAAATTTGTGTGCAATTTGAGAATTTGGTAAAATGTTGTGTATTTAGGTGCAATTAACCTTATAATTTTTAACAAACATAACTCTATGGTTTGAGTCATAAATATGTAATAAAATTACTTTTTAATTGAATTTGGGATGTGTTCAAGGGCATATAAATTCTAAGCGAATTTAATAAATTGTATAATTAAATTATTTAATCCTAAATAATTAAAAAAAATATTTTTCTTAATATATCACTATTAATATTATTAATAATTTTATTATTATTAAATATTAATATAATATCCTGTCGAAAAATCGACGATTATATGCTAGTTTTGTTAATTTGTAGAATATAAATTCTCTAGGATCGATTAATGGACGATTAAATTTTATTTTTACTGTATAACATTATTACAATAAAAAATTCATAGTGGGGAAGTGGATAAAGGATCTTATCTCGGCCAAATTTCATATCTTCATATAGATATATTATCTCGGCGTTGTTAAGTACTACTACCTCCGTCCCAGTCCTAGGTAAGTATGGTTACTTTCCTTTTTCAGCCATCCCTAGTTAATATGGTGTTTCCATTTTAATACATGTTTTTTACCTTTTTACCTTTAAAAGTTCAATATATTTACTTTAATAAAGTTTTTTCATCCACTAAAGAATTAACAACACATCATAAGTGGGCCATTTCCTCCACTTAAACTATCCCTACCACATATTTATCTATTTTTTCTTAAAACTTGTGCACGGCCCCCACACCATATTAATGGGGGACGGAGGGAGTAGTTAAGTTCAATAATAATAATAATAATAGTAATAATAATAATAATAATAATAATAATAATAATAATAATAATAATAATAATAGAGGCAAATGGTAATATAGCATTAGAGTATATGGTTCTATCAAATTTTGTCAAAAGTTCACTTTTGATAAAAATTGGGTAATATTGTACCCAATTTGATAAAAATACTCTTATACTCCCTCTGTCCCAGGTTAGTATGGTTACTTTCATTTTTTAGTCGTCCTTGGTTAGTATAGTGTTTCCATTTTAAGACATGTCTTTTACCTTTTTACCCTTAAAAGTTCAATATATTTACTCCAATAAAGTTTATTCATCCACTAAAAAATTAACAACACGTCATAAGTGGGTCCCTTCCTCCACTTAAACTATCCCTACCAAATATATATCTACATTTTCTTAAAATTTGTGCACGGCCCCTCACCATACTAACGGGGGACGGAGGGAGTAGATTGGATTGTACGGTTTATTTCAAATTACATTTATTATACACTTTCTCTCTCTTCCCACTCATTCTCCTTCCCGCTATTCTCTCTCTCTTCGATTTTCCTTCTCTCCGACGTAAAACCCTAGTTCTCGCCGACTCTCCGCCACTCTCCACCGTCAAACACCTCACTTCGCCGTCAACCTTCTAGATCCAGACCTATTTAGATGGTGTCGCGAACAAAGAAAATAAAAACTGCCGCGATGGCGAAGGATAAAGAAGCCGAAGCAGCAAAAGCAACGGCGGCGAAGGCCAAAACCGCCGCGACGACTAGCAAAGCAGCGGCGACGAGCGAAGCAGCAGCAAAGCCAGTGGCGGAGAAGGCCAAATCCGCCGCGACGAAGACAAAAACTGCCCCGACAAAAGGCAAAATCGCCGCGATGAAGAACACTCGACGCAGCGAACCGCCTCCGCCTCATCCAACAGAAATGTCGCCTCAAGAGGAAGAACAGTCGCCTCCACAGGAAAGAGAAACGGAGGAAGAGCAGCCATCTCCGCAGGTAGAAGCCCAATCGTCGCCGCTGCCGAAAGAAACCCAATTGTCGCCACCGCACGAGACCGAAAATGAGGAAACCACCGCCGACGTTGCCGAGAATCCATTTCGCGATTTGCCTGTAAGATTTTGTATGATTTAATTTGCAGAATGTAGATCTGAAAGTTAGGGTGGTTGCATGTTTGATTATCACTTGATTTCTTCGATTTCGCGAGTTTAATATGTTTTCAAAATCGATTGCGTACCCAGTTTGTTGAGTAGAATGTGAATTGGGGTAAACACAAATTTGGGGGAAAATTATACTAGGCGTACCGGTACATTTTGTGAAATACGTTCCGGTAATTCCAGATCTGTAATTTCTGGAATTGAGGATAGCTTGTTGTTGAATTTCTGAGATTGTTTATGCATGATGAATTTTGCATTCGGTTCATGTGAATATGGCATTGTATGGTTAAAATTGGTACGATTTTGTAAATGCGTACCCAATTACGAAGCATATAAGTTTCAACTTGGTAAGCATTCGCAAATACGTACCAAAAATACTAGTGTGTTTCTAGTACACTCGGTAAGTATTATCAAAAACGTACCGAGTGTACCAGTATTTCATTGTCATGTAGGTACGTATTTACAAAAGCGTACCTACTTTACTGGTACACTTGGTACGCATTATCAAAAACATACCAAGTGTACCAGTATTTCATTGTCATGTAGGTACGTATTTACAAAAGCGTACCTACTTTACTGGTACACTTGGTACGCATTATCAAAAATAAATCGAGTGTATCAGTATTTTATTGTCATGTAGGTACATATTTACAAAAGCGTACCTATTTTACTGGTACACTTGGTACGCATTATCAAAAACGTACCGAGTGTACCAGTACATTAGGTACGCATTAGAAAAAACTTACTAAGTGTAACAGTAATTTTAGTACGTATTTGTAAAAGTTTACCACTTTTACCAAGCAGATTATGACTAAATAGTGAATATGTATTTGTTATTGAATTGTTTTTTTTATCTTATTGCAGCACAACTAGACATGCAAACGGTTGGAGCTTGCCACCTTGAAAAGTAAGGTGATGACTCATGGTTATGAGTCACTTATTTTAGACATTCGAGGATACCTCATTGCAAGTGGAAACTCAACATTGGAGAAGCTGAAGCAGTCCTGCCTCGGAAACTTTATGGGTATGGAGGACTTCAACACGCGATCGGGGAAGGCCATACACTGGATGGTGCTTCGTCAGGTGGAGTCGGTCCCCAAGTATGATGAATCAGCTGTATGGTTCAAGGTTGACGGGAAGCTCTTGCGCTTCTCAATATCAGAATTTGCTTTGGTGAGCGGGCTGAGATTTGGCCCTGCAGAATTTGACTCATACGCCAACCACACTAATCCGCGATCCTCGCTGTACACCCGACTCTTCGGCAACGAAATGGTCACCACTGCAGAGGTGTGGACACCATTTAAGAACCGGAAGTTTTTTTGCAAGGAATCTATAATCAAGCTCAGCGCCGATGACTACTTGAAGTTGGCCAAAATTCTGTTGGCAGCATTGTACGTCCTGGGCTATGAGAATGCCCGGAAAAAAAATTCCGAATTAGGTATGGGTCTTGGTTGAAGATGAGTAAGCTTGGGAGAAATTCCCCTGGGGCAGTTTCTCTTTTCAGATGGTTGTCGATTCTCTTAAGCATATCGATACAGAAGATAAAAAAAGACAAATTCGGCATCGCCTACCACATTTGAGGTTACAGCTTCGTTTTATTGGTAAGTTAATGAATGGTAAAATTGGTACTCATTGGAAATCTTGGTAAGATTTTTTAATTTCGCATTTACAAAATCGTACCATGTTTTCCAAATACAAGTATAAGATAATTGGAAAACTTGGTACGATTTTATAATTACGTACCAAACTTAACAGAAAATTGTACCGAGTTTCCAAATATAAGTATAAGCTATTGGAAATCTTGGTACAATTTTATAATTACGTACCAAACGTAACAATAATACTGGTAAACTCGGTACGCAATTAGAAAATTGTACCAAGTTTCCAAATATAAGTATAAGCTATTAGAAATCTTGGTACGATTTTATAATTACGTACCAAACGTAACAGTTTAATATGGATAAACTCGGTACGCAATTAGAAAATCGTACCAAATTTTCAAATATAAGTATAAGCTATTGGAAATCTTGGTACGATTTTATAATTACGTACCAAACATAACAGTTTAATACTGGCAAACTCGGTACGCATTTAAAAAAACGTACCCAGATTACCAAGTAAACCTATTGTATCTTGTTTATAATTACATACTAACAAAGTTTATTTATTAAACAGGGTTGGATATTTGAGGCTGTGCCGGCGATAGGAAAGAAGGTGGCATTGAGGTCCACCGAGAAGAAACTGCCTCGGATGTTGAGGTACAGTTTCCTCAGAGACACAGAAATCCCCCCAGAGGAAAAGATAAAATTGGTAAGATTTCTTCTTACATCTAATATAATTTTAGTAAAACTTGGTACGCATTCACAAATACATACCAAGTGTGCACTGATAAATGCGTACCAAGTGTGCATAGATATATAAGTAAACTTGGTACGTAATTATAAATGTGTACCAAATGTACCAAGTTAAAGGAGCAGTTTATTAGGTACACTCGGTATGCAATAGAAATTTCGTACTGAGATTGCTTAAATAAATTGGTACACTTGGTACGCAATTGTCATTGCGTACCAAGTGTGCCAAGTTTACCGGCAGTTTATATAACCATATTGTATCCTTGTCAGAATCTTCGACAGGTGTTGAAGCCCTCCAATGTTGAGAAAGAAACACCATACTGGCTGTCTCTACAGAACGATTCAGAATTTGGCAAGTTTGCATTTCAGTATGATCCAAATGACGCCAAAAAGAAAAGACAAAGAGAAGCAGCCAACAATGGTGAAGATGATGAAGAGCCTGACGCCAATGAAGAGCCTGCTGACAATCAATACAATCCTCCTCCTCCTCCTCCTCCGAATACCAACATTGAATCCACCTCCACCGCTCCTACTGCCGCCGATACTAGTTCCTCTGTCCTTGCCACCTTAATGCAAGGGCCGGAGAGAGCGGTTCTTGTGAGAGAGATAGCTGAGGCAGCAGCAAATATGCTCATATCATGGCTAACGGATGAAAGGCAGCAGCTCGTGAAGGATGTTGGGAGCTATGTTGTTAACAAGCTCCAAGAAGAAGGGATAGTCCAACCCTTCACGAGTGCACATTATACATCTCCAACCTCTCCTCAAAATGATATCGAACTCAACTCCGGCAGCATCCCTGTGGACGTGGATGACGAGAGCAGAAGCGCGGAGAAAGAGGAACAGGAGGCAGCAGCCAGGGGAAGTGCAGACAAAGAGGAAAATGAGGCAGCAGCCGAGGAAAGCAACAAGACGAGCATGGAGAAGAAGGGAGGAGCACCAGCAGAGCAAGCCGGCGAGATGATGACGGAGTAGGCAGATGATGATAAGGTACAAGATGCATCTTGAGTTGATGCATAGCAATATTTGAACAATTTGATGGTGGGATAACTTAAACAATTTGATATTTTATTTTTCATATTGTGAACAATTTACATTTATGTTCCTGTTTATTTGATGTTGTTGTAACCAAATTCGTAATACATTGGATGCATTATTTTTCATCATTTGATATGTATTGTAATTGGGTACGCATGGTACGAAATATAAAATCGTACCTGTTTTGACGCATACGCATGGTACGCTTTTCTAAAAAACGTACCATGAGTACAAACAAACATTTTTTCAAAACGTATCGAGTGTACCGAGTTTACAATACAAATCTAGTACGAAATTCGAAAAAACGTACCAACAGTTCTCTTTTCTCAAGCAGGGCCCTGAACAGGCAGGAGATCAATTTTCCGACACTCAAATCAACATATTATGGGACACCTTCCTAGAAACTGATCAATTTACACCTCCGCAATAGAAAATTCTTCAAGCATCTACAGCTTCAACTGGACCATTCGAACCGTGTCCACAATTTCAAGCTTTACAAGGTGCTCACGCTCCACAAGGTTCACCTCCACAAAATCCATAAGGTCCACCTCCACAAGATCAGGCACCACAAGTTCCAGCTTCACCACAAGATCCACCAGCACCACAACCCGCAGCTCAACAAGCTCAAGCTCCTAGAATGACGGTACGCATCTTGAATCCGAGGCCAATCCGAAGAAGATTTCCAGCTCCACCTCTACGCAGTCCATTTCTCCCGAATGACGTGCGACCAGCTCGTCACACATTTGAGCATTGGTTGAACTCAGAGGATATAGCAACGTAAGTTGAATTTTTCATCATCAAATATCAAAGTTTACACGTTTAATACGTATAATTTTGTAAAAACGTACCAGGTGTACCAATGTAGAATTGGTAAACTGGGTACAATTTTATCAATGCGTACCCGGTGTACTAGTGTATAATTGGTAAACTCGGTACGATTTTGAAAAAACGTACTAGGTGTACCATTTTACAATTGGTAAACTCAGTACGATTTTGTAAAAACGTACCAGGATTACCAGTGTACAATTGGTAAACTCGGTACGATTTTATCAATGCGTACCAAGTGTACCATTTTTAATCGGTAAACTCGGTATGATTTTGTCAATGCGTACCAAGTTTAATTAATCTAATATTCATTGAAAACAGGAGGAATGTCGGAGCCTTTTGTGGTGTTGACAAAACCTTTATCCAATCTATCATGGATCTAACAGGACAGCTCGACATAGAATACATAGAGGCTTACCTTGTTCCCGTGGCAAATCCTACAATGGACGGATTGGGAGAAGTTGACCCGAAGATTGCCGTGATCTTATTATTTTATGGTAAATTCAACCAATTAGACTAATTTTAATTGTTTACGGTAATACTTCTACACAGATAACAAATATATATTTATATTTCTTACACTCATTTGTAGGAAACGGTGGAGAATGTGTTCGACTCGGTCAACCTACCTAAGAGAGCCAATCCCTTTGATCCATACGATCACAAGATCTTTAACCCGAATGTTAAAGAGGTCTTCCCCGAAGATGAAATGAATAGGTTCCTTTTGTTTGCCGAAGGAGCTTAGCCAGCATGGGGGGAGAACGTAAGGCCTTGGGTTGACTACGACAAGGTACGATTTTATTGATACGTAACAATAAATCTAAGTACACTCGGTACGCATTGCTAAAATCGTACTAATTTTACCAAATGCATGTATGGTAAACACGGTACGATATTACAAATGCGTACCGAGTGTACCTGGTTTGCCAGTATGCATTTACAATAGCGTACCGTGTTTTCTTAGATTATTGGTACGCATTTATAATAACGTACCATGTTTCATTTTTTTTAGGTAGTTACATTGTGTTTCTATAAGGATCACTGGGGTACCCTGTTTTTAGATCTAAAAAAACAGAAGATAACTCTCTATGACTGGAAAGAACATACATTTGAGGAACACCATTTCGATAATCGACAAGATCTATTTCTGCCAGTGACAAGAACGATGCCACAAATCATGAAAGCTATTGGATATTACCGAGAGCATCGCATAAAAGACCCACAATTCAGCCAGTGGGAATTATGCTTTCCTCCTAAGAAGGGTTAGAAGAGAAATAAACTCCAGCAAGATAATGGATATGATTGTGGCCTATATGCGGTCAAATATGTGGAGCTACTCATCTCAAAAAATCCAATACTAATTCGAAGATGTTTGGAAAAGGATGAAGACCGGGTGGAGTACAGAGACCACATAGCAAGGACCATTTATGCCCATAGCACGGACGAAGTGACACCGGAAGTCATGGATTTTGATGGAGTCAATGAATGCAATGAATGAACAGTGAATTGATGTTAATATTTTGTGCAGGATGGATAGTGCTTTGTCAATTCATACACATTAGTATATTTTGAATGTGTATTTTGGATAACTATTAGCATATGCTACTGATGATATGTATATTTTTTATCTTTATTAGTATTATGCATAAGATAAGTATGTACTTGCATTATGGTACGCACGGTACGCAAATGTAATTTCGTTACAGTTTTTCTAGTACGCAAGGTAAGCAATTAAACAAAACGTACCAAGATTTACTTGAACACTTGGTACGCATTGGGTAATGCGTACCAAGTTCTGATAAGCAAACTTTTTACGCAATTGTAAATGCGTACCAGGTGTATCGAATCCAAACTTGGTACGCCGGTACGTTTTTAGTCAAGTTTGTAACAGTTTTTCTAGTACGCAAGGTAATCAATTAAACAAAACGTACCAAGGTTTACTTAAAAATGTACCAATATTTACTATAATATTTGACACAATATTAATAAAAACGTCAAAAATTTCAAACAAAAATCATGATGACAAACAGTACACATTTAATAAAAATCAATAAATCTCCAATTATCAACCAAATTTATGTGGATCTTGACATGTTTGGCGAGTATGACCCGCAACACAACAAATACCACATTTCTTCATTTTGCTGGTTCTCGTTTTGATGCTTGGTTGGTTGCTACTCCCTTCTTCTTCCGGATTAATCAAGCGGCGTCTTAGAGGACATGTACTCATATACCTTTCTCATGACACCACAAACACCCTGGACTGCGTTTGGTATGAGATCCAGTTGGAATCCTTATTGTACGCGGTCGTCCAGCTTGCTTAGGTTCCTTAGGTGTAAGAACAATCCTTGAAGCAACATGTGGCAGCACACACCACGAATTTTTATCTGGAATAGGCATCACATCATCAACATAAACTCACGCCACGTCGCAGTAGAATAATATTTATAAAAAAATGTGTAAAAAATTTAAACTTCGTCGAAGGAAAACATGGTACGTATTTATAACTGCGTACCAGGTGGACCGCATCAAAACTTGAAAACTTGGTACGCATTGGGTAATGCGTAACGGGGTACCAAGTTCGAGTAAGCAAACTTGGTACGCAATTGTAAATGCGTACCAAGTTTGCTCATCAGAACTTGGTACACAGGTACGTTTTTTGTAAAAGCATACCGACATACCAAGTTATGATGAGCAAATTTGGTACGCAATTGTAAATGCGTACCAAGTTTACTCATCAGAACTTGGTACGCCGGTACGTTTTTTGCAAAAGCGTACCGGCATACTAAGTTCTTATGAGCAAACTTGGTACGTAATCAACTACGTACCAAGTGTACCACATCGGAACTTCCTAACCAGGTACGCATTGATGAACGTGTACCTACGTACCAAGTTTCATGCGGTACACTTGGTACGCATTTACAATTACATACCAGGTGTACTAAGAAGTTTTGGCAAAATAGGTACGAATACGCAATTAATACCAACACATAAAACTTCAACTTCACCTGATTGCTGCAGTAGCGTGAGAGCAAGGTATTAAGTTCAGATCCCATGCCCGACATGAACACTTCCTAGAAGCAACATCAACAACATTGCTTTTTAATTCAGAAATGACATTAAACTTCGTATCAGATATCGGTTCAACTCTCATCACACACCCCGCCTCGACAGCTATACCTAATTCCCTTGTTGCATATACCGATAATTCTTCATTTCTAGATCCAGATTTTGTGCGCTGCTGGAAGAACCAAGATTGGACAAGATTACGACAGTATTCTAGAAGAGAACATGCCGGAAGTTTTCTAGCCCACCGAAGTCTTGAATTCATATTCTCTACAGCGTTGGATGTACCAAACCCAAACTTCTGCACGAGGCATGGTGCAACAGACCATCTGCTCGGACCAATACTCATAAGCTTTTCATAGCCACCACGAGATGCCTCCTTCAAATTGTTCATATACTCCTCATAATCTACTACTTTGTAAGCATTGGTAGCAAGATGGAATAGATCAGTCACAACGGTAACCCAAGTCTTCAGGTTACCCTGTATATGAAACGTACAAAGATCATGAAGTATACCAGGATAAACTCGATCAATAGCATTCTTGATGCTAAGATGCTAATCAGAAACTATCATAAAATCTGGGGGGCAACTAAACTTCCGACGAACATGCTCTAAAAACCACGACCAAGATGAAGTATTCTCCACATCACCAATGCCAAATGCTAATGGAACAATCTATTCATTAGCATTCTTCGTAGCTGCGACAAACAAAATGCCCTTGTATTTTCCTTTCAAGTGTGTGCCGTCAATGACAATCACGGGCTGACATGCACGAAAAGCTCTTATGCATGTAGAGAGAGCAAAGTAACAATATTGTAACAAACCGTCTGGACATGTCTGAAGGTCCACAATTGAACCAGGATTCATTTACTCCAACATGTATAAGAACTTGGGAATCATCTGAAAGAATTTATCTCAATTAATACAAAAAATCATCGAAAGTACGCTAGGTAAACATGGTACGCTTTTGAAAAAACGTACAGAATGTACCAGTAATATAGTTGCAAACTAGGTACGCGTTTACAAAAATATACCGATTGTACCAACATAATTGGTAAAACTTGGTACGTTTTTATAAATACGTAACAGCATACTATATTAACTATTGTACACTAGGTACGCAATATTAATTTCGTACCAGGTTTGCCGCTGTATTACCGGTACACTGAATACATTTTCTTAAAATCGTACCCGATATACCGGTAATACAGCAGCAAACCTAGTACGAAATTTCAAAATCGTACCAAGTTTACCAATAATAATTACGCGAGACTAATATAGAAAAGGATAGAGAAACCTGAAATGAATTATCCGCATCGGCAAATGAAAGTTTCAGAGCATGGTGCTTACCAGCCAAAGCAGTAGAATATTTTACATTCACACCAAATTCCCTTCGTATTTGTGATTGAATATCTTTTGGCCTAAGATACGAACCATCTTCCCCAAAGTTTGGGCCAAGGTGTGCAACAACAACTCTAGATGAAACCTTAGGATCAGGGTGATATCTCAAATCTTCCACACAAGAGTGACGAGTGAAGAGATTGATATGCCACAAATTAGATGCTGCACTTGCTCGTATCTCAAACTCACATCGTTCTAACAGTTTGCATCTCACATGGTAGTACACCTTGTTTGATCAAATTGTTTTACACTCGAGGTGTTTTTTCATGTGATATAAACCAAGAGCTGACTTCATTTTCTTCTTTCCGACAAAAGTGCCACTCTGAACAAGCTCATCCACACGCATAACCGGTGCAACTACTTCATCTGACGGAAGAGATGCTTGCTAGCCTGCACCGGGAATAACCCACAAACGCTGTCCTACACTACTTTCATTACCCACATCGCTATTACCATCCACATTGCTATTACCAACATCATGGTCATCATTCTCACCAATGCTATCAAAACCAAACTCATCACAAGTAACATCAAAATTGTTCTGGTCTTCATTACGCACACCACCATCAATTAAAGGACTCCTCCTATTATGAGATTCATCAATCGTGGGAGAAACCGCTACATATACAGTAGGAAATTCCAACACATCCATCAAATAGGACAACTCAAAATCATCTGTAATCTTCATTCTCATAGTTTCACCACTACGAGATTGCACTAAACCATTTATATCAAACATATACATACTCGTATCCTTCTTAATTCGAACTTCAAGCTTTGCTAATAAAGATTCAAAGCTTATACCACTAGTTGGTATAGGAATATACTCTTTTCTACCACCCTCATAAATGTTCTCTTTCCAGTATCCTCCATGCACAACCACTAAACTTGGTACGCATACTGCGTACCCAGTAAACTTGGTACGCATTCAAAATTACGTACTGCGTACCAAGTACACTTGGTACGTAATGGTAAATACGTACTGCGTACCAATAAAACAAATTAAGGCACGTACCCCCTACCAGGTAAACTTGGTATGCACCAGTACGCAATTGAGAAAACGTACCAACTCAGAACCAGAATTCAATCGCCGGAAATTTACCTCCATAGCTTTGATGCCACAACCAAAAATCGCCGAAAATTAGAATTGAACCACCGTAACACTTTCTAAACAAAAATTAAACACAACAAAATCGCAAAGAAATTTTGTAGAATTAAAAAAAAAACCAAATACAAAAAATTCTCCACAAATCACAATCAAATTGCTGCAAAATCACAGCAAAAACAGGACAAAGATAGACAACGACGACGATGAAGCCACTTCGCGACCACAAAAGCAGAGGCCACAGCGACGACGAAGAAGACGGCGACGATGAAGGATAAAAAAGCTCCAAAATATGGAGACAAAAGCAGCGGCGACGGCGATGGCGACCACGACGACGGAGAAAGACGTGTGGGATAAACGATCGAGAGATCAGCTGAGAGATTAACTTGAGGAAGAAAAAAACAGAAAAAAAAAGATGAGAGAGAGAGAGAGACGTGAGGTGAGGGAAGAAGAGAGAGAAAAAACAGAGAGAAAAATAAAAGTGAAAAAGTAGGAGAGAGAGTGTTCTAGGATGAAATAAGGTATAAAATATAAGGGTACAAATGTCCAAAAAGTAAATATATGACAAAAATTGATAAAATTTGAACTAGTGACCTTTTTTTATATTACATTTTAGCTAATGACATATATGTGCATTTTCTCATAATAATAATAATAATAATAATAATAATAATAATAATAATAATAATAATAATATTTTAAGAGACTACAGTTTTTTAAATGAAATGCTCGGGTCCAAATTCGGGGTAATCGTAAGTGGTAGCCGACGGTGGTTTCTTGCGGGAGAATGCATAGAGGATCGAAGGAGGAAATATTGAATTTGAGAGAGAGAGAGAGAGAGAACTCGATTGGGGATAACCGAGAGTGATAGGACAGTGCGAAGAGGATTATTACTTTTAATACAGTCGACGTCGGGCCAAGTTCTAGGATTTTGTTAAGTGATATCACTGATATGGCTTCTATGTATTAATTAATGAGCGTACAAGAAGGCTGAAACTCTAGCACATGTTGTACCTAGTATACCAACTTCTTGTTTTTAGTGTATTTTGGTTTGTATTTTGTCTTTGGTGTTTTTTGTCTTTTTATGTCTTTTAGTATATTTTTCTTTTTTTTTCCCTTTTTTTCAGATTGCTTTTTCTTTTTTTTTCTTTCAGATATTTTTTAATTTTTTTTCCAGATTTTTTTTCTTTTTCTTTTTATTTTTGAGATTTCTTTTTGTTTTCTTTTTTTCTAGATTTCTTTTTCTTTTTTTTCTTTTGTCAAGATATTTTTTCTTTTTTTTTTTTTTAATTTTTCCAGATTTTTAATTTTTTTCTTTTTTTCTTTTTTTTATTTTTCATATTTCTTTTTTATTTTTTTATTTTTTCTTTATTTTTCAGATTTTTTTCCTTTTATTTTATATTTCCAAATTTTTCTTAAAATTTTTCATGTTGTTTTATTATCGTGACAAAAAGTAATGATCGTGAAACTTGTCATGTTCAAAAGTAAACATTGTCATGACGAAATATAATGATTGTGAAACTTTACGTTTCGTAATGACAATGTTTCCTTTTTCAACGACAATAAATATTTTAGCGTTTGATTAAAAGTATAACTTGTCATGTTCAAAAGTAGACATTGTCGTGATGAAATGTAATGATTGGAAAACTTTACATTTACTATGACAATGTTTACTTTAATTTTCAACGACAACAATTAATTTTATGTTTCATTAAAAGTATAACATGTCATGTTCAAAAGTAGACATTGTCGTGACGAAATGTAATGATTGCGAAAGTTTACGTTTCTTAATGACAATGTTTACTTTTCCAATGATAATAGTTACTTTAGCGTTTGATTAAAAGTAAAACTTATTATGTTCAAAAGTAGACATTGTCGTGACGAAATGTAATGATTGTGAAACATTACGTTTCTTGATGACAATGTTTACTTTTTCAACGACAATAACTACTTTAATGATTCACTAAAAGTAGAACTTGTCATGTTAAAAAGTAGATAATGTCATGACGAAATATAATGATTGTGAAAGTTTATGGCCAGGAAAAAAAATTTGGAAAAAAAATTTGGAAATTCAAAAAACATGGAAAATTTAAAAAAAATGAAAAAAATTAAATCTAAAAAATAAAACTAGAGACATCCAATTTTTATTTTTTTTACTATCTCATTGTGGCGAGAATCATCAGTCAGATCACTCGAAGTTAAAAAAAACTAGAGAACTTAGCTATCAGAATTAAATAGTAGCATTTGGTTTAGTAACTTGTACTCCCTCCATCCACCGAACAAATCTCCATTTGGAGTTGGACATTAAAAATAAGAAAGTTGAAAAAGTTGTTTTGAGTGGGTAAAAAGTTAAAATGTAGGAATATTGTTAATTTGTTATTTACTTTTGCTAATGTTTCTTGCTTTTTTTATTGGTTAAATTGTGTGAGTGAGATTCATTTCATTTGATTTCTTTCATTTAATTTCTGCTTTCGTTGCTCATTGCATTTCTATTGCATTTCATGTGATTCATTTCATGTGATTAAATTGCAATTTTTCATTTGATTTCTTTCATTTTAATTATGCTTAAGTCATTGTATTTCCTTCCATTTATTTTTCTGTCGTTTACTGCAATTGAAACAGTAATAATATTTGAAACCTGTAATAAAAAACAAGAAAGTAAATAAAGAGGGAAACCAAATTTTTCATTAAGGCATTGGAGCCAAAATCTGCTGATTTGACCAAAAATTACAGGGGGGAAATTTAAACACAACAGCCCCTACAATCTGCAATAAATACAACCTTAAAGGCTCATTCAATTCATTACAACAAACTACCAACAACTATAGAAATCTGCTAAGATGGTTGATCCACGAGCAAAACCAAAGCTAAGTGATGACAAATAAAATACCATTGCACAATGGTTGATTCAACACAATAACAATCGGAAGCTCATTTGGGGAGAAAAAAACAAGGCGACAGAGCTATTTCGGGTTGATTTGAAGACCATTTTCCGCATTTGGAAAAATGTATCAACTCAACAAGCCCAAGGAGTACCTATCCATGTTAAATCCATGAAGGAGCTTCGAATCAGAGATCGAGAGGAGCTCGGATTCCGGCACCATAGTTTCAATCTGAGTGGCAGAATCATAGATCAGAGAATGGGCAATGACAATTTCTGATTCTCTGCAAAGATCGAAGACATTCTCATACACCAGATCAAACCCCTCCTCAGTCGCCATCGCATCGGAGTCAGAAAGATAAATGATTTGTGATTCAGACTCGGCGGCGGTAAAAAGGGTTTTCGGCACTATCTGGACAAGATCTGTCTCCAAATATGGAGACTCCCACAAATAAATGGGAATCAAAGAGAAATGTGTTGCTATCAGGATCATTAGATCTTCCAAGAACAGAAGAGAATCGATAAGATTAGGGTTTTGAGAGAGTGGCAGAGAATCAGTCATTTTGGGCGAGAGAAACGAAGGAATGAGTGTGAGATTTTAGGGTTTGAGAGAAATGAAGACAGAGTGTGAATTGGGCGTGTCAATTGGAAGATGGGTATCCAGAGGAAAATGTCAATGATTTTGGGTTGGGTTTATATTTGGGCCAGTAATGGTGTTATGTGGGTTGGGTCAATTAGTGGGGAATTAGTAGGTAAGTGGGTTAGGTTAATTGATTGGGGAGGCAAAGGGTAGTAAATAACAGAAAAGTAGGAGGGTATAAATGTACAAAAAGCTAAGTAGGGATTTATTTGGGAGGTGTGTTCTGGTGAGTTGGTTGTATAGTATACAACCACTTCTTTTCCTATTATAGCACACCATCTTTGACTTTTCAACACAAAAAATCACACGGTTACTGTTCATGCCACGCGCGCGTACTATTCACGCGCGGCACTGTTCATCCGATTTTTTTTTTCTTCCTTCCTTTCCAGTTACTGTTTAAACAGTTTTTTTTAATTACATTTCGTCACGACAATGTCTACTTTTTAATACGACAAGTTCTACTTTTAGTCAAACATTAAAGTAATTATTGTCGTAGGAAAAAGTAAATTTTTTCACTAAAAAAAAGAAAATAAAATCTGGAAAATAACAAGAAAAGAAAAGAAAATAAAATCTGCAAAAAAAAAAAGAAACAAAATCTGGAAAATTAAAAAAAAAGGGAAAAAGGAAAATAAATAAATAAATAAATAAATAAGAAAATAGAAAAAAAGAAAAAGAAATATGGAAATTAAAAAAAAACTGAAAAAAAAAAAGTTTGTGAACAGTAAATCCGGGAGAAATAAAGTGGATGTATAGTATACAACTGGTGCACCAAAACAAGTGGGTTTATTTGGTGGACATAATAAAATAGGTAAGTAGGAATTTATTTCGTACACGGAAAGAGTACTATTTTATTTGGTTGACTATATCATAGCTAATTAGTTGGACATAATTGCACAATATTATTATTAAGTAGTTTTTCCATCCAAACGGGACAGGTAGAGTATCCGACCCCGATTTTTTTAAATTTTTTTTACCCTACCCCGACCCTATATTCAAAATCGGGTGTCCAAATACTCGAGCGGATAATCCCGATCAGGTATTAGGGTACCCAAATTGCCCAACATTCATAATTAAATATATATTATATTATGCCGAAAAATAGTTAACATTATTCAAATCTAAATTATAACACTATAAATTATGTCTCAAGGATCCATAACAATCAATTGATCAAAACAATTATATTAAAAAACCATAACAATCAATAACCAACCAAACAAAAAAAAAATTGTATGTGCAACTTAATATTAAAAAAATTTCACCAAAATCATCAGTCTATAAATGTAAAACCATAACCAACTTAATGAGTAAATCATATTAGAAAAACTAGGGTATACATATAAGAGATTTATCTTATAATAATAGAATATTTATATATATAATTAATTCAAAGTAATATAATATATATAAAAAATATAATATACATAAACAAATAAAATTTGGATTTTGTTGGGTACCTGAATCGGGTGTCGGGTATATCCGATACCCGAAAATTCTAAAATTTTCATCCCGTATCTCGACCCGTTTACCCGAACATGCGGTTATCGGGTAAACAATATCCATCGGGTATCAAGTTGGTACAATACTACCCGATTACCTTTCACCCGTTTAGACACCCCTAATCCAAATACAAAAAAAAAACTTATACATGAAGCAAACACACAAACCACACGTCCGATTTGCGTGTGAAAAATCGACGTTTAATAGATTAATTAAAACTAGCTTACAACACTTTATAGTGCCACTTTACTCGTGGGCACATTTTAAGTAGCTTCACGAATACGATCCACGTCATCAGCAATCCATGCAAGATCAATCTCATTCATCCAATGGCAAGCCTCGCCCTGCCCAGGCCTAAATTTCAGTATCTTGAACGCCACGTGGTCCTTGGGCCACGTCGACGTGTCCATGTGGCAAACCGCCATAACTGTATTCACCGGCGTCCTCGTCTCCGGCTTGAGTAAATCCACAGAATAAATCTGAGATGACGTGAGCGAATGGCAAAAGTAAGTCGCAAAGGGAAGGAATAGTTCATGACAAGCAACAATTTTCTCGACGTCAAATTTCTTGACCGCTCCGATCATCAGCACACTGTCCGAACCGGCTGTACTTTTCGACGTTAACGAGAGCAGCTTGTTCGCCGTTAACGCCATTTTGGAGAAACTGATCATCTCTTCTAGAGATTTAGGGCATGATTTAACCTCTCCCTTTATTGCTGGAGCATTGCAGTAAGAAAGGGTCGTTTCAATGGCCTTTTTAGGGGAATGAGGGAACAATTGTGTGATTCTTTTTAGAGAGAGAGAAAGTTTCGAAGCGATTGTAGGAGGGAGAAACGAGCGATGAGGAAGGGAGGCTTTGAGGGTAGAGAGATGAATTGTGTCTCCTTGTTTGAGACCTGATGACCTAAAGAAGGTAAAGGGATCGATTTTTTCTAGTGAAGCTGCAGCAGCTTCATGAATTTTCGCATGCTTAGGATTTCCGGAATAAATTTTTGCCGAATACTCTTTTCCGCTTCGTTGTGCATTTGTTTGATAATTTCGATCGAGGGAACATGCAAATTTAGCACGGGAGCAGAATTTGTCATCAGAAATGAAGCTTTTTTGGGATATGATTTGTGCGAAGTAATCAGATTCTAGTTTTGTGAGTGGGGATAGTTTTGTGGAGATGGATGATGGCATTTCGTTCTTCACATTTTCAGACCAATATTTTATCTGTGTGGTGGCAACTGTTGCTGGGAGTTTGTCTGAAAATGATGAGGTGATGAAACTCGAGTAGATAGATAAGAAAAATAGGAGAAGATAAGAAGTGAAGAGGTTTTCCATTATTTTAGTGAGTGGTTGTGTTTTGGTGCATGCAGATGCATGCAGTATATATATTGTAGTAAAGGTTCGATGCTGAAATTGATCAACTACTTGACTGGTTGTGTGACAAAATGTTGTAGCTTTAATTTGGATAAGGAAAGTTAGATTTGATTGATGAGATATGCATATTGCATGGTTGCTGTTAATTTGCACGTCAGATGTCAAAGTGTTTGTCAGCAATTGCGGCGGCCCCCTAAAATTAATTGTTACTCCATTATGTATCTAAACAAAAATCCAGAAGAAGACGCCAGACTCGAATTCTTTACTCCCCAGTCCAGTGCCCACACAAATGCAATTATCATTGAGCATTGCAAGTTGCCACCAAATGGCAATTTCTTATTATACGTAATTTATTTATTTATGGTGTATATATATATATAAGAAGAGAATCATGTAGAAACTTATTTTTAAGTAGAAATTAGGAATTAATTTAGATCGTTGATTTTTTTTAAAATTTACGGTGCAGATTAATTGATGCGGCGTTAGGTTACTATTGTCTGTGTATTAAAAGTGTGCTAAATAATTTGTGCATTAAGTTAGTGTAATTCGTGCATTAACATGTTTTTTCGTCTCTTCGTTTTTTATTTGCCTCTTCAGTTTTTTGTTTGCCGCTTCTTCTTTGGTTAAGATTCGAGCGAAGGGAGCCGAAGGCTTCGGAGAGAGCCGAAAAAATCTAAATTGTTATCCAATGATTATCCTTATATTAGTAATCGGAGCGAAGGTGAAGCGTTTTTTTTTTTAATTTGCAACTTTTTTCTTCTTTTTTTTTCTGTTTTTTTTTTTCAATTTCCAGGTTTTTTTTCCGTCATTTTTTCTGTTTCTTTTAGTTTTTCTCTTTTTTTCTTTTTTCCGGAATTTTTTGTCTTATTTTTTTTCAGATTTTTTTATTTTTATTTTCCTTTTTTTCCTTTTTTTTCTGTTTTTTATTTATTTTAAGTTTTTTTTCTTCTTTCCAGATTTCTTTTTCTTTTTTTTCTGTGTTCTTATTTTATTTTCTAGATTTGTTTTCATTTTTTTTATTTTTCATTTTTTTCTATTTTTATATTTTCCAATTTTTTTTCCTTTTTTTTTGTTTTTCATTTTTTTTTAAAATTTTTCAATTTTTTGTTGCCTCTTCATTTTTTGGTTGGTTATTCGTTTTTTTGTTTGCCGCTTCTCTTTGGTCAAAATTCGAGCGAGGGGAGCTGAAAACCGCAGAGCGAGCTAAAAAAATCTAAATTATTGCCCGACGATTATCCTTATATTAGTAATCGGAGCGAAGGCGGAGCCGTAAAATCGGAGCCGAAAGCGGAACCGCAAAATCGGAGCAGTATAACGTATCATGTTCAAAAGTAGAGATTGTCGTGATGAAATGTAATGATTGTGAAACTTTACGTTTCTTAATGACAATGTTTACTTTTTCAACTACAATAATTACTTTTACGTTCGACTAAAAGTAGAACTTGTCAAGTTCAAAAGTAGACATTGTCCTGACAAAATAATTGTGAATCATTACGTTTCTTAGTGAAAAAGTTTATTTTTTTTCAACGATAATAATTACTTTAATGTTCGACTAAATGTAGAACTTGTCGTATTAAAAAGTAGACATTGTCGTGACAAAATGTAATGATTGTGAAACTTTGTATTTTTTAATGACAATGTTTACTAAAAAATTTGGAAATAAAAAAAAGAAATGTAGTCATATGTCATTTGTAATTAGTTAATATCAAAAAAAAGTCATTTGTTCAAATTTTATCAAATTTTGTCATATGTTTACTTTTTGACATTTACACCCTTATTTTTTTGTCCTTTATTCCATCTTACAACACACTCTCTCCTACTTTTTTACTTTTATTTTCTTCTCTCTCTTCTTCCCTCACCTCACCTCACCTCACATGTTTCTCTCTTTTTGTTTTTTTTTTCTCTTTCTTCTTCCACCCTCAGCTCCTTAAGCATCGAAGATTTGAACTCAATTTTCGTCGTCATCGTCGTACTCGATTTTTGTCTGCAAGTTGCTTCGTCGACATCGTCGTCTCTCTCTCTTGCGATTTTGCTGCAATTTGGCTGCGATTTTGCTGAATTTGGCTGTTTTTTTTTTTTTGCAATTTGACTGCGATTTCCTGAATTTGGCTGTTTCCTGCGATTTTGTGCGATTTGTTACGATTTTGCTTTGATTTATTCTTAGATATTCGCTTAGAAAGTGTTACGTGTGTTCGATTGTAATTTTTCGGCGATGTTTTGTTGTGGCGACAAAGCTATGGAGGTAATTTTTCGGCGCACTATGAATTTTGATTTTTGATTTCGATTTCTGGTTTTGAGTTGGTACGTTTTTGTAATTGCGTACTGGTGCGTACCAAGTTTACTTGGTACATAGTACGTATTGATAAATACGTATTGCGTACCTTAATTTGTTTTCTTGGTACGCAGTACGTATTTATTAATGCGTACTAAGTTTCATCTATATATTATGATGCAGGTAATGCCATCTTCTTTAGTGGTTGCGCATGGAGGATTCTGAAAAGAGAACATTTATGAGGGTGGTAGGAAATAGTATATTCCTACGAGAATGAAGATTACAGATGATTTCGAGTTGTCCTATTTGATGGATGTGTTGGTGTTTCCTACTGTATATGTGATTGTTTCTTCCACGATTGATGAATCTCATAATAGGAGGAGTCCTTTAATTGATGGTGGTGTGCGGATTGAAGACTAGAACAATTATGATGTTTCTTGTGATGAGTTGGGTTTTGATGGCATTGGTGAGAATGATGACCATGATGTTAGTAATAGCAATGTGGGTAATGAAAGTAGTGAAGGAAGACGTTTGTGGGTTATTCCCGGTAAAGCCCAACAAACATCTCTTCTATCGGAATAAGTAGTTGCACCGATTGTGCGTGTGGATGAGCTTGTTTAGGGTGGCACTTTTGTCGAAAAGAAGAAAATGAAGTCAGCTCTTGATTTATATCACATGAAAAAGCATCTCGATTATACAACTATTCGATCAAACAAGGTGTACTACCATGTGAGATGCAAACTGGTAGAACGATGTGAGTTTGAGATGCGAGCAAATGCAACATCTAATTTGTGGCTTATCAATCTCTTCACTCGTCACTCTTGTGTGAATGATTTAAGATATCACCTGATTCTAAGGTTTCATCTAGAATTGTTGCTGCACACCTTGGCCCAAATTTTGGGGAAGATGGTTCGTGTCTTAGGCCAAAGGATATTCAATCACATATTCGAAGGGAATTTGGTGTGAATGTAAAATATTCTACTGCTTTGGCTGGTAAGCACCATGCTCTAGAACTCTTATTTGGCGATGCCGATAATTCATTTCAGGTTTCTCTATCCTTTCTGTATATTATTGACGACTAATTATTATTGGTAATTTTGGTTCGCATGGTACGATTTTCAAATTTTGTACCTACTTTGTGACTGTATTACCGGTCAACGGGTACGATTTTACGAAATTGTACTCAGTGTACCGGTAATATACTTGCAAATCTGGTACGAAATTACCATTGCGTACCTAGTGTACAACAGTTAATATAGTCTGATGTTACGTATTTCTAAAAACGTACTACCAAGTTTACCAATTGTCTTGGTACAATCGTTACGTTTTTTTAAACGCGTACCAAGTTTGCAACTATATTACTGATATATTCGGTACGTTTTTTCAAACGCGTACCATGTTTACCAAGTGTACTTTCAGTGATTATCGTGCATGTTGGCCTGTGATTGTCATTGACAGCACACACTTGAAAGAAAAATACAAGGGCATTTTGTTTTTCGCAGCTACGAAGGATGCTAATGAATAGATTGTTCCATTAGCATTTGGCATTGGTGATGTGGAGAATACTTCATCTTGGTCGTGGTTTTTAGAGCATGTCCGTCGGATGTTTAGTTGCCCCCCGGATTTTATGATAGTTTCTGATTAGCATCTGAGCATCAAGAATGCTATTGATCGAGTTTATCCTGGCATACTTCATGGTCTTTGTTCGTCTCATATACAGGATAACCTGAAGACTTGGGGTACCATTGTGATTGACCTATTCCATCTTGCTACCAATGCCTACAAAGTAGAGGACTATGAAGAGTACATGACCTGTTTAAAGGAGGCCTCTCCTCATGGCTACGAAAAGCTTATGAGTATTGGTCCCAGTAGATGGTTTGTTGCGCTATGCCCCGTGCAGAAGTTTGGGTTTGGTACCTCCAACATTGTAGAGAATATGAATTCTAAACTTCGGTGGGCTAGAAAACTTCCGACATGTTCTCTTCTAGAATACTGTCGTAATGTTGTCCAATGTTGGTTCTTCGAGCGGCGCACAAAATCTAGATCTAGAAATGAAGAATTATCGGTATACACAACAAGGGAATTAGGTAAGCTGTCGAGGCAGGGCGCGTGATGAGAGTTGAACCGATATTTCAAACGAAGTTTAATGTCATTTCTGGAGTAAAGAGCAATGTTGTTGATGTTGCTTCTAGGAAGTGTTCATGTCAGCCAAGGTGAAGTTGAAGTTTTTTGTGTTGGGATTAATTGCATATTCGTACCTATTTTGCAAAAACTTCCTAGTACATCTGGTACGCAATTGTACTAAGTTTGCAGGTACGCTTTGACCAATGCGTACCAAGTTTGCTCATCAGATGCGGTAAACCTGGTACACAGTTACAATTGCGTACCAAGTTTGGTCATGAGAACTTGGTACGCATGTAAGCATTACCCAATGCGTACCAAGTTTGCTCATCAGATGCGGTACACCTAATACGCAGTTACAATTACGTAGCATGTTTTCCTTCGACGAAGTATTAATTTGTTACATATTTTTAGGTTTAAGAGAGAATCACCACTGTCATATGTGCATGAATATTATTCTACTGTGACGTGGCGAAAGATTTATGCTGATGATCACTACAAAAAAAGGCCAAAATACCGGCGAAATTACCAACGGAATGCTTTCCGCCGGTGATTACCGGCAGAATTCCGCCAGTAAAAAGGCGGGTCGGCTAAAAAAATTATTCTGACGAAATACCGACGGATCACCGACGGAAAATTGGCGGGATTGTTCGCGCCGGAAATACCGGCGAAATCATCGACGAAATTTCCTCCGGTAATTTACCGAGGGAAAAATTCCGCCACTATTTTAGAAATTAAATAAATAAATATTTGAATTTTTAATCACCGGCGAAAAATCCGCCGGTAATCACCGAGGAAAGAGAAACTACCAGTAATCACCAGCGGAATGGATCCGCCGGTGATCCCACTAAAATAGCTTCCCATCGTGCTTCTTCTCCAGCCCTCTATTCTATACCATAATCCCCAAATCCGCCCACACCACTATCTATTGCTCCGTCGTTCCGCCGTAGTCCGCCCCTCCCGTCATGAGTCCCCGTCCGCACCACCATCCAATCACTCTTCTTCTCTCTCTCTCTTCTTCTTCTTCATCTTCTTCTTCTCAACCTCTCTTCCGCTCCGCCGTCCGTCGCTGTTTCTCTTCTTCTTCTTCTTCTTCTTCTTCTTCTTCTTCTTCTTCTTCTTCTTCTCTACCTCTATCTCACTTTCTTTTCGTTTCTCCTTTCCAGCCTTCCACCGTCTGCCACTCCGCCGTCCGCCGTCCGTCTCTCCGCCGTCTACCGTACGCCGCTGCTTCTGTTTAGGTAAGTTTTGTCTCTCTCATGCTCTCTTCTTCTTCTTCTTCTTCTTCTTCTTCTCTACCTCTCATTCACTTTGTTCGATCTATCTCAGCCCACCGGAATCTGTCCGAACTTGCTGCTGCCGGAATCTATCCGAATCTGCTTCTGTTTAGGTGAGTGTGCAGGTCTTGAGCAAGCTTCATATATACTCCATATTATATATGTATTAATTGCTGAAGAATCTATAGCTTAATAATATACTATACACATGGTGCTAATAAAATTAGGTGTTCCTTCTTTTTGTTTTTTTCCTGTAGCTTACCAACGAGCCTCATATGTCGCACGGCATGTTCAATTTTGATTATAAGGTAATGATTGTATATTTAGTGATTTTGTATGCTAATTTTTGTAACTTTCTCATGTTAATCATATAATAATTGATGTCGAGATGGACTTTGGTGTACAAAATGAAGCTAAATGTGCTCTCTTTTATGACATACAGGGTTCAGATTATAGGACTCAGTTTCAACTAGGAAATGGAGCCTTATTTGGTGCAAGTTACATCCAGGTAAATGGTCTGACTCTATTTTGGAGAACATTTACTTTAGCTAATCAATCTATCTCTTAAAGCAGTAGAGTATGTGCTTGAAGCTAAGGCATTTGTAATAAAGATTTTGATATCTGATACATTAATATGTCATGTATCCTTTCTTTGATTACAGCAGATCACCTTGGTTTCATAACAGTACCATTGCTCAAGTATTTGTTCTGAAACAGTAGGTTTGAAAGTTATTCTCTGGTGTTGCTTATTCTTTGTGATGTGGTTTTCTGTCATACTTTGTTTATGGATTTTTGGAGAAGTTAGGGAATTCAAGGCTTGAAAAAGTCTAGTAAGCTTCTTACGACCAGTATAGATGGCAATGTAATTTGATAGTTAGTTTAGCAAGCATGGAAACTTTTTCTCAGTAATTTAATGAGAAGAAGTGCTGGAGAAATAATTTGATTGTTATGGTATATCTCTATTGGATCTTATTATTTATTACACCCTTTATATTTTTAAAAGACTTGCATAACACAAACTTCTTTCATAATTTTCATTCTAGCATGCTGTCAACTGTCTATTTCCTAAATTGTGGTATGTGCTTGAAGATAATTTGAAGATGTTGCCAAGTTTTTCAGCATATGGAACTTATAGCGGAAAGATCTTATCATAAAATCTATATGCTGGTACTATGTATTTATCAGTAGAGCAATTATTATGTAACTTTTAATTGATTTTCATCTAGACCCTGAACTATTACACTACCTTAGAAAGTAAATTTGCATCAAATTATCAAAATAGAAGCAACACTCCCTTATTATGTAAGCTTGGAAAAATAATTATTTTCTAACCTTGGCCAACAATAATTCTATTAGTATGACTGAGATGATGAATAAAATAACCATGAAAAAACATCCACCAGATCAACTGCCTCTCCTCCAATCAGTTGAAAAGTGAAGAGCAAAAATTTTTCTTCGTCATTGTTTTCCTTGTCCACTGACTGCCAAATATTATAGTTATGCCAGTCTTCTGTTGTACTACATGTTTTTGGTCTATCATTACGTTGTATAAAATTTCTGTTTCAGTGTTTCTTCATGAATATAATGATTCTGAAGTTCCTTCAATTTCGAATATAAAAACAAAAATTGGTGGTTGTGTAATTTCTCCATTTTGTGAGGTTTTGTTTACTTCTGAATATAAGTTTTTCCTTGTTCTTGTGATATAAGCTTTCAATAAAATATATTAATGTCTAATCCATGTTTGCTTGTTCTTCATGCATCCATATGGAATTTGATTCATAAACAGTCCCAAGAGACTGGGTTATTAGTTGTTGAGCTAACATACGAGCGGCACGTGAAGCCCTCGAAGAACGGATGGCTATGTTTGAGAGGATGATGATGTCGGGTCAATTTCTTCCTCGTCCACCTCCAGCATCACATGCGTAGTTTTTAGTTTATTTCGATCTATTAGGTGAATTTTTCTGTAGAACTACTTAACAGTTATATTGTTTATTTGATGAATTCGTTAACTTAATATTATTGAATGTTAAGACACAATTTTATGAATATTGGACTTCTTTAGTATTATTTGGCTATTTGGTGTTGTATATATTACATTTAAATTAAAACAGGGTGCAGAAAAAATAATAAAAAAAATTAACTTAGCGGCGGAATTTCGTCGATGATTCCGCCGGTAAACTGCACATGTGTCCTCCATTTGTCTATTGAGAAATTCGAAAATTAGCGGCGGAATATTTCCGTCGGTGATTAGCGGCAGAAATTCCGCTGGTGATTCCGCCAGTGATTTGCCGCCTTTGCCAAAGGGCAAAATTCGCCGGCATAATTTACTGGCGGAAAATCCACCGGTAATCAACGGCGGAATTAATTTCCGCCGGTAATTACATCACCAGCGCCCTTTTTAAAGGCGGATTTTTTCTACCGGTAATTCTGTCGGTAATCTGATTACCGGCGGAAAATTCCAACGGTAATCCGGCGAATTTTTGTAGTGGATGTGATGCCTATTCCCGATAAAGATTCGTGGTGTGTACCGCCGAATGTTGCTTAAGGATTGTTCTTACTCCCAAGGAACCTATGCAAGCTGGACGACTGCGTACAAAGAGGATTCCCACTGGATCTCATTATATGAGTACATTCCCTCTAAGACGCCGCTCTATTAACTCGGAAGAAGAAGGGAGTAGCAACCAACCAAGCGTCAAACTGCAAACCCGCAAAACCAAAAAATGTGGTATTTATTGTGTTGCGGGTCATACTCGCCAAACATGTCAAGATCTGCATAGATTTGGTTGATAATTTTTGTATTATGGAGATTTATTGAATTCGATTAGATGTGTACTGTTTGTCATGATTTTTGTTTAAATTTTTTAATTTGTGGTATTCATCAGTATGTTTTTATGAATTTTGTGTCAAAATATTATAGTAAACATTGGTACGTTTTAACATATATTGTAACAGATAGGTAAGTAAATCTTGGTACGTTGTGTTTAATTGCTTATCTTGGGTAATAGAAAAACAGCAACGAAATTACATTTATGTACCGTGCGTACCATATTGCAACTACATAGTGATCTTATACATAATACCAATATAGATCAAAATATAAATCGTATCAGTATCATATGCTAATAGTTATCCAAAATATACATTCAAAATATAGTAATGTTTATGCATTCACAAAATACTATCTATCATTCTAAAAATACTAACATCACTTCACTATTCATTCATTGCCTCCATCCAAATCCATGAGGACTGTCGGGGTCACTTCTTCCATGCCGTGGGCATAAATCGTCCTTGCTATGTGGTCTCGGTACTGCTCACGGTCTTATGGCTCTTGTAAACATATTTACATTGGAGTTTTTGAAATGAGTTGCTCGACATACTTGAGTGCGTAGATGTCACAATCATATCCGTTATCTTTCTCGAATTTGTTTCTTTTATGGCCCTTCTTTGGAGGAAGGCATAATTCCCACTGGCTGTATTGTGGGTTTTTTATGCGAATCTCCTTGTAGTATCCAATGGCCTTCATGATTTGCAGCATCGTTCTTGTCATTGGGTGGAAGAGATCTCGTCGATTATCCAAATGATGGTCTTCAAATGTATGTTCCTTCGAGTCATAGACAATGATCTTCTGCTTTTTCAGATCTACCAACAAGGTGCCCTAGTGATCCTTATAGAAGCACAATGCAACTACCTAAAAACGCAATTAAACATGGTACGTTATTGTAAATGCATACCACAAATCAAAGAAAATACGGTACGTAATTGTAAATGTGTACCGCCAAATCAGGTACACTCGGTACGCAATTGTAAAGTCGTATCGTATTTACCATACATGCATTTGGTAAAACTAGTACGATTTTAGCAATGCTTACCGAATGTACCACAATGTATTGTTACGTATTAATAAAATCGTACCTTGTCGCAGTCAACCCAATACATCATGTTCACCCCCCAAGCTGGCTGAACTCCTTCGGCAAACATGAGCAACCTATTCATTTCTTCTTCGGGGAAGACCTCTTCAACATTCGGGTTAAATATTTTGTGATTGTACGGATCAAAAGGATTGGGTTTCTTAGATTGGTTGACCGAGTCAAATACATTCTCGACCGTTTCCTACAAATATATATATATATATATATATATATATGTTATCTGTGTAGAAGTATTACTGTAAACAATTAAAATTAGTCTAAATGGTTGAATTTACCATAAAATAGCAAGACGTCACGACAATCTTGGGGTCAATTTCTCCCAATCCAGCAATTGTAGGATTCGCCATGAGAACAACAAGGTAAGCCTCAATGTGTTCTATGTCCAGTTGGCCTTTTGGATCCATGATAACCTCAAAAAAGCTCTTTTTTGCACCAAAAAAGGCTCCGACATTCCTTCTGTTTTGAATGAATATTAGATTAAATAACTTGGTATGCATTGACTAAATCGTACCGAGTTTACCAATTGCAAAATGGTACATCAGGTACGCATTGACAAAATCGTACCGAGTTTATCAATTCTACACTGGTACACCTGGTACGCATTGCCAAAATCGTACTGAGTTTATCAATTGTAAAATGGTACACCTGGTACGTGATTTAAGAAATCGTACTTACCAAAAATTACTTGTGTAACCTAGTACGCATTGACAAAATTGTACGTATTAATCATGTAAACTTTGATATTTGAAAATGAAAAATTGAACTTACGGTGCCATTTCCAAGCTCAACCAGTGCTCAAATGTGTGATGACTTGGTCGCACGTCATCCAAAAGAAATGGACTGCGTAGAGGTGGAGCTGGAAATCTCATTCGGATTAGCCTCGGATTCAAGATGTGTACCGAGATTGTAGGAGCTTGATTTTGGGGTGATTGAGCTTGTAGAGCTGCTGGTTTTGGAGGTGGTGCTTGTGGAGTTGGACCTTGTAGCGCTGGACCTTGTGGAGGTGTGACGTGACCGTCGTTGAGTCACGTGCAAAATACATTTATAATTTTTCTTTGCCCACAGCTAAGAACAGTTAGCGGTAAGTATAAGGTCGATCTCACGAGAAGTTGGTGTAGCTTTCTCTTGGTCATGGTGTCACTAAAGGGTTTGGGCTTTGCATAGACACGCCTTGGACAAACAGGAAAATAAAAGTTAAACTAAAAGATAAATACAAATAAATAAAAGATAACGAGGGTCTCTGTCCGACATTCACCAGCATTTATACATCTTTGCAGGTCTAGGCCAAGACTAACAACCCGTTCTTGCCGCTCTCAAGGAACGTAAAGCAAGCGCGAGCATCACTTGATAACCTTCTGTGTGATGTAGGAATCCGTATGTGCTCAGGGCTCGTTGGACTTCCGAGTTACCAGTAGCCACCGAACTTCTTTGAAATCATTGTCCAATTTATCGGGAACACGCATATATACAGCTTTCTCCTTTGCCCGAATCAACATCCAAATTTAATGCTTATGTAGCATCATCTTGCCCAAGCACAGATTTTTGTAACTACCTAAGCATAAAATAAAGAACAAGAAAAGAAAGAACAAAATAGAAAAAGTACTTGAATTAAAATAAAGCCAAACGACACCAACATCGTCGGAAACAAAGTACAAAGATAGTTAGCCCCCGAAGGGGCAAACTCTCGAAAACTATAAAGTAAACCCTAGGCTAAGTATTACAAGAGCAAAAGATTCAAAAGATTATGAAAGATAAAAGCTACATCTGGTTTGCTATCTAGGAGTATTTATAGATGTGAAATTCGTGGGTCTTGGAGGCTAAGCCCATTAGATAAGTCAGTTGGCAGTTACGGTTGGGCGAGTTGTCTGCCAGCTGTCTTCTAGCAGCTTATGTTGACCAAGAGACTTTCCTTATTTAGCAGATTTGATTTGGACGAATCTTCATGGATAAGGAAAGAAATAATTCCATCCTTATCGGCTACTTGGATAAGGTTGATCTTTTTCTTGCTTCCCACTCTTCCTCTTTGGTTGATCTCTTTCTTGTTCCGCACTCTTCTCTCGTAAATGCTTGACTTCATATGCCTCCGTGCCCAAGACATGCACTTCTTCTTCTCTGCTCTGCCTTATGTCTTGCCTTCTTCACTTCTCCCCTTGCCCAATGGCTAGATCCCGCGCGGTACTTGATTTGGTCAGGTTTTGAAGCGGAACAACTTTAGTGTTGAATGTGCGCTTCTTTGCCCAAGCTGCAAGCTCCATCTCCTTGCCCAAAGTGCATTGTATCTATGCCCAAACCTCTCTTGCAGAATATGGTCATATATTGCCCTTTTATGCTGTATTTCCTCATTGTTTGCCCTGTTCATCCCTGCCTTCACAATGTGTCATTCCAGACACTAAAGACAAACAAAAAAACACAAAATGACTCGATCTAGACCTATAACAAGATTTGAAAAGAGCACAAAATTTGGGCTCGTCATACCCACACACTTGAATCATGCTTTCCCTCAAGTATGTAAGAACAACTTGCCCGAAAAGAAAGCAAAAAAAGACTCGAGACAAAAGACAAAGTTAATATAAAAGAATGATGGGTCATATTGGGCAAGATAAATCTCAGCGAAAAATAAGCAAGTAATTAATTCAAACAATTCATGCATTGAGACCATCAGATAAATCAAGATTGAACAAATGAGCATTAAGGGTTCTCCTCACCAACACTCATCTCTCTTGTGTATAGGTTTAGTGTTTATGCTCAAGACAAATTCAACTTAGTCATGCAATAGGCTTCCTTGCCCTTTAACATCTCTACCCCTTAGACAAAATTTTAGTACATATCATTAGGTCTTTTAAGAATTGTAATGTGGCTTAAGGTATAGGTGGGAATATATGGATCGAGGCTAAGGTCAATTGGACTCATGATTGGGCCACACGTTGCCCATCTCTCTTTGAACTTATGATTGAGCGAATACGTTGCCCATGTTCGGGCGATACGTTGCCCATATCTTCATATTTCCTTGCCTTTGCTTACGGGCCTTAGCACAAAATTCAACCTAGGACTTTTTTTCTCTCTTTTTTTTTTTAAATTTTCTAAGTCCTTTATTTTGTTTTTCTAACACTTCTTCTCAGCATGGGCAATTTGGTTGCCTTAAATTCAGATCTAAGTGTCTTGCCCAAGTTCAGGCTACTACTATCTTCTCGTCCCTCTTATGTGTTGCTCTTGAGTCCTTATGACCGGGTATGGATATGCGTATTAAGGGCAATATGTTTTGAGTGAAATCAAAGAAAATTTAAGGCTCAAAGGACTCAACAAAGGATAATAGTATGGTAGGCTTTTTAGGGTAAGTGGGCTTAATGAAAGAAAATGCTTAATTCATCTAAGTACATAAATCAAGTCACTAGAATTTCAAAGCAGACTGTAGGCAAGTTCTCGCATAAACTAGAATCGAAGATGTTAAATCACTCAAGAAAAGAAAAGCTGCATTTGGGCATGTAATATTAAATAAAGCTCAAAACCTCACATGGCGTGCTCAAAGTTCATCCGTCATACTTAGCTACATACGATCATGCTCAAACCGAAAAAAAAAATTACTTGCGCAAATAAGAACATAGAAAGCTATCATGCTTATATAGACCCAATAATCAAATCATGTTGATAAACTGACCAAACAGACACCCCCTTCCACCCACACACTTTGCTTTGAGCAAAGTGGGTAAGCAAAAAGGATTAAAACAAACTGACTCAAAAACAAAAAACAAATACAACAACAACGGTCCTCTCACCTACACACTTTGTTTTAGGCAAAGTGGTCAATGAAAGGGCCAACTCAACAACTGAAAAGAAAAGAAAAACAACAAAGGTCTTCATATCCACACACTTTGCTTTGGGCAAAGTGTGTTTATAAGAGGACCGACTCAACTAAAAACTCAAAAACCTAAAACTAAACCTAACAAAAAAAACTGGGAGAAAATAATTATGGAGGTATAACATGGCACCTTACTTTGGCGTGTTCATTGTGAGCAGTTTGGGCAGGCTTTGAAGGTCTCCATACATGCTGCAGTGGCTTCTTCGTCCAGTCTGGTCAAGCTCAAGAGTTTGCAACTCCGTGTTACTTGGGCATGACAGGTGCACAGTCTACCTCCCGTTTTGGTTCTGGAAAAGAAGTTTTACAAGCATCTCGTGCTCTCTAAGATGGCTAGTTGAAGGGATTGCCTTCCTCGTCTTGATTCACTCGTCGAGCAACTTCATATTCTTTAATTAATTGGGCAAGGGATATCCTCAGCAGCACTTCGTTGTGTGCGACACCAGCCTCCTCCAAGCGGCTCAAGCTGGCTGACTTGGGTGCCTTCCAACTCAAGGATAACAGACCCTCTTACCCAATGATTCAGGAAGAGAAAGCCTTAGTGGTGGTCATGCCTTTACTTTTGAATTTCATCATGTCCTTGCTTCTGTGCCCAAGCTCCTGCATGTCATGAACAAACCATACCTTTGCAAAAAATACTACCTAGCCTAGGGTTTAAACTAAAATAAAAAGAAAAGAAAATAAAAGAGGATATATACCAGGTTGTCTCCTGGCAAACGCCTTAGTTTACGTCGTGGGCACGACGTGGCCTCCTTCACCTGGTTGTCGATTGTGTACTTGGAGTTTGAGAAACTCCACCTTTTCATCCTCGTCAAGCCCATAGTAGGCCTTCAGACAATGTCATCCATCAACTTCCAGTTAGGTCCTTGTCTACTGATCTTGTCCAATTGTTCATGTCCTCCTTTGCCAAGCATTCGTCCATCAGTCTAAGAGTCGTCACTCACCAAATTTTCCTGTATGGTTAGGGAGATACAAACAAAAAGAACTAAACAAGCAAACAAAAGAGAAAACTGCTAGAAACATAACTCTCCGGCAACGGCGCCAATTTTGACGTGACCGTCTTTTGAGTCACGTGCAAAATACATTTATAATTTTCCTATGCCTACAACTAAGAACAGTTAGCGGTAAGTATATGGTCGATCCCACGAGGAATTGGTGTAGCTTTCTCTTGGTCAGGGTGTCACTAAAGGGTTTGGGCTCTACACAGACACGCCTTGGCCAAACAGGAAAATAAAAGTTAAACTAAAAGATAAATATAAATAAATAAAAGATAAAGACAAACCTGAGTCAATCTAAATAAACAAGACGTCTTCATCGATGCAAGGATATACGGTGCGTATGCGTGTCAGTGGTTATAGGCTAAAGCTATGCAGGGTCCCCATTGTCACGCCGCCACGTACATTACATAGCCCGCCCAGCTCCATCCTTAAGTTTAGGTTTTGACAGGGACACCCTAACCAATCCTCTTGCTTGCCCAAAAGTCCCTGGCATAACAATTTAGAAGGTGCATGTTGGTCAAGCAGCATTTGGTTTTAGATGGGCCCACTCCAGCGCAAGTGAGATAAGGAGGATCTTTGTCTGAAATTCACCAACATTGACACATCTTTGCAGGTCTAGGCCAAGACTAACAAGTAACAACCCATTCTTGCCGCTCTCAAGGAATGTAAGGCAAGCACGAGCAACACTTGATAACCCTCAGTGCGATGTAGGAATCCGTATGTGCCCAAGGCTCGTTGGCTTTCCGAGTTACCCGTAGCCACCGAACTTCTTTGAAATCATTGCCCAATGCATTGGGAACACACATATAAACAGCTTTCTCCTTTGCCTGAATCAACATCCAGAATTAATGCTTATGCAGCAACATCTTGCCCAAGCACAGATTTGTGTAACTACCAAGGCATAAAATAAAGAACAAGAAAAGAAATAACGAAATAGAAAAAGTACTTGAATTAAAATAAAGCCGAACGACACCAACATCGTCGGAAACAAAGTACAAAGATCGTTTGCCCCCGAAGGGGCAAACTCTCGAAAACTATAAAGTAAACCCTAGGCTAAGTATTACAAGAGCAAAAGATTATGAAAGATAAAAGCTACATCTGGTTTGCTATCTAGGAGTATTTATAGATGCGAAATTCGTGGGTCTTGGAGGCTAAGCCCATTAGATAAGTCGGTTGGCAGCTAAGGTTGGGCGAGTTGTCTGCCAGCTGTCTTCTAGCAGCTTCTGTTGACCAAGAGAGTTTCCTTATTTAGCAGATTTGATTTGGACGAATCTTCATGGATAAAGAAGGAGATAATTCCATCCTTATCGGCTACTTGGATAAGGTTGATCTCTTTCTTGCTCCCCACTCATCCTCTTTGGTTGATCTCTTTCTTGTTCCGCACTCTTCTCTCGTAAATGCTTGACTTTATACGCCTCCGTACCCAAGACGTGCATTTCTTCTTCTCTGATTTGCCTTGCGCTTTGCCTTCTTCACTTGTCTCCTTGCCCAATGGCTAGATCCCGTGCGGTACTTGATTTGGTCAGGTTGTGAAGCGGAACAACTTTAGTGTTGAATGTGCGCTTCTTTGCCCAAGCCTCTCTCGCGGAATATGGTCATATATTGCCCTTTTTTGCTTTTATTTCCTCATTGTTTGCCCTGTTCGTCCCGCCTTCACATTGTGTCCTCCCAGACACTAAAGACAAACAAAAAGATACAAAACGACTTGATCTAGACTTATAACAAGACTCAAAAAGAGCACAAAATTTAGGCTCGTCAAGGTAGACCTTGTGGAGCTTGTGGAGCTGGACCTTGTGGAGCGTGAGGACCTTGTGGAGCTTGAACTTTGGAACGAGGTTCGGATGGTCCAGCTGAAGCTGCATTTGCTTGAAGAATTTTCTTTTGTGGAGGCGTAAATTGATTAGCTTCCCGGAAAGTGTCCCACAATATATTGACCTGCGTGTCCGTAAATTGATCGCTTGCCTGTTCAGGGGCCTACTGGAGAAAAAAGAACTATTGGTACTTTTTTTCGAATTTCGTACCAGACTTGTATTGCAAACTTGGTACACTCGGTACGTTTTGAACAAATGTTTGTTGGTACGCATGGTACGTATTTAAGAAAAATGTACCATGCGTACGCATGGAAATATGTACGATTTTATATATCGTACCATGCTTACCCAATTACAATACATATCTATAGATGAAAAAAAATTCATCCAACATATTACGAAAATTCAGTTACAATGGCAAAGAAACACGAACATAAACGTAAATTGTGCATAAAATGAAAAAAAAAAAAATGACAATTCCTTGATTGAGTAGTAATAGTATGTGATTGCTAATCATTGAGCCCATGATTGAGTGTAGTATTAATATTCCTTGATTCGAATCCAGTCCAAGTCCTTTTTGTTATTGATCAATTCTTTGTCTAGTTTTAGTTATTAGTTTTCAGTGCTTGTTGACCAAAACAAGTGGAGTACAGATCAAAATCCTTTTTAGTGACACCGATTACGTGAAAGAGAGACTACACCAATTCCCTTGGGTTCCACCCTACTTGCCGCTGGCTACTGCCTACTGTGGGCATATGAGTTATAAATTTTATTTGCGCGAAGTGAAAACGATAGCTTCGTCATATTGCATGGCCTACTCTCACCTTTTTTTCCCCAACGCACCATCCATCTCTCTCTCTCTCTCTTTCTATTTTGCAAATTCATTTTGATGATTTGGGTATTGAGTGATCGTACGTGACGCATCAAACCAAATTGTTCCATTTTTCTATTTTCATTCTGCTAGTACCTTTTGAACTTTTTATTTTTTGGTGATTTATTCAGTCAAACTGAAAATTTCTTGTGATATTTTTTTAATCGTAAACAAGCATATTCTAAGCTCTACGATCAAATCCATATTGTGAAAATGATAATTTTTTAGCAGTAAACTTGATTTAATGCATCAACTTTGTGGAGCTAATGCAACACATACACTGTTACACTATTTAAAATGTGATGTTGATGCATAAAAGATATGAATATTGATGCATCCGCTATGACTATGTCGAAGTCCGATCGAAGAAACAGTGAATAATTCATAATATAATGTAAATAATGTAATGTACAAATACTATATATATAATGCATTAATTTTCTTTTTTGTACATTTACAGTTCAAATTGATGCATCACGTTAATCATGTTAATGCAACATAAATTGTTTTCAAAATATCAAATAACAAATACAATATGTGTAATCAACAACTCTTAGGTTTTTAATGTCTTCACAGTTGAAGTTTATAATTTTTTTTAAAATGCAAATGAACGATATTGTTTTCATAGATAAATGTGTCATGGAGTTCAGAGATATGCTTCTTTTTGTATTAAGATTTACAATTTTAAATATAGTACACGTAATGCACAGTTTTAAACAAGTGATGCACAAATATCATACATATAATGCATTAATTGTGGTACCTCTACTATATTCATTGATAATTTATATTGATGCATCATGTAAATCATGTTAATGTATCATAAAATTGTATCAAAAATATTAAGTAACAAATATGACGACGATATATTTAATGCTTCAATTATATAAGAATGCACTTTATAAATCCAGTAATTTGTCTTCATAAATCATAAATGATGTGTAAAAATTATTATATGCTCATATTATAAAGAGAAAGATGGTGCATCAGAAATGCATATTAATGCATCACTTTACACTAGTTAATGCATCTCATTTTCGCACTGAATAAAACTACGAAAATTACCATTATAACATTATTTAAGTAAAAAAAAGGGGGATTGGCCATCTAAAGCGGGTTTGACCAATCGACAATGTGATTAAATAATATCCATATATCATATAGAATGAGTATATATATATATAAGATCAAATAGGAACTTCTATTTATATGATTTAGGAATCCATCCAAACCATTGATTTTTTTAATTCCACAGTTTAGATTAATTGATACATTAGATTACTATTGTTTGTGCATTAAAAATGTAATAAATAATTTGTACATTAAGTTACTCTAATTTGTGCATTAACATACTGCTTTTTGTGCATTAGCTAAGTAATACTTGTGATGGTTCCTATGGACTCATATTAAATGAGTTCTAACAGATCCAAATCTTCATATGGGAACTCATCTTAATTGGGTAGGAATTAGAAATTAATCTGGAACGTTGATTTTTTTTTATCTATGATTTAGATTAATTGATGCATCAATTACTGCAGTTTGTGCATTAAAAGTGTATTGTGTATTAAGTTACTCTAATTTTTCATTAATGTACTGTATTTTGTACATTAGTTAAGTAATAGTATTTGTAATGATTCCTATAAATTCATATAAAGATAAATTCTTACCAGATCCACACCATACGTACAGAGGCTAACTCAAAAATCACTAATCATGAATTTCAAATTGATTTCAAGAACAATATTGCAAATCCCATCAAATTTAGGGTGTTAAATGTATCTAATTAAATTTCTGATTCAATTGAAAACTGCAGTTAGTTTTCACGTGTGCAGCAGCTTTTTACACACGATATTTTTCAAGATATCTGTGCAACTACGTGACAATCAACTATAGATGCCAGGAGAAATGTTGAAAATTGCAGATGGGATCCAATGTCTCAATATGAATTTTCTGTGTCCCACTAGTGTTCCACTATGTTATTTTGATATTATATATATAATATAAATATAAAATTTATTATAATATAATGATTCATTATAAACATTTATTGCTATAACTTGAATTTTAAAAAATTTCATACCTTAATTATGGATTTATGAAACCTGGCCTAATTCAATTATTAACTATTGATAAAATTGATATTACATAGTTTTAAAAATCATATAGCCTAATTGGGTACAGTAAGCCCTAATTAGTAAACGTAAAAAGTAAAACTAAAACACATGAAATTGAATTGATCGAAGAGTATATAAAATTAGAAATTTTATAAAGTCCATAGTTGTAGACAATGGAACACGAGGAAGTGGCAATAATTGGATCAGAATAAATCCAACTTGCATCAGCCTCATCAGGATTCTTATCAATGATATTTTATTTTCCCTTTCTCCAAATTAGAGCCACAACCCACAAGATAATATCAACAAATCAATCTTTTCGAAACCAACTAGCTAGTACTAGTTGATCAATTTCATCATCCAACTTGAACTACATATTACATACTTCACGTTCATACACCAAAATATATTAACAATGACAAACTTCTACACTACTTCCTATCTTCTCCTTTTCATATTCTCTCTCTCTACATGAGTTTCATTATCTCATCATTTTCAGACAAACTCCCACCAATATTTGCCACCACACAACTAAAATTCTGGTCTGAAATGTGAAGAAAGAAATTAATGCCATCAGCCATCTCCACAAAACTTATAATCCCCCACTCACAAAACTGGATTCTGATTACTTCACACACACTAATCATATCCCCAAAAAAACTTCAATTCTGATAGCAATTCTCCTCCCTTTGCTAAATTAGCCTGTTCCGACTACCTCGATCGATATAATATTCTACAAGAAAACTAGCTAGAATTTGGAGCAAAAAAAAATAGCCCAAACCCGCGGTCTTTAACTTTACAATCCATCATGGACACGGGTCTTTAAATTGAAACTACATTAATAAAAAAAGGGTAATTTTAAACATAGCCCCAAATCTTTCTTTATAGCCCTTTATTTAAAATAATAATAATAAAAATTATAAATACACAATTATACCCTTATATCTCCAATATATATTTTTAACAAAAAAATATTTAGTCCATAGCCCTCAATTTAAAAATTCTAACAAAAATCAAATTTATTCCATAGCCTCAACATGAAACCCCAAAACACCGATCTTTTAGTCCCTTTCCATCGAATTAGACTAAAAACATCATCAATTAGCAAATCGATCATTAGCGATACCGCCAACAAGAATTCCATTATGGGACCACTGACCACCTAATGAAGAGAATTGTTTTTTCTTTTTTTTTTTGGGAGAAGTGGGTAAATCTCTAATCTCTGCCACCATGGCATCAGTTGCAACCTCAATTATAAAAGCACCCAAATTCACAATAAGGAGATAAAATTTAATCGACATGGAGAAGATGTCTGATGCCGCAAAGATTGCAATAATCATCCATGGCATTGCCATGTAAAAAACCAACAAAATATTCATTATTCTCTTTCGGAAAAGTTTACGAACTGTGATGAAATTGGAGAAATAGAGATTTGTACCATCTTTTATTTTAAAGCACAAAATTTTGCTGATCTTATCACAATTCAACATAAGATAAAGAGATCGGTGTTGCAGGGTTTCAGACGGCTATGTTGTGGATATGGAATTAACATGTTTTTGTGTTAGATTTTAAAGTTGGGGCTATGGACTTAAATTCTAAAAAAAAATTTAATTAAAAAAATATTTGGGACTACAAGGTTATAATTGTATATTTAATATTTTTTTTTATTATTTTAAATAGGGGGCTATATGAATAAAGATTTGGGGGTTATATTTAAAATACCCATAAAAGAAACTATCTTTCCATTTTTTTTAAATTTCTATTTGATTTGAAAAGAAATTCCTCCAAAAACCTACTTTCTATTTCCAGGTTTATTATAAGCAATTCATTATTTTATTTTTTTTCCAAAAGATATTTATCCGACCATAGTTCGATTTCTATTCAGTTTGATTAATATTATTTAAACCCATTGGTTATCTTCACTCACATACAAAATATTACTATATTGGACAAGTTGATTAATTTGTTAAAATATTTTACATGTCAGTACGTTTATCTGTATCACTTTGATCCATTTAACTTATTTAAATATCCTATTGGGTGTCTTCTGGGATTAACAAAATAATACTTATAATTTTTGGATTAATTGTTTTATTAATAGATATTAATTTATATGTCAGGAGTCTGATATGTACTTATACACTATTCTTTTAAGAATTATACTCTCCATCTCATTGATAAATGACCTTTTAATTTTTTTGGGCACGATAATCTAAGGCAAAAGATAGAAAATTGTAGGTTCTACTAATTTTGGAGACTCAATTATTTTCATTTTCAGTATAATAAGGATATTATAAATGGAATAGACGAGATAAGAAAGAGTGACGTTATCAAAGTGCCCAAATGAAAATACCTTACCTTTTGATGTTCTGGTTCGAATTTCTTGAAGCCGTTCGAATTTCAATAAAGAATCATTGCTTGTGCATGCTGGCTTTAGATATTTGAAAGATACATCATCATGTGAATAAAATACTCCTTCCGTCTATGATAGTTATAGTTTTTAGTTTGTAATGCGAGATTTAAAAAAAGTTAGGTAGATGTGTAAGGTGAAATATTATATCCCTCATCTTTTGAATTAAAAAGTAGGTAGATGGTTTGAATGGAGTAATAAAGTAGGTAAATATTAAAAAGGAATGAAGTTAAAAAAGTAAAGAGTGTGTAAAGTCATTTTTTTAAATGGAGAAACTACCATTTTCGTGGACGGACAAAATGAAAATATGACCATAATTTTTGTGGACGGAGGGAATTGAATATACGAGTGTGTAGAGATTCGATGATAACTTTTTGAACTTGTAACTAAAAATAACTTAATAATTTTGTAGTTACCAAAAAAATGTTAACAGAAATAACTTAATAATTTTTTGTTAATAATTATAAAATTAAATTAACAAACGAGTGATTGAAATTTTATGTTAATACCTAAAAATAACCTATGTGTGTCTTGGTCTAGAAGTTAAATACCTAAGTCCAAAGCGTCTCAGCTACGAGTGCATTGTGATGCATTATTTGAATTTAATGTTATAATTAAAAAAAAAAAAAGAAAAAAAAATTGGAATCCTTGGATCCAGAGTGAATTCCCCACTACAACCTGCCTCGTTGAGTTTCATATCAATCAAATCTAATTTCCTTATCCTAATTAAAGACGAAGATTCTAATCCTTCTTCCTTAACGAATAAGTATTTCAAGTTGCCAAAATTGTGTTTTCGAATAAATTTCCTATCTAAGAATTGTAAGCAAATTATTATACCAAATTAGTATCAAATTTAGCATTATTTTTCCAATTTTTGATGCAATATTAATTAGTTTTTGACAGCTCGCGATATATAGTTTCAAAAACAGCTCAAATTTCATCATCCAACTTCAACTACAAATACACTGCGCGCATGCATTAAAACATACTCAACCTACAACAACAATGGCGAAACTCTTCACTTCCTATCATCTCCTATTCTTCTTCTCTTTCTACTTGACCTTCGTTAACAACATTTGCCACCACACATTTGCCAAACTAATCCCAGTCCCACCAGCATTAATTGCCACCACACAGATAAAATATTGGTCTGAAAATGTGAAGAACGAAATGCCATCAGCAATCTCCACCAAACTATCCCCACTCACAAAACTAGATTCCGATTACTTCACACAAGTCATATCCCAAAAAAACTTCCATTCTGATAACAAATTCTGCTCCCTTGCTAAACTAGCATGTTCCGACTCCCTCGATCGATATCATCTACAAGGCGGAAAAGAGTATGAGGTAAAGGCAAAGCTTTATGCAGATTTAAGGTCTAATCATGCAAATTCCCTAGAAAAAATTGATCCATTTACCTTCTTTAGATCATCAAGTCTCAGGCAAGGAGACACAATTCATCTCTCTACCCTCAAAGAATCCCTTCCTCATCGCTCCTTTCTCCCTCCTCAAATCGCCTCCAAACTTTCTCTCTCTCTAAAAGGGATCACGCAATTGTTCCCTCATTCCCCTAAAGACGCAATTGATACGACCCTTTTTTACTGCAATGCTGCCGCAGTAAAAGGAGAGGTCAAATCCTGCCCTAAATCTCTTGAAGAAATGATCAGTTTCTCCAAAACGACGCTAGCGGCGAGCAAACTGCTCTCGTTAACTTCTAAAAGTACGGCCGGTTCAGAGAGTGTGGCCATGATCGGAGAGGTGAAGCAGTTTAACGTCGAGAAAATTGTTGCTTGTCATGAACTTTTCCTTCCCTTTGCGACATACTACTGCCATTCGCTCATGTCTTCTCAGATTTATTCTGTGGATCTGGTCGAGCCGGAGACGAGGACGCCGGTGAATACGGTTATGGCGGTTTGCCACATGGACACGTCGACGTGGCCCAAGGACCACGTGGCGTTCAAGATACTGAAATTTAAGCCTGGGCAGGGCGAAGCTTGCCACTGGATGAACGAGATTGATCTTGCATGGATTGCTGATGACGTGGATTCTAATATGTAACTTTCATCTAAGTCCAAGGTGCCCACGACCACGAGTGAGGGTAACTGTTGTATCCTTGAATGGAAAAAGATATCCATATTTCAAATTAGTTATTTTGAGTTTACCGCGCCTAGCACTAGAAATCTTGTATCCTATCTTAATTTGGTGTCTCACTTGTGTCCTGTAATCAATTTTAATTTTAGTTTTTCATATGTTCTTCAGTTTCAATCTCTTCTATTCTAGTTAGTTTAATTTTTATAATTATTAACTAATCTATCTCAAAAAAATATATTGTCTATTAATTCAATAAGGATTTATAAAGAGTAATTGTGGGAAAATAGTTTTAAAACATAGAAAAACTACAACTTTTTGACTTTTTTTGCCCTTAAATCTTTTACTTAATGAAATTCACATAATATTATCATTTTCATGCAAATGTGAATTCACATATTATTATCATTTTCATGCAAATGTGAATTCACATATTATTATCATTTTCACAATTTGTAAAATGTGATTTACTATCGTTTTTCCTTTCTTAAAAATGTGAATTCACATAGTATTATCGTTTTCACATTTTTAAAAATGTGAATTCACAAATTTATATTTACAAATATGTGAAATCATATATTATTATATGTGTGATTTGCAAAATTCGTATAAATATGAAAATAATCTTTCAGATCTCTTCCGTTCTGTACATTGATAAACTAGCACAGACTGAAGCACATAAATTAGTTTCTATTTTCACATGAACACTACATTTCAACCAATCTTGCTTCAATTGGACCTTTCCTACGTCATATTTATTAAAGCCTTCTACCAATCCCTACGGGCTATCGATCTACTAGAGCTACCAACTTCAATTGAGCTACCAGCTGAGATCTAACACAATCGATGCGAGTCCAATACACAATTATTAAAGAATAATAGTAAAAAGATAGAAAATGCTAGATAGATCTTTTACTTTTGAAAAGTTAGTCGCTTCCATTTCTGGATATAGACATTATAAATAGGACACAAGAAAAAAGAAAAGACGAATATAATTAATAGTGTCGAGGGAGTATACAGGGAAAGAGCTGCAACAAAATTACGCTTCGTAAGCAAAACCAATAGACCATACCCGCGTGGCTCTCGCACCCTTTCATCCTCAAAACCAATAGACCATAAACCAATGCCCTTTGCTCAAATTCTCGAAGTAAAAATGGGAGGACTAGTACTTTTTCTGTCCATCACTAATTAATTTATTAAAAAATTAAAATAAAAAATAAATGAAAATACGTGGATTGCACTAATTGTACGAAGCGGTCCACCGCACATGAGTGCACCCTTTTGTTATATATTTAAAGCCCAGTGTTCTCTGTTTGAAGCCCAAATTTTAATATATGGAGGAGGAAATAATCGAGATCACAAAACATATAATAATAAGAAGTATTAGGCAACTATAATTCATAAAAAAGATGTACGAGTGTCTTGAAGAGAAAAATAATTCAAATATAAAATGCATAATTGTAATAATATCTAGAATGTATCCTCATAAACATGTACTCCTTCCTTCCAAGGGTGACACAGGATGGAGTGACACAAATTTTAAGAAATAAAGAAGAGTGAGTGAGAGTGAAGAAGAATAAAGGAGAATGAGTGAGAGTGGAGAATCTAGTTGTGATAATTTTAGTGGGATAAAAGAAAGTAGGTGATATTGGAGAAAGTAAAAGGATAATATATTAATCGGGGCCATTTCCATTTATGAAAAGGTCATACTTATTGTGAACGGCCCAAAAAAAAAGAAGGTTATATTTATCGTGGACGGAAGGAATAATATTGTATAGGGTAATGATATTCAGTTACACGGTGGCCAGCTACAAGCGTAAGAATTAGAAAAGTTGACTGTAAAAATGGAAATAATCACATTTCTCCTAGGGTTTATGCTTCCCCATTAAGATATATTTCCATTTTCAAAACCTATATTACCATTTTTAACTTGTATGACCGGCTATAGTGTGACCAAATAGCACTATCTATTATATATATATATATATATATATATATATATATGTAAATTCATGGTTTCTATATATATGCTCTTATGAAAGAAACGAGTCTACAAGGACAAAAGTTGCAAATTAATTCATTTCCTCATCAATTTATAGAGTTAGAGACCTTTTTAAGGATATTTAAAAAGCCGTTTTTTGAATTCAGGACATTAAAGCTGCAGGCTTCGTTTTGCGGCCTATTAAATTCTTTTTGCTGGGCCGTAGGACTTTTTTGGGCCCGAAACTCATTATTTCGCACGTGAGCCGCACGTGACGGCCACGTGGAGCCCGAATGCGCACGTGGACACCACATCACTGTGCTAGAGACTTTTAAGGACATTTAAAAAGTTGTTTTTCGAAATCAGGACAATTAAGCTTTTTTGCTGGGCTTAGAATTTTTTTTGACCTGAAACTCATTGAATGCGCACGTGGACGGATCGAAGAGGCAGACGTCGTGTTTGAAACTCATAATCCGCGACAGAGGAGGCGAATCTTCTCCACGGTGATGAGGTTGTGAACGACGCTGCCCATGGACAGAAGCCTTTCCAGTCAATCTGTGAACGGATCGAAGAGGCAGACGTCGTGGTTGAATTATTCTAGGGTTCCAATTGGGAATGCGGCTGAATTCAAAATATTATTTGGGAAATTGAACTTTGGGAAATAGAACTGATTGTACCTCTATAGTTTTGGTTGGATTAGGATCTTGAGAGACAAAGGGGAAGAAAGAGAAAGGAGTCTGCCATTTGTTTCTCTCTCTAAAGAGGGGGAAGAGTGAGGGGAGGGTGATGTGGTATCAACGTGCGCATTCGGGCTCCACTTGGCGTCCACGTGCGCATTCAATGAGTTTCGGGTCAAAAAAAGTTCTAAGCCCAGTAAATAATTCTTAATGGGCCGCAAAACGCAGCCCGCAGCTTAATTGTCCTGAATTCGGAAAACAACTTTTTAAATGTCCTTAAAAGCCTCTAACTCGGTGATGTGGTGTCCATGTGCGCATTCGGGCTCCACGTGGCCATCACGTGCGAAATAATGAGTTTCGAGCCTAAAAAAATCCTACGGCCCAACAAAAATAGGCTGCAAAACGAAGCCCACAGCTTTAATATCTTGAATTCGAAAAACGACTTTTCAAATGTCCTAAAAAAATATCTAGCTTCAATTTATAAGACTAAGGCCTCGTTTGGTAGGCCATATTAAGTCATACTATATTATTAATATGAGTTAATACATTGTTTGGTAGGAAAAATTATTAATACAAAAAGCCCGTTAATAAAGGAAAGCCCGACATTATAATACAAAGAATGACATATAAATAATTCGACCACTCAGGTGGTATTATTTATATAGTTTCAACAGTAACTCATACTAAACCTGAAAAAGACAATATTACCCTCTCTTTCTTCTTCTTCATCCCTTCTCTCTTTTACATCTCCTTTCCTATACACTCACTCACCGCCGCCTCGCCTCCAGCTCCGCCGCCGGTGCTGCTTTTTTTTTTTTTATTCCCTCCGCCTCTGCCCCACCTCCGCCACCCGCCCCTCCACTTTCCTTCTCCCCTGCCCCTCCTCCGCCACCGCCAGCACTTCCTCCGCCGCCACCGCCGCTTCTTTACTATCTCATCTGTAACTATTATACCTCCGATCCACCACCAACCACTACCCCACTAAAATTTCCCAATACAAAACAAATTACACCTCAAGAACCCTAATTTTAACTAACATGAAACTGGATTCTTGATTCTTAGAAATAAAAAAAGTTCAAACTCTGAGCAAATAAAGGCTGAGCTCAGGACCTCCATTTCCATCCGGATTCATCATGTAGAAGGCTTCGGAATCTTTGGACCCCACAACTCTCTCAAATTTGGCTCTCATATACATCAATTAATTACCCTCTCCGACTACACCCCCTCCCAACCCGACCCCGACCCCCCCCACCCGCCTCGACCCGGCAGAGCTCTGCCTTGTCGAGTCCACCACTGCCGTTGAGAGAAGGAAGAGAGAAGGGTCACGAAGGATTCCACCGCGAGCTGGGCCGCTATGGGATTCGGGTCAACTACATCTCGCTCTTCGGCGTCGCCACAAGGATGTTGGTGGAGGCGTGGCGGTCAGAGGGGAGAGTCGGCGGTGGAGTGACGGAGGAGGAGGTGGAGAAGATGGAGGAGTTCGTGCGCTGTTTGGCGAAAGGTGGAGAAGATGGAGGAGTTCGTGCGTTGTTTCCCAAACCAAATCCACGAAGATTGAGAGAAGGAAGAGAGAAGGAGGAGAGAGAGGAGGAGGAGGAGAGGAAGAGAGGGCTGCTGGAGGAGAGAGAGATGGTAATGGGTAGGGTATAATGATAATTACATACCTTAATATTGATTTTAATATCTTCTACCAAACAACAAATTTTGATAAAACAAATTGTTATATTTTCTACCAAACACACAAATTTAATAATCTATCTTACAATCTCCATATTATTTATCTATATATTATTTATTTCAATATTATTAGTATTTCTACCAAACGAGGCCTAATTAGAGACAACTCCCTAAGTCAAATAGATTGACCAATGGACCAAAAGTAAATCTGTCTTGTGCGGTTGTCCACAAATGTAAAGTTTATCTCAAGGGCACATCACATGCATGAGTTTCGGCGGCTACATGTTTTTCTTTGTCAGGACACCCACAACGGTGTGGGTGTTGCCCGGGCGACGGAGGAAGAGCCTGGGCGCGGCGAGGGCGCCGCCCGTTGGAGGAGGCGAGGGCGGGCTTGGCGGATGGAGCCCTGGCGCGGTGAAGCCCGTGGGCGAGAGGAAGAAGATGGAGGGGAGGAGGGACACGCGTCACCTCCTCCCATTTTCTGCCTTTTTTTTTTTTTTTTTTAATTCTGAATTGTAAAAATTTTTAAAAACAATGTAACGGTAATATGATAAGATGAAACGACTATTTTTGTGTTTTTGCTATAAATATGTCATCTATCTCCGAAACAATTGATGCGCCACCGTGAAGTGTGCGCATTTCTCAAGCAAAAATACCAGTTTCCGGATGTTAATATGTAATTTTTAATTACCAGTATTTAATTTGTAGTTTTAATTTGTACTTTTTAATTTGTATTTTTTTAATTTCTAGTATTTAATTTGTAGTTTTTAATTTGTATGAATTGTATTGTAATTTTCCAATGTTTTAATACAACTTCGTATTTTATTATTTTTATTGTCATCAAAAATAGAAAAGTTAAATTAAAAAAAATCAATTATTGCATAGCCCTAGGGGTCGGGCTTCACCATAGTGAAAATTTCAAACCCGGGCTATCAATCATTGGGACCCCACCAAAATACCCATAGCCCTAGAACTTCGGAGCCCACTATTGTGGATGCTCTCATAGTTAGAGGAAAAAGCCAAAAGAAACACGTGATTTCATAATGCACATGTAAATTAATATATACCCTGGGCCTGTACTGCTTCACTGTAAAATAAGTTTTTCGTGTAACAAATTATATACTCCCTACGTTCCACGTTACTTGTTTCATTTTCTATTTTGGGCGTTTCATTCTACTTGTCTCACTTTCCATTTAAAGAAAATAATTAAAAAATCAATTTATTCACTTTATATCAATTCAACACCATTTTATATCACTTTATGTCACATCAACACCACTTTGTATCACTTTATCAATTAAAAAATACTTTATATCACTTTATTAACTACACTAACCACACCCTTTATATCTAATTTATTTTTTCTTAATGTCCGTGCCCGGAGGAAATGAGCCAACTGTTTCAATATTTTATTTTTCGTCTATCACATAAAATTAAATTGTCTCATTTCATTTTTAACCTTTTATTTACTCACAATATACATAAAACACTCATAATACAAACAACTATTACAACTTTTAAACCTGTGGCGAAAAGTTTTGGCAACTTGCAATATTTTAAGATATTTGGCACTCGATCGGCACTAGAATAAGAATTCAAGATTCAAGAGAAGTTTTGGCGTTTGTGTTTGGATCGTTGTGAGTAGTGGTTAGATAATTTGGAGTATTTCATCTTTATTTCAAACCCCACAAATATCTTATCTAAACCTACAGCCCTTTGTCAGTCTGGCAATATAAAAAAATCGTTTTATTCGATTCAATTCCATTTAAATTATGATAAAGTGACTAGTGTTATCTCGCAAGTCGGGGATAAATTAAATATCTTATAGGTAGTGGACGATCATTAATTATTATTTGCATGCAGTACTATTCATTTTTCGGTATTATTGTATTTGTCGAAAATAGACGAAACTAAACAAGTTGAGCCTGCATGTGTTTTCCTTTGTACAAAAAAATGAGCATGGGCCAGAAAAATTTAGTCTAGGTTTCTATTCCTAAAAGAATAAAAAACACATTAAACAACTTAAGAAAAAGTGTCTAGGTTTGTATAAGAGCGAAATATTAAAATAACTCTTTTTAAAAATAAAAGATAAAAAATACTCTTCAATAAAGAAAAGATAAAAACTATCCCAAAATCCTATAAAACGACTAGCATGCCATTTTTCTTCTTTTCTATTTCTTTTTTAATTTTAATTTTAATTTTTTTGTTCTTCCTCTCTCATCTCTCACTTCTAACAATAATTTTCACTATTTTTTTGGCGGCAGCAGTCAACTCCGGCGACGGCGGTCAACGCCGGCGGTCAACAACGGCGAGAATTTTCCGGTGATTTTTCCGGCGACCTTCCGACGACTTTTTCCGGCAACATACATGATACCATAAATGAGTAGCATACATGAAATGTGTATGCTACTCAGTATGTTGATCATATATGAATAACATACATGAATACCATACATGAGTAGCATATACGAAATACTTTATGTATGCTACTCATGTATGCTGATCATACATGAATAGCATACATGAGTAGCATACACGAAATGTTTTCATGTATGCTACTCATGCATGAGTAGCATACATGATTAACAAATGTCTAAAAATACAAGAGTACCATATGTTGGGAAATTTAGTAAAGTTTTGATTGATTCCAAAACCAACTGACCCCAACCGAGTAGATGTTGCCATATCCCAATGTTAGTATTTAGACTCGCTGTTTGAGAAATGTTCAGATTTTATCTTTACAGGAGTCCAGCTGAAGACGGCAACATGGGTTCACTCGGATAGAAATTCAGATGGAAACTCGGATGTGGAACATCAGATGTAAGAAAGACAACAGAGCGTTCAAGCCAACTGTTCTGATATAGAACATCAGATGTAAGAAAGACAACTGAGCGTTCAATCCAACTGTTTGGATATAGAACATCGGATGAAAGAAAACATCTGAGTAATCATCTGTTCGTCAAATGTGACAATCCAACTGTTCAGATGGAACATCAGTTGCAGGATTCAATCTGATAGATCAACAACATGAAGTTCAAGGCAGCTGAGGGTTCAACTGTTCCTCTTCAAACAGAAGGTCAGATGAAGGTAGCGATCAGATGGAACATAAGCTGAAGACCACTCGGATGAAGATCGAATGTCTCAACCGACTAACCAATGTTGAAAGACAAAGGTTGAAATTTGAATTTCAAATAGGAAGTCACGTGAAGGTTTGACGTTCTGTCATTACCTCATTTGGCCCAACACAAGGTTGTCTCAGAAGGAAAGCAGAAGTTCAGAGTTGCCAAATCGGGAAAATCTGCAGAGATGAGAGACGAGCCATCGCTTTCACAGAACAGAGATCAACAACTCTTCCAACGGCTAGTTGATTCTCACCGCCTATAAATAGAGGCATTCATTCATTCATCAAGAGAGAACACTGTGAACAAGAGAGAAGACAGAAAAGAGACAGACGAGCGAAAGAACGACGATATACTTCGTACAAGCTAAACTGCAAATATTCTCTAAGAACATCACCAGCTGAGAGTTCATAGAGAGTTAGAATCTGTCTTGGTGTTTTCGATCTTAGTTTGAGTCTTCATTCATTCAAGCTTAGATCCTAGCTCACTTCTTTGTTCGAGCTAGTAGTTGAAAAACCCACCCTTATACACATCCCCTAAAAAGGTTGTTAGGATCCTGCTCTTCCCGAAATTGAGTAGAAAGGTTGATAAGTACCCGTAAACTTATCTGTAAGGTTGATAAGTACCCGCAAACTTATCTGAACGGTTGCAAAACCCGCGTAAGCTTTGTAGTAGCTGTCCTAAAGAATTTGGACTGAGTTGTGTGGACTCACAACTCCCCGTGGACGTAGGAGGTCTCTCCGAACCACGTAATTCCTTTGTGTTGTGTTTTCAGTTCAGTTACTTTTTGCATATCCAACTGACCAACTAACCAGCACTCAAAACTGCATCTTTACATTTCAACTGATTTGGTTGTTGACCGACCTTGCATCTGAGCGTGAGTTGTTTTATACGAGTTATTTTTATCCACCACATTCCGCACAGCACCACTCTTCCAGCTGAGTTTTCTTACTCAGTTGTGAATCCAGCTGAGTCTTCTTACTCAGTTGTGGTATTTTTCGAGAGTTGTTTTAAAATTTCTATCTGGTGTATTCCCCCCCCCCTCCCTCATACACTAGAACTCGTATCGAGACCATCACCATACATGAAATAGGAGATATACATGTGTACACAAGTGCCATACATGAGTATGAAATTTGCATGTATAAACAATATGCATGAATAACTACCAACATGCATACATGTAAATCTTTTATACATACATGACAACTTATAGAAACATACATGGTGATCGAACCGTACATGAAAAACACATACACGAACAACTGCATCAGCATACATGAAACGCTAAACAACATATGAGAATATACATGGTAGTAGAAAATCATACGCAAATAACTTCCAACAATATCATACATGAAATTAAAGTTAAATTGAGCTATCTTTTTCATCGAAGCAAGTGGTAGTGACGACGGCAGACAAGGTAGCAACGTAGATTTGAGTAGTTTCGACATCGGCGATACAGATCTGATTTGCTTTGACGCCGACGGCACAAATTTGGACGGTTACGAACGGCAAATATTACAAATCTGAATTGTTGCGTGGAGAGGAGCGACATCGAAAATGATGATGTTGGTTTGAGATCTGGCACAACAACGAGACGATTGGCGATGATGAAACAATAGTGACAGCGTTGTGGAAGAGGATTGTAGGAAGGAAGAAGATGATGATGAAAAATAATGAATTAAGTGCAGCAGTGGACGACGAGCGGATGTCAGCGACGATGATGGCAGTGGAAGACAACCGGAGACTGTGACCACAATGTCGGTTTAGAAGACGTGATTATTAAAGAGAGAGAGAGGGAGGAGGGGCAGAGAGCGAGAGTTTTCTTACGACAGAGGGAGAGAGAAAAGAAAAGTGAAATATTGGGGCAATGTGGAAAATAAGGGTAATATTTATCTTTTGAAAATTATGAGCTAATATTTATCTTCTCTTTTAAAAAAGGGCTATGTTTGTTGTAAAATCATGCTGCAAAATATCCTACCTAAACATGAGGAAATTCTATTAAGAGGGGTGTATAAATAATACACCCATCTCTAAATGTAATATTTTATTAATATAAATAATATAAATATCGTATTATCATGTAGGTGGATAGAGTACTGTTGTATTAATAAAATATTATCGTGTGGAAGGATTGTATTACTTGTACATTTTTAATAGAATTTTTCTAAAAGATGATTTCGAAATAATAAAGAGATGTGACGCACAAAATCTAACACGGGAATTTATACAAGATGAATAAAAATTTCTCACTTCTCTTGACACATGACAATCAGCAATAGATGCAATGAAAAATGTCGCAATTATATATATGTGCAGTGATAATCTAACTTCGGATAAAATATATATAGTGTTCCAACATTTTTCGTGTTCCCTTAGTAAATCCGTTATTTTTTATTATATTTATTATAAATATTAAATTTATCATAATATAGTAAATGATAAGGAATCAACATTTATTACTAAATAATGATTTTTTTAAATTATATACCCTAGTTATATATATATATATATATATCAAGTTATCAAATATAATATTAATACTTATAAATTAACTAATAAAATTGCAATTGAATAACAAAAATAATGTTCCTGTTTTAGTTTTTTTAGGACTTTAAAAAGTTATTTTTAAATACAAGAACTTAACTTTCTTTTACAATGCATGATATATATATCAAGTTATCAAATATAATATTAATACTTATAAATTAACTAATAAAATTGCAATTGAATAACAAAAATAATGTTCCTGTTTTAGTTTTTTTAGGACTTTAAAAAGTTATTTTTAAATACAAGAACTTAACTTTCTTTTACAATGCATGATTCAATTTGCGGGAAGTCATGTCTTAAGTGGCAATTGAAATTTTGCTTGATGAGAGTTATTCACAATAATATGTTGCATAAAACAAACACTTTCATCTCGCCTTCGGAATGTCATATTCACAAAACGCGGCTGCCACGTAAGACACAAAATATCCCAAATTGAATCCAAAGTACTACCTGTATCTAAGTTTTTCCATATCTTTCTTTTATTAAGCATTACTCAAATTTCTTCCTAATTATTTTGAACTTTACGTTACAATAAATTATTTTTTTTTAATATTATTTTATCAATTTATTACTTTAAATATTACATATGGCCCCATCATTATCTCAATTAATTAATATATCAATATCCTCAATGTGAGACCCTTTCTTCAGTCACAACAAATTTAATCACTTTTTCTCCATTCACAACCAACTCAATAACATTTTTCTTAAAATCCGTGTCACTCCCTCCTAAAAAGAAACTTGAGAATCGACGATAGTAATTAATAAGTATCCTTCAAAAAGAAGTACCAAGCTGAAAATAGAATACATAAAAATGAAATTAAGAAAATTAAAAATTAAAAAAATTAAATGCAGTACTAAACGGGCGACTAGATACTGGAATCGTTAGATCCCGTGAATTATTTAAAAAGAATTATACAGTGTCAAGATATCGAAGAAAAAAAATATTTTAGAGTAGATCAAGTTTCCAACTTAATGTTTTAATTTAAAGTTAATAAGGTTAGGATAATCAAATAAATTATTTAATTCTTAGAGGTGGACTTCCATGTAATCAGTTGCATACAATGCAACCGATTCGACTCGATCCGGATCCAAGATCCGCATTTTTTTTAAGAACGAAAAAGGTATAAAACAAAGGATGCAGTAAAATACAACAAACATAGCCGATAGCCTTGTTTTACAAAGCAGAGGTCTCGTGTTCGAAACTCTACTCCACAGTTGCAACACTATTTTTTCATTAAGGCGTCTCTGATATATTCTCAACTTATTAGGACGCATAAAAGTGTCTTAATATCATTTTTTATTATAATTTTTTCGTTTTTTTTTGTTTTTCAATTTTTTTGAATTATTAGTTAAAATATTAATAATTTATCATTAAAAATAAATTATACTTGGGGTTTAATAAATCCTAATTGGGAATCAATAAATCCTAATTAAAATTAAAAAATCCTAAGGACAATGTTGTAAAGAAAAGTGAATATTGGCATGAACAAATGTAATTCTTCAAAAATATTACTTTTCTTTACTGCAATCACTATGTTTATTTTTATTTATGACAACTTGTACTTTTAGTAAAACGTGAAAGTAATTATTATCGTTGAGAAAAGTAATTATTGTCGTTAAGGAAGGTAATTTTTCACAATTATATTACTTTTCTTCACGATAATGTAAAATAATTCAAGTAATTATTGTCATAATGAAAAGTAATTATTGATATGAATAAAGGTAATGTTTCTAAAATATTAATTTTCTTCAAGACAATGTTTATTTTTGCTAGATTGAGAAATGGAGTGCAGTTGAAGAGAGCATATGGAAACAAAAGTCCAAGATAAATTGGATAAAGCTAGGAGATGGGAACACAAAATTCTTCCATGCCTATGCTAGATCTAGACAATCTAGTCAGGCCATACCATTCCTCATCAAAGCTGATAGCACAAGATGTATATCTCACAAACAGATTAAAGATGAGGTGAGGGATTTCTATGGTAAACTGATGGATAGTGCAACTCCTTCTTTACCAATGATAGACAAGGAGGTTGTTCAAAGAGGATATATACTTTCAGCTCTCCAGAGACAAGTCCTTTGTGCAGAAGCTTTACAAATGAGGAAATCAGACATGCTATTTTCTCCATGAATCCATATAAGGCTCCAGGAATAGATGGGTACAATGTATTCTTTTTTCAGAAAACCTGGAATATAATTCAAGCAGAAGTTTGTGAAGCAATCAAGGAATTTGGGAGATCAGGCATCATTCCAAAAGCAACAAATTACACTTTGGTTTCCTTATTGCCAAAGAAACCAAATGCAAGCTCTATCAAGGAATTCAGACCTATAGCTTGCTGCTCAGTATTATTCAAAATCATCTCCAAGGTATTGACAAATAGAGTTCAAGTAGTACTACCTAACCTGATAAGAGACTCAAGTAGCCTTAGTGAAAGGTAGGTCTTTATTTGATAATATTCTTCTTGGCCATGAACTGGTAAAAGGATATAGTAGGTGTTTCACCTAGATGTATGGTAAAAATATATTCAAAAAGCTTATGATACAGTTGAATGACCTTTCTTAAAGTATCTTATGCTTAAAATGGGGTTTCCTGAGCAGTTTGTGCACCAGATATTTGCTTGTCTATCCACAGTTTCCTATGTTATCAATGTGAATGGAGATTTAACCGCACCTTTTAATGCCAGAAGAGGATTGAGGCAGGGAGACCCCATCTCTCCTTACCTCTTTGTGATCTGTATGGAATACTTGCACAGACATATGTTAGAGCTAAAGCAGAATCAATTATTCAAGTTCCACCCTAGGTGTCGGAAATTTGGTTTGATCCAACTCAATTTTGCAGATGATCTTCTACTTTTCTGCAGAGGAGATATGTAGTCTATAAGTCAGCTAATGTGTATATTCTCTAGATTCTCAGCTGCATCAGGGCTACAAGCTAATCAAACCAAGAGCTGTGTATATTTTGGAGGTGTCTCTGAGACAATTCAAAGGGATATACTTCAAGAATTTGGCATGGTAAGGGGTGAGCTACCTTTTAGATACCTTGGGGTGCCTTTGTCCTCAAAGAAATTATAAGTGCTTCAATGCCAACCACTAATCCAGAGGATATTAGAAAGAGTTGAACACTGGTCATCTAAGCTCTTGTCTTATGTTGGGAGAATTCAACTCTTCAAGTCAGTGATTTTTGGGATACAATCGTTTTAGTGTCAAATCTTTCCCATTCCTCAGAAAGTCATCAAGCTCATACAAGCAGCATACTGGTCGTTTCTTTGGACTGGAAAATCAGGGACTACAAAGAGGGCTCTTGTTGCTTGGAATTTCATCCAACTACCAAAAAAGTCAGGTGGATAGAATATCATAAATTTGAAGATTTGGAACCAAGCAGTGATCTGCAAGCTTCTGTGGTGCTTATCTCAAGCAAAAAGAAGACTTTGGGTGAGGTGGGTTCACGGGTACGACATAAAACATCATAATCTACTCTCCATGCAATCTCCCAAAGCAGCATCATGGGTGATACAAAAAGTTATTGCAGCTAAGGATTTTGTGGCATCAAATCAAGAAGGTCAGAGTTTATTAAATAAACCCTATTTCTCTATCAAAAAGATGTATCTTTGTCTTCGAGGTGAGGTGCAAACAGTGGAGTGGATCAAGATAATCTATAATAATCCAGCTCCCCCAAAGTGTGTTTTTATCATGTGGATGGTTGTGCTTGTCAAATTGGTAAGTTGTGACAATTTGGCAAAGATTGGAATGTTTGTGGATCCTACATGCTGTTTGTGTGAAGCTGCGAATGAAGACATTGCCCGTCTCTTTTTCAGTTGCAACTTTGCTTCAAGAAATTTGGACTGCAATGAAAGCTTGGGGTAGAATCAACCGTGCTACTATTGCATGGGAAGAGGAGAAGCAATACTTATCACAACAGTTTTATTAATTGCTGCTAACAGTGGTGGTGTATCATGTATGGAAAGCAAGAAATGAGAGGAAATTTCAAGATAAAGAGCCAAGTGTGGAGCAAATGGTGAGGCATTGCCAAATGATGGTAGCTGTGAGGTGCAGAGATTCTCCAAGATTAGCAACGTTCTTTAATGCATTAAATTGTTAGAGTTGATGCTGAGGAGTAGAGGTTGCATGTTGGTGTGTTTAAAACGTTGATACTTGGTAATAAAAATTTATTTACCAAAAAAAAAATGTTTATTTTTGTTCATGAGAACGTGTACTTTTAGTTATTTTTTCAAATAATTATTATAGTAAAGAAAAGTGAATATTGATATCAACAAATGTAATGTTTCAAAAATATTACTTTTGTTCACGACAATGTTTATTTTTATTTATGACAGCTTGTACTTTTAGTAGATCGTGAAAGTAATTATTGTCGTTAAGGAAGATAATGTTTCACAGTCATTATTTTTCTTCACGATAATGTCTATTTTTATTCACGATAAATTGTACTTTTAGTTATTTGGTCACATAATTATTATCATAATTAAAAGTAATTATTGAAATATTATATTTTTTCTTTAAATTCTTCCGAAAATATAATTTTTCAAAAATATAGTTCATCTTATAAAATGAAAATATATCTTCATTTGAAATTAATAATTCCTAATTGAATGAATAAAATCTATCGTGAATTAATATATCCTAGGAAATTGATTAATCAAAAATAAAGATTGACAAAAAAAACAACAAAATCGAAAAATATTAAAATAAATAAAAAAGGGGTATTAGGACACTTTGAAGTGTCCTAGTAAGGTCATGAAGTTTTGCGCATGATTTTCGGTATTCAAACCCAGGAAATGAGGCAAGAAGGCGGGGCTCTCAATCACTGGGTTACCAGCCTAGTTTGTTATACTCCCTCCGTAATTGATATGATGCCCCAGTTACTATTCTGCACGGAGTTTAAGAAAGCTGGTAAAGTTGAATAAAGTGGTGTGAAAAGACTTGAGGGGTAGTGTTAATCTTGGCTTTTAATTGCAATTAACACTTGTGTATTCAAGCTCTCTCTCCTCTAATTTAAAACAATCTGCATCACTTACAATTAAATTGAGCGTGTGATTCTTGAAGTCTTTTTTTTTAATGCCTTAGAACAAAAATTAAATTTGTGTTCTTTGAGATGTTTATTTTGTTTCATGCATTTTAATGCCTTAGAATTACCCCACGATATTGAGGAGTAATGTTTCAATTCCAGATTAAAAAAAAGAATAATAGCAAAAAAAAATTGACACATGAATAAATAAATTTATTTTTTAAATTTTGGGTTGGGTTATTAGTTTTGGATTAGGGTGTTAATTAGTGTGGGTTAATTTAAATGAGTTTGGTAAAGGTAATGGTAGGTGTAAATAATTGTAGTATTTTTAAGGTATATAAGTCCATAAAGTGTAACAAGACATTTGATCAATTATAGTGAAATGTGGTAAGTATGGCATTTGATCAATTACGAAGGGAGTATAAACTACGCTAATATATATATATATATATGTATATATATATATATATAAAGAATTGGGATCATATAAGAATGACCCTTATTCTAAGAAATGAGAATCAATCTCATCCACTCATCTATTGCATCTCGTTAAGAAGGGCGGTGCATCCGGACAAAAAATTTCCAGTTTTTTTTTTTTTTTAATTTTTTTTTAAGGTTTGATTTCTCCATAAAGCTGGGTGCATCTCATGTCAACGTATAGTGCATCTAGTTTCACATTGTGGTGCATCTCATTGTAAAGTGTGGTGCATCTACCACATTGTGGTTCATGAGATGCACCACTACGTGTACTGATATGCACAGGACACTGTAATCATCAGATGCACCACTAGGTGTAAGGAAATGCACTATGCTTTAAGGCGGAGTCGAGAAAAAAAATGTTAAAAAAAAAACTGAAAAAAAAACAGAAAAAAAAAAATCGGACATGCACCACAATGTGTAACAAGATGCACCACACAGTGTATCTAGATGCACCGTGTTTTAAGAAAAAATCGCCCAAAAAAAAAAAATTGGCGCGTGAGCTATACGCGCCGCGCGTGAAAGCCACGCGCCCGCAAGTGTATCTCACGCGCCCGCCCTTTTTTTGAGATGTGTGGTCCAGATTTATTCCTATTTATCACTTTAAGGGCTATTTTCACTAGATCTTTTCCATATATATATATATATATATATATTAAAGGCCGAACCGTTTGCAACTTGTTGTAGGGAAGTTTTTGTGTAATTCCTATTGGGTTTATTCTTTTTTTGTTTTTTTTGAGATACCCCATTGGTTTATTCTTGGATTATGATAATAATAAGTAGTTTGGAAAAAACTTTTTTGTTCAAAGATATTTATGTAGTATCAATTTAGCCCGAAACCCGCGAGTTGGTTTTGAACCGAACCGAAAATTTTGAGCCTGAAAAACTTTTAGTCCGATTGAACCGAACCGAAATTTTTGTTGTACTATTATTCTTAATTATTTTGTATACTATATTTGTCGAAAATAGACGCAACTAATTAAACAAGTTGAGCTTACACGTGTTTAATTTGTAGTATAAAAGAATGAGGTGGACTAGAAGAGTTGATTAATTCTAGGGTTGTATATTAATTGGATCCTTAAAGAAACAAATGAAGTTAAAACATAAATGGTAATAACTTAATGCATTAATATTTATAATAACTTAATGCATCGTCAAATCTGAGCTATTGATCCAAGATCAAGCGGAAAACTTCAATTCTGATAACAAATTCTGCTTCCTTGCTAAATTAGCTTGTTCCGCCTCCAACGGTTAATATAATCTACACGGAAAAGAGTATGGTGCAAAGCTTTATCAAGATTCAAAATCCAATCACGCAGAAATTGATCCATTTATCTTCTTTAGATCATCTAGTCTTAAACAAGGAGACACAATCCATCTCTCATCGTTCCTTTCTCCCTCCTCAAATCGCCTCTAAACTTTCTCTCTCCTTGAAAGGAGTCACACATTTGTTCCCTCGTTCCTCTAAAGAACGCCATTGAAACAAACCTTTTTCACGGCAATGCTCCAGCAGTGAAAGGAGAGGTCAAATTCTGCCCTAAATCTCTTGAAGAAATGATCGGTTTCTCCAAAAAGACGTTAATGGCGAGCAAGCTGCTTTCGTTAACTTCGAAAAGTACGGCCGGTTCGGACCGTGTGGTCATGATCGTAGCGGTGAAACAGTTTAAAGTCGAGAAAATTGTTGCTTGTCATGAACTTTTCCTTTTTTTTGCGACATACTACTGCCATTCGCTCGCGTCTACTCAGGTTTACTCTGCGGATTTGATCGAGCCGGAGACGAGGACACCGGTGAATACGGTGACATGTCGATGTGGCGCTAAAGATATTGAAATTTAGGCCTGGGCAGGGGGAGGCTTGCCACTGGATGATGAATGAGATTGATATTGCATGGAGGGATAATATATGTGTAGGCTTTATGTGTTTCGAATATGTATCTTTTATGTCGAACTATCTAAAACATTCCCACAAGTGAGGTGACGGTATCATATGTTGGTTAAAAGTTTTAAAATGTGTGAGATTTACATTTTGTATGTTTCAAATATGATCAAATGAAAACTTTTCCTTTTGTATTATTAAATTAGAATCAATCTGATTTGTTGATTTTTTATGATTTACAGTTGATCTTTACATGATGCATTACTGATATACTTCAAAAAATACATAATCTTAAAAGAAATATATTATATATGAAAGACATTAATATAATAATGAATAATTATATATATAGATGAACTGTAAATAATTAAATAATTACAAATAATTCTTTATATATTTTTTATAATTAAATATATGTATATAATATACGGGATGTTTATAATAGAAATGACTCTCCTTATGTTAACTTGTCACAGTCCGAATTCAAGTGTGTAGAAACGACTAGAATTCATTGGACAATGATGGTGAAACAATAGAAATATACACAACTCAACAAGGGATCATGCTCGAGAACAAAGGAATATAGTTTGAAAGCGATAACAAATAATAACATGCTTTCAAATCTTAATCCGAATAAACGAGCATCATAATATATATCAAGTGTCTCAATACAAGTCAAATAGAAATTAGGAAAAACAGGAAATAGTTCCGAGCACAAGGCTCATTGTATCGACACCATATCAGAGTAATAGTTTGAAAACAAATAAGATATTGTTGTTTTTACAACGGAATCTCAAACTCAAGTCCCAACAATTACATGTATGAAAACATGCAATTGCAAACTCAAACAAACAACTCGACTTAGTAACACACACTGCCGAGCAATCCACGCCATCTACATCCAAGCTAACTTGCACGTTTAGAAAACACATGCAGGGCTGAGTACTTCGTACTCAGTGAACACATGCCAAAAACAATTTAAAACTTTGCTCGATAGAGCTATATAATTGGACTTGCCTTGCCACTCCATCACAAATGTTAGTAAAATTAAAACATTTGACTTGTCGATGCAATTTTTTTTTCTTTTCTTGAAACGACTGCGCAGTCAGCATATATAACAATAGAAAGGTATGAATCAATCTACCACATCATCTCTGTGTCGAGAAGTAGGCCTCCTTCTCAAACATTATGACTGGCCTAACCGAAGCAAGACTCACAGTCACTTCACATAATTCAAGTAACAACACGTGTGTTCCTATCTCACACAAGATAATTATAACTCAAGTAAATGATCAAACATACCAAACTCAGGAAAAATGGCAAGTCAATTAAGTTAAAAACTCACGTAATATTCAATAAGTAATAGCATTCAATAGTTCTCGGTTTATAAAGCCACCTGACTGTCAAGGGTTAGTCGGGGTAGCTTCTTTCTTCTTCTTCCTTCTTCACTTCTCGGTTCCTCTCGTTCCTTCAAGATTAACATCTTATAAGGACAAGTCTACTTTCTCAAAAAACTAAACGAGTTATAATGCTCGGTTGAAGGATTTCTATTTGACTCGGGTTTCTTAACTTATCTCAGCTCGACTAAATTGATCTTTCTTGGTTTCTCGACTCTACTCAAGTACTAAACCAATCAACTCTCAGACTCCAGCACTTGTAGGGGATAAATCCTACTACTCGGAAGACGTGGATGACGTGGTTGAAAGGGCACTAAGCAACCTGACACAAGTAACACACGTAAGAGTCCAACGGAACACCGGATGGGGTGTTGGCCGATGGACCTCCGACGCTCAAGTCAATTATCGGAATAACAAGATGTAAATAATAAAGAAAGTAATCGAATAATAGATATGCAATAGTATTGAATTCTCAGATATCCGGGGCGTCCGGATGGTGATGATAGAGAGTAGGAGCGTCAAGAGGGTAGGAGGTGCCGGTGTAGCCGGTGCGGCCGATGGATCCGATAGTCTAGAGAATAAGAGAGAAAGATGATGGCGGCAGATAGGGCAAGAGATGAAGTAGATAGTCAGAGCGTGAATGATTCGATCCCTTCAGCGGACTTAGTGGCTGCCTATTTATATTGGCTGACTAGGGCTTTCTCTATACCCTAGCCGTCGGCCTTATCCGTCCATCATATCCCCTCCAGTGGTTCCGATTATCGTGGGAAGAAACACATTTGAACTAGTCTTCAGTTAGTCCATCTGACTTATTCAAATGTCGTGGCCGGTTGTGCCGACGTGTCTAATTAGGCCGTTGGACACCCCTGAGTCGGATATGAGCTCCTTAGGCCCAAACACTTAATTAACATGTATTGGATCGGTCCGTATAATCCGACATGCTAATTGGGCTGATTTAGCAGGCTTCGTAAGAAGACGAATTTTGCCCACTACAACACTTAACTCGATAACATCAAACAAATTAAAACTTAAAACAATTCAAGAAAATCGAGAATTTACTATTCACGACATAAACTTCGTATTTCTCGATTTCTCGAGTCAAACAAATTCAGAAAATTACGAGATTAATTCTCGACTACTAAAATCACAAATCATTCATATTTAGACTTTCACATTGAGAATCAGATATTCACAGATAGGTAAACGACTAACTTCGATAAATAGACGGAAAAAGAAACATTTTCCAAATATCTCAGAATATTCTAGAAAAATTCCAGTAAATCACATAAATTCATACAAACACGAACATCAACTCGGAAATTCATTCAGGTCTCAAACACAGTCTCATGCTGACTCAATACTGCTCGACTTTTAACTTGAAAACTTTAAGTCTTCGGATTTTAACGAAAATAGTTTCGTTATTCTTAAAATAAACCAAGGGATTCAATTGTGAAATCAAATTCAAAATCCGATACCTTAAACAAAATATCTCGGATTAAAGTCTACGTCACATTTTTCTCAAAAAACGTGCACATGCTCGAAAAATTCTTAAACTGGATAGATTGACTCAAAATAATTTCAATTGATCAATTACTCGATCAATTTTACTTAATTTTACCGTTAACTTATGAAAAACTTGATTTTTCATTCTCAAACTTATATTCTTAATAAACTAGTATTCGCTCCCGTGCGATGCACGAACAAACAATATGTACAATTTTGGATAGTAAAAATAATTTTTTGAAAGGAATGTATTAATATTTTGAATTCATCTCAAAGGAAAATAATAAAATAATTTGATAAGAAAAGGTAAAATGATATACATATTTACTCACTTTGTCCCACCTATTATGTCTCATTAATGTTCGGCATGGAGATTAAGAATAATGGTAAAAGGATAGAAATTCGTAAGTCTTACCACTTCTGAAGGATTAATTCTTTCTATATTAAGACATATTGAGTAGAACATTGATTTAAAATAAGTGAGACATATTGAGTGGGACGAATGGGGTAATTGGGTAATGTGCAATTAAATCGGAAAACTATTTTGGAATTGCATTTCAATCTTAAATAAAATTTCAATTAAATGACCAAACTATCGATTTTTTCAGAATAATGTTTCAAATCTATTAAGAAATATGTAACTACTTTATAAATCTATTTCTTGTTAATATCTATTTCATTTATTATAATTATATACAAATACATTTCGTAGTAATATTTTCTAAAAAAAAGATAAATTTTACAAAAAATGTGATTTTTTTTTCTTGACACCATCTGTGATTGATAATGTGACTACATTATCAAGTAATCATGTTTTCAGAGAAATAGAGGCAGATATTTATATGGTGTTTATAATACTCCTAGCTAAAAGTTCTTTTTGCCATATACAACTGTTGAGATACCAATTCACGAATTTCTCAAATTTCTTCTCTGATTTAGCTTTACAAAATTGTTGATGGACAAATTCATATATATATATATGTTGCTATTTTTAAATAGACAATCAAAGTTGCAACATTAAAATTTTATGTGTATATCTTGCCATACTTTTAGACTTTCATATATATCTCTCTGGATAACAATTGCAAGAATTAGCATTAAGTAAATGAAAGGGCGGCTAATTTTCTAAGAGCATAATTTTAGTCATATACTATCCTTTTGCACCAGTGATTATGCTCGGAATTATTATAGTTAAACGAAATGAATATAAATAATTTAAAAATATCTAATTAAAACAAAACGAACAAATTAGTTACATGATTATTTTCTTCTAAATATATAAATTTTGAGAGCTTTCTGATTTCTAACATGAGCTTTCAATTTTAGTTTGAAAATACGTAGCTTTTCCTATTTACTCCCTCCATATTAGTTATAAAATCTCAATTTAAATGGGCACGGGTATTAAGAAAATTGGTAAAATATTTTTGAGTGGGGTAAAAGTTAGAAAGTAGGGGTAGTGGTATTGACAAAAAGGTAGTGGTATTGACAAAAAGTAGTGATAAAGTTGTTGGAAGGTGAACCCATCAATGACAAATGAGTGTAAATAAGAGAGATTTTTGGGGGTGTATAAGTCCATAAAGTGAAATGGGACTTTCTAAAAAATACATATGAAATGTGTAAAATGAGACTTTATATGTAATACAGAGAGACTAGTATTTAATTTTGACTTGACAATCTCTCTCAAATTGCTTGCTTATGCGGCATTCAGAAATTGAACGTGCGGATTATTTTTTTGATGAGTAAAACGGCCCGTTACATAACCAATAGACTACGTTCCTTTTTTTAACATCATATGTATTTCTCATCTTTTAATTTGTCGTTTAGAGTTTGAAGGGTTTAACGTTCACTGAAGTGATTAGGGCTTGTAACGATTTTATGGCCTTTTTAGTGAACGCAAGGTTGGATGAACAAAGAAGAGGTCATGCTCATGGAGCATATAAAACTCGATTACTAAAGAGGTTAATCGATGACATCAAACATGCCCCTCTAAGAATTTCTCGTTGCAATAGATATACTATCCACTAACTTTATGATTAAGCAAACCCTTGTTTTCTATATTATCATGACACATCATTTATAAATTATTCATGTCATTGAAAGTACTACGTCGTAGTTTATGATGATTGGAGCTCGGGATCAGGTCAAAATTAATTTTTAAAAACACAAAAGATTGTGTATTTTGAGGCAAAAGTTAAAAGTTCATGTTAAAAATATTTTTTTTGGCAAAGTTCGTATATATTATATATAGAGGAGAATACTTCTTAATTATAATTATATTCTTAACTATAGCTCATTTTCATAAAAGGTTTTACTATATAAATTATCAAGTAAACACAATTAACTTTATATATTACATAATATTAATATCGGTATTTAATTTGTTTCTTTTAATTTCATTAGAATTAGAAAGTGAGATTAGCTTGTTATGCCACTCACTCACTCTCATTTTGATTATTTTTTGGGTAGTCCTTAGTTAAAAGATTACATACATATTTTTTACTGACTACGTGATAAGCCCAGGTATAATTGATTCAAAAATAAAAAAAGAAATAAGGGTAGCAATATTTCATGACTAATGAATTATATTTAAATAATTTATTCTTGAAATAGTGTACAGTAACATGGTTTGAAGGACTAATATTAAAAAGTTAATGCAACCATAAAAAATATTCCTCTTGCTAAAACTACTTCCATCCAGTTTAATCAATAAAAAAATCGTCCATATATGAATGATGTAAACATATTCCAATCAAATTTTAAAAATTTGAAAAAATATCGGTTTTTTTATTATTATTATTTTTGCATTATATTACAATTATGGAATAAGTTTTGGACTGTAAAATTATTAAATGGATTTGATATCTCACTCGTAAATTCAATGAAAAAAAAAGGTGGTTAATTTAATTTTATGTTTTTGAGAAAAAAAAAGAAGGTGGTTAATCAAAAGAGGAAATTAATGTATATATATACTTAATGGGACGTGAGTTTAACTGCTTCTTACGTGTGTGTTTCGTTCCCAAGTTTTTACAATGAAGAAAATGTTGTACTAATTTGAATTTATTGTTTTCACATTACATGCTTACATAATTATTCCTGATTTAATAGTTTATTACAAAATTGCCACCCAAAATCAATTTTCAATTGATTGAGGATTGAAAACTCCCTCTTTAATATATAATAGATTTTGCATACGAATTCCCATTCAATAGATTCAAGAAGCTACTTTACTTATTTTTACCCCTACTACAACATCTAATCATCAAATTCTTCAAACAAAGTCAAGAACTCAACATCTCATGCCTTATTTCTTGATAAACTTCGAATTTTTCAAACATATAGTCATACATGCTCGATTTTAAAAATTCAAAGCTCTAACATGCTTAAAATAAATCTAATTTCATGAATTTAACATCAAATCACTCAAATAAGCTCAAGATCGAAAATTTCCAATTCAAAATCCTAAATGGTTTGAAATTTTTGGACTTTAGTGCAAAACTTGTCCAAATTCAAAAATCCAAGGCTCTAACATACTTATAAAACTTTCAACTGATCGATTTTCCAATCAATTTCATCAAACGAGCTCAATTACTAAAAATCCTCTTTTTATGCTCATTTTTATTGACTAAATTAGGGCTTTTTCTATAGTCTCTTGATTTTAATAGTTCTAAGCTCCATTCTACCTCAAATAATTCCAATTTTACTAATCCTTACTCAATTCATCACTTAGAACACATGAATTACAAAAATCACAAGTTCTATAGCTCATTTTGTTCGACTTTTTTCCATTTTTTAGCAAACGAGTTTCTTTCTTCGATTCCTCTTAAACTTAAGCTCCTTTTATACTCAAATTCATTTATCAATCATCTAATTAACATTCTAACTTAATAAACATAAAAAAATCATCCAATTTCTTACCTAATTAGTTCGAAAATTTTGGGGGAAAAGACATAAATCATATAACTCACAATTCTATCCAAACTCATCAAAATCAACACAAAATCATCAACTCTACTCATGCATATAGTTCGAATTTTTCAAGTAAAATAGCAAACAACTCATACTCCTCAATTCAATCAATTAGTCATGTTTCATGCTACCCAAATCCATTATAAACATCATCAATTCATGTATCAGGAACACACAACAAAAATCCCTCATTTATATTCCTAAAACCATCGAAATTTTCATGAATAAAAGAGATAACAATTTCTCTCCTTCAACCGATCACATGAAACCTCTTAGATAAATTCATTAAGCGCAATTTAATCATCAATTTAATGATCAAAATCTTTAAACAAAAACCCCTAAATTCTATGAAATTTTCGGCACTCTCAAGAACTAAATAATCAAAGATTTTTCTCTCTTCTCCTCATGCATGAAAAACTCACAAGAATTCAAGGATCACAACTAGGATCAAACAACTCGATTCCTCCTTCACTTGACCACTTCAGTCGAACAAAGAGAGGGAAAGAGGGAGATTTTTCTTGCTCAATCCAAGCACAAAATAAGAGGGAAAATCGAGCTTACTTGTCTTCGGGTTAAACGAGGTTGATCGATCAAATTATTTAAGCAACTCTAAGCTTTCTGATCCCTGTGTCAAACTCACACGATATATATATCTACGCATGATTGTACTATTGAGATTGATTAATAGTTTAATTTATAACTCCTCTTCCTGAATTTCTCCCACCGAAAAGCACCAAAATCAATTCTAACCATCATAGCGAATCATTACTGCAATGATTTTAGTTTCTTTTTTTTATAAGAAAAGAAGAAAAGTTTTACCGATAAAAGAGTGTTGAACGAGACTTCCTACTGCACTTGCATACGAAATGAGCCTTACTTTCAACAATTTTGGAACGCTGCGACTCTGAACGCGAAACCTTCTTGTGGAGGATAAGAATTTGACTCAAGAGAAAATTTGAGAGATTTTGGTCTGTGGTAAAAATCCTTTGACGTGGGCTAGGGTATATAATAGTTGGAAAGTGATTTGAACGTGATAAGTTTTTGCCAGAAAAATTGGTATTCTTGTTTATTCAAATAAGAATTTCTAATTCTAATCCTGATCCCTTACGCTCTATCCTGACTTGATAATGTGCTGATAATTAACTCTCAAGAATAGGCTATTAAAACAAATAAATAAACTAGAACCCACCAATAATCACTGTATTATTTTTGCAGACATTAAACAATTTCAGGCCCAAGTAATTCTCGTATAGTAAGAAAATATAGACAACTTATGAATAGAAAAACTAAATCCATAAATAAGACGTCCAATACGATTCTCCAAGCTATGGGCGCAACTACGGACTCCCTCAAGTCCGAACTAGATTATTCTAGATAATAAAATTCAAAACATTTCAATAATAAGTCATATAAGGGATAAAATAAATTAAAGCTTATTAAAAACGCGGGGTGTTACAACCTTACCCTCTAAAAAAAAATTTCGTTCTCGAAATTAAATCTTACTTGGCGATATTAGAAATAGATATTTGGCTAAAAGCTCGTCCTCACATTTACATGTAGCTTCATCGGCTCCATGCCGACTCCATTGCACCTTGATTAGCATCACACGTCTATTTCTAAGCTCTTAGATCTTTCTATCTAGAATAGCAATAGGCTCTTCTTCATATGACAAATCCTTATTAAGTGTTATCTCCTCGTATGACACCACATGACTCGGGTTGTGCAAATAGTTCCTCAACATTGAGACATGGAACACGTTGTGGACGGACAACAAATCAGGCGACAAAGCCAAACGATAAGCCAAATCTCTAACCCTTTCCAAAATCTCGAAGGGTCCGATGTAACGGGGCCTAAACTTCCCTTTCTTGCCAAACCTCGACACACCTTTCATCGAGGCGACCTTCAAGAACACTTTTTCTCCAACCTCAAATTCTAAATCCTTTCTCCTCTTATCAGCATAGGATTTCTGGCGATCTTGAGCATCTTTGACTCTCTCTCTGATTTTTTTAACCATCTCAACAGTTCTCTCAATCATTTCCGGTCCTAGCACCATTCTGTCACCAACTTCATCCCAATAAATAGGCGATCTACACTTTCGCCCATAAAGTGCTTCATAAGGAGCCATCTTGATACTTGTGTGGTAACTATTATTATAAGCAAACTCAATCAACGACAAGTGGATCTCCCAGTTACCTCCAAAATCTAACACACAAGTCCTTAACATGTCCTCCAAAGTCTTAATTGTCCTCTTCAATTGGTCGTCGGTTTGTGGGTGACATGCCGTCGAGAATTTCAATTTAGTACCCAAAGTGATGGTCCCGATACAAGTTCTGATGTATAGGGGGGGGGAGAGGAATACACCAGATAGGAATTTTAAAAACAACCCCCGAAAAAATACCACAACTGAGTAAGAAGACTCAGCTGGAATCACAACTGAGTAAGAAAACTCAGCTGGAAGAGTGGTGCTGTGCGGAATGTGGTGGATACAAAAACAACTCGTATAAAACAACTCACGCTCAGATGCAAGGTCGGTCAACAACCAAATCAGTTGAAATGTAAAGATGCAGTTTTGAGTGCAGGTTAGTTGGACAGTTAGATATGCAGAAAGTAACTGAACAGAAAACACAAAAGCACAAAGGAATTACGTGGTTCGAAGAGAACTCCTACGTCCACGGGGAGTTGTGAGTCCACACAACTCAGTCCAAAATCTTTAGGACAGCTACCACAAAGCTTACGCGCGCTTTGCAACCGTACAGATAAGTTTGCGGGTACTTATCAATCTTTCTACTCAATTTCGGGAAGAGCAGGATCCTAACAACCTTTTTAGGGGATGTGTATAAGGATGGGTTTTCCAACTACTAGCTTTAACAAAGAAGTGAGCTAGGATCTAAGCTTGAACAAAGGAAGACTCAAACTAAGATCGAAAACACCAAGACATATTCTAACTCTCTATGAACTCTCTGCTGGTAATGTTCTTAGAAAGAGAATAATTGCAGTTTAGCTTGTGCGCAATATATCGTCGTTCTTTCGCTCTTCTGTCTATATACTTGATGCATGAATGAATGCCTCTATTTATAGGTGGTGAGGATCAACTAGTCATTAGAAGAGCCGTTGATCTCTGTTCTGTGAAAGCGATGGCTTGTCTCTCATCTCTGCAGATTTTCCCGATTTGGCAACTGTGAACTTCTGCTTTCCTTCTGAGACAACCTTGTGTTGGGCCAAATGAGGTAATGACAGAACGTCAAACCTTCACGTGACTTCCTATTTTAAATTCAAATTTCAACCTTTATCTTTCAACATTGGTTAGTCGGTTGAGACGTTTGATCTTCATCGGAGTGGTCTTCAGCTGATGTTCCATCTGATCGCCACCTTCATCTGACATTCTGTCTGAAGAGGAACAGTTGAACCCTCAGCTGCCTTGAACTTCATGTTGTCGATTTATCAGATTGAGTCCTGCAACTGATGTTCCATCTGATCAGGTGGATTGTCACATCTGACAAACAGTTGATTACTCAGATGTTTTCTTTCATCCGATGTTCTATATCCGAACGGTTGGCTTGAACGCTCAGTTGTCTTTCTTACATCTGATGTTCCACATCCGAACAGTTGGCTTGAATGCTCAATTGTATTTCTTACATCTGATGTTCCATCCGAGTTTCCATCTGTAGTTCTATCCGAGTATAGTTATGTTGTCGTCTTCAGCTGGAGTCCTGTAAAGATAAAATCCGAACATTGCTCAAATAGCGAGCCTAAATACTAACATTAGGATATGACAACATCTACTCGGTTGGGGTCAGTTGGTTTTGGAATCAATCAAAACTTTACTAAATTTCCCAACACAAAGCCTTTTACAAACTTATCCAAAATCTTGAAGTGAAACGTGAGTCTTGATCAGAGATGATAGATTCAGGTACTCCATGTAGTCGAACTATCTCTTTAATGTAAATTTGAGCCAACTGCTCCATGGAGTACGTTATTCTCACGGGTACAAAATGAGTAGATTTTGTCAACCAGTCGACAACAACCCACACAACATCGTGACCTTTCACCATTTTCGGAAAACCTATCACAAAGTCCATGGTGATGTCTTGCCATTTCTTGCGGAATCTTCAACGGCTTCAATAGTCCTGAGGGTCTTCGATGTTCGGCTTTCACTTGCTGACAAGCAAAACACCATTCCACATATTCTGCTATTGATCTCTTCATGCCCCACCACCAAAAAGTTCTCTTGAGGTCATTGTACATCTTTGTAGTTCCCGGATGTGCTGTGTACAAAGTCCGATGAGCCTCATCCAAAATCTCCTTCCTCAAACTCTCATCTCCGAGCACACATATCCTCTTAGCAAAAAGAAGTGTTCCGTCACTTGCGACAGAAAATCCTTTTTCATCTTCATATACTTCTCTAGCTCGCATCTTCTCTAAGAATCCATCCTCTTTTTGAGCAAGTCTGATTCTATCTCGAAGTGTCGGTTGAACATGCAAAGCTGCAAGTCATGATCCATTTCCGCTTGGTCCCGCGCCATTTCTCTTTCTCTTGGGGCAATTGCTAGCATAGTGCCCCGGTTCATGACAGCTGTAGCACACGCTTGTGTGTTGGAGTCACTTTCCAAAGTGATTCTTACCACAGTCCCAACAAAGTGGCTTCTCGGTTGAGGCAGTGTTTCCGGGACGAGCATTTGTTCTTCCTCTTTTACTAACAAAGTTCCCCTTTCCATTGCCACGGTTGTCCCACTTTCTTTTCCCTTGAAAGTTAGCATTGGCAGCGGGCACTTTGTCCACCTCTAGTGCAGCCTCAACTCCAAATGCACGCTTGACAGTAAGCCCATAGTTGACATTCTCTTGCATGGAGAGGATTTCTCGAATCTCGGGACGGAGGCCGTTCAAGAAGAAGTCAGCCTTGTCTTCCTCTGTAGCCACTAATCGCATGGCGAATCGAGCGAGTTGGATGTACTTTCGCTCATAATCAGTTACACTCAAGTTTCCTTGCTTGAATTCGAGGAATTCTCGTTGGTTCTGGTTGCGATAAGCTCGCGGCATATACTTGTCCAGCACCATTTTCTTGAACCTTGCCCAGGAAAGGCCTTAGCGCTCTTCTTTAGTTAGACTGTTGCGGTGTGATTTCCACCACTGCCCAACTTCCTCGACTAGCTGGAATACGACACATGAAACTCTATGTGCATCATTGCACTCAATGTACTCGAAGATCCTCTCGAGTTCTTCGAACCACTCCTCCAAGGCTAAAGCTCCATCCCTCTATTAAACTTTAGTGGAGCATAGTGGCGGAATTGCTCAATAGCTCGGCTCGTTGCTGCCCTAGCCGGATCTTGGTTTTCCTGGTTGTTGTTGTTGTTGTGTTGGGCAAGACCTTGGAGTGCGTCGATCATTTCTTGCATCGTAGCATTGTTTCGTGGTCTTCCCGATATTTCTTATAACCAGTACAAATTATAAGATTCGCATACTATAACCACAACTTAAAAGCTCGTAAACGTACACTATGCCTCAAATAATAGAAATCTTATTAATCGAAAAGGAAAGTTCTAATGTATGATCTTAAACTAGAATAACAAATCCCAAAAGAAATAAAATAATTATCTACTAAAAGTCTCATATTTAAACTCTATCAAATTTCAACTAGACAAAACATCAATCACACATCATCACTACTAGTCTCCACAATTTCTTTTGAGGCGGGTCCGTCTTCTTCTTCATTCTTCTGCCCCATTTCTAGATCCTCATCGGGATCTTCCTCTAGATCCTCCTTGGGATCCTCATCCTCATGATACTCCTCATCCATGGGGACATCTTCCTCTTTCACTTGAGGCACTTGCATCGTCTCTTCCTCCTCATCATCGTTTCCCAAGAAAATGTTGACACATCTTTGCATAAGCATGATCATGAAAGTCTCATAACGGTTGAATCGGGATACGTCCTTTAGCTTTTCGAAGAGTCTGTTTGCTAGCGGCTGGAGGTCAGGATGTATACTCATAATAATATGTCGGGCCGCTATTTCCTGATCGATTCGGGGTCTATACATTTCCGTTGCATGCCAAAGGTCCCTAAAGACCAAAAAGTTATCGGTGGTACCCATCCTTGTATCCCACACTGCATTCCAAAAGTTGGCTAGCGCTCGCTCATGCAAGTACTCGGGTGGTAAATTTCCGTTCTCCATCTATCCTTCAACAACAGTTATTCATAAACATATTTCTATATCGACCTTAATTTCGAGGACTGATCAAAATCAATTATCATAAATTTCTTTATCATCATTTCACAAAATCGTATAATCATGCCTTCTTGTGCTCATACTCATCATAAAACATATACTTTCATTCTCAAGTGCTCATTCATAATCAAATATTGAAATTATAAGCATAGAATAAATACCTTGAACAGGAGCGCGGGTAGGAAACGGGTAGAGTAGTTAATCCTTTTTAACTTATCATCTTATAAAGCAAGTCTACAGGAATGTAGACCTGCTCTGATACCACTAAATGTAACACCCTAATTTACTAAACTAGAATGCTACTCTTTCTTCATTAATAATGCGGAATAACTAAAATTTTAATTAAGTAAAATAACAATAAAGACTCTCAACTATTTCCAAATGAAATAACTCCAAACAAAAGCGATACTTCACCATAGTTCAAAATGAAACCAAACAAACAAAATGCAGAAAACGTCTAACATAAATAGTTCAGCTTAATAAAACTTAAAATTTTATTCAACACCCCGTTTCCTTCCACGCGGCTCCATGCTCACTGACCTGAAAATATTTAAAAAAAACATGGGAGTGAGTACTCATAAAACGTACTCAGTGGTGGGTCATACATGGAATACCTTCATTTTTTTGTCCAACAACATTATTATCAAAGAAAGTAACATATAACATTCTTTTCTATAAACCACAAGAGCTCGAAGCATCAAGGCGAATATAGAACATATAACCTTTCCATCTATAACCCACAAGAGCTCGAAGCATTCAAGGCGATTATAGAGACATATAAATCACTGTGCACAGGATATCCTTTAACATATAACCCACAAGAGCTCGAAGCATTCAAGGCAATTATATGCAACATTCACATTTCACATTCCATATGATAATAACATGTTGGACATATAAAACATTTTATAAACATTTCACTTTCACATTTAAACCATTAATCATCATAAATCAACTTTTGAGTTTAGAAGAATTTTACCCACCTCAACTTTGAGCACAAACGATCTAAAAGAAAATCAAATAGCAGACGAGGGTCCTAGTTGCTCCGCATCTAGTAAAATAATATAATTTACTTAAATAAACGAATTCCAATTCCTTGTAACTGCGATTACAACAATTTACAAATCTTCAATAACTTGGGCCTATGAGTTAATTTTTTTCACAGAAAAATCAATTAGCTTAATTTAATCTGATTTCTCTGATCTCTCTCTCTCTCTATTTTCTGTTCTATTCCCGCATCACAGTAGCAACAAAACTCTAATACAAACCACCATCTTTTCTCCTTTCTTATGTAACACTAGAATATTAAACTAATATCAACTAAATTCTCTAAGGTCATCCCACACTATACTTAACCATACGCATGCATGCACCTCACAATAATTAAAGTTTTTTTTTTTCTTTTTTTTTTCTTCTTTACTGCCAGGAAACACAAATAACTTCTAATTAATTCTTATGTATCTTTTATTTGATCAAGTCATCACATCAGTAACAACAAAATAAAAGAAATATCTTAATTATTAAATAAGTTATGTTACTCAACATCTACAATATATATATATATATATATATATATATATATGGGATAGGTTCTCATGCAAATGTCCCTTAAAGTGAGAAAAAGGAATTAATCTCCACCATTGATCATATCTACATGGAGGGTCAAGATTTGGCCTGGTCAAAGCGGGTCAAATCCGGGTCAACCCGTTTTTCTTTTTCTTTTTCTTTTTTCTTTTCGATTTTTTTTTTACTTTCAGCTTACATGCACCACTTCACATATTCGGATGCACCAATTCACATATTCGGATGCACAACTAAGTGTATAGAGATGCACAAGATTTTAATAAATTAATTTATTTATTTATTATTTTTTTTTTACGGTCAGGTCATATGCACCCCATCATGTATTCATATGCACCACACTATAAAATGAGATGCACCACTAAGTGCATTAAGATGCATTAGTTTTGTTTTTGTTTTTTTATTTTCGTAAATATTGTGCATCTAGTTATACTATGTGGTGCATCTAGTTACACTGTGTGGTGCATCTAGTTACGCATTGTGGTGCATCCATTTTTTTTTTCATTTTTTTTTTATTTTTTTCACAAATTCGGTGCATCTCACTACACATAGTGGTGCATCTAATTATGTAGAGTGGTGCATCCGAATATGTGAAGTGATGCATCTTGGGTGACTGTTTTAAAAAAAAATGAAAAAAAAACTGAAAATCTTGTGCATCTAAATGCACTTAGTGGTGCATCTAGTTATATAGAGTGGTACATCCGAATATGTGAAGTTGTGCATCTTGGGTGACAGTTTATTAAAAAAAAATTGAATTTTTTTTTGAAAATCTTGTGCATCTAAATGCACTTAGTGGTGCATTTAATTATATAGAGTGGTGCATGAGAATATGTGAAGTGGTGCATGTGAGCTGAAAGTATAAAAAAAAAAATCGAAAAAAAAAAGTCAACGGGTTGACCCAGGTTAACTCGGGTTGATCGATTTGACCCGCTTTGACTTGGCCAAATCTTGACCCTTCATCACCAATAGATATATGGTGGAGACCTATTCTCATTTCTTAGGATAAGATCTATTCTTATATGATCCTAAACCTATATATATATGATGGTCCCGATACGAGTTACTGGTGTATGGGGGGGGGGGGGAATACACCAGTTAGGATTTTTCAACTTTCGAAAAACTTAACACTTGAAATCAACTTCAACTGAATGAGAGGACTCAGTTGAGATCTCACATCTGAGTAAGCAACCTCAGCTGGAAGGTTGGTGCTGTGCGGAATGTGGTGGAAAATAAACTCGTAAAATCAAACTCACGCTTTTATGCACGGTTGGTCAAAACCAAAACTGTTGTTGTGAAAGTATGCAGATTGTGTGCGGTTAGATTGTCAGTTAAGATATGATAATAAAGACTGAACACAAAAGAAAACACGACACACAAGATTTACGTGGTTCGGAGAGAACTCCTACGTCCACGGGGAGATGTGAGTCCACACACCTCAGTCCAAGTTCTTCTGGACAGAACCACTCAGCTTACGCGGGCTGAGCAACCGTTACAGTTTAGTTTCCGGGCACTAAACAGCCTAAGTCAAGTTTGCGGGTACTTGACGACCTGACTACTCAATTACAGGAAGAGTAAGGTGCTAGCACACTTTTTAGGGTGTGAGAAAGGGTAGGATTTCCAACTACAGCTCGATCAAGAATGAGAGCTGGATCTAAGGCTTGAACGAATAAACACTCAACCTAAGATCAAAAACAGTTTCGAATTCTAGGAACCCTCAGCTACTAATGTTCTCTCAAATTGGAACTCTCAGCTGCTGATGCTCTTAGATGATGATGTTGCAGATTTTCTTTGATTTCTCTCGAGAAAGCTCTTGAATTTTTCGTCGTCTATGTGTCTATCTGCATGTCTATCTATCTCGAATGAGAGGATGCCTCTATTTATAGGCGGAGAGAATCAACTAGCCGTTGGAGGAGCAGTTGATCTCTGATCGATTGAATGCGATGGCTTGTCTCTCATCTCTGCAGACTTTCCCGATATGGCATCTGTGCTCTTCTGCTTTCCATCTGAGACAGCCTTGTGTTGGGCCAAATGGGGTAATGACTGAATGGTCAAACCCTCATGTGACTTCCTTTTGAAATTCAAATCTTTGACAGTCAACTTCGGTTTGTCGGTTGAAAGTCTTGACCTTCATCTGAGTGATCTTCAGCTGATGTTCCGATCTGTCGAGTTCTCAGCTGACTTTGAACTTCAAAACAGTTGAACTCCTTGTTCAGATTCTATAACTGAGGTTCTGAAACTGAACCCTCAGTTGTCTTCTACTTCTTTACTCAGTTGGGTTTGAACCCTTAGATTTTCTTTTTCATCTGATGTTCTCTTCCTTTCAACTGTTTCTCATCTGATGAACGCTCAGTTGGTTTCCTTCAATTGATGTTCTGAAGACTTCCCCTTGTTTACATCTGAACAAATGAACTCTCAGTTGTCTTTCTTCACAACTGATGTTGACGCCTTGTTGCCATCTTCAGCTGAAGACCTGTAAAGATAAAATCTTAACTTTGCTCAAACAGCGAGCCTAAATTCTAACATTAGGTACTGGCAACATCTACTCGGTTGGGGTCAGCCGGTTTTGGAATTCATCAAAACTTATACTAATAAATTTCCCAACAATATATATATATATATATATATCATTAGCAATTAAAACCAAAGTCTCTTTTCTGTGCAAGGATGCAGACGCACACACACACATATTATTTATTGAAAATTCCTCTCATAGTTTTAAACTTTCTGATCCCTGTGTCAAACTCACACGATATATATATCTACGCATGATTATACTATTGAGATTGATTAATAGTTTAATTTATAACTCCTCTTCCCGAATTTCTCCCACCGAAAAGCACCAAAATCAATTCTAACCATCATAGCGAATCATTACTGCAATGATTTTAGTTTTTTTTTTATAAGAAAGGAAGAAAAGTTTTACCGACAAAAGAGTGTTGAACGAGACTTTCTACTGCACTTGCATACGAAAGGAGCCTTACTTTCAACAATTTTGGAACGCTGCGACTCTGAATGCGAAACCTTCTTGTGGCGGATAAGATTTTGACTCAAGAGAAAATTTGAGAGATTTTGTTCTGTGGTAAAAATCCTTTGACGTGGGGCTAGGGTATATAATAGTTGGAAAGTGATTTGAATGTGATAAGTTTTTGCCAGAAAAATCGGTATTCTTGTTTATTCAAATAAGGATTTCTAATTCTAATCATGATCTCTTACGCTCTATCCTGACTTGATAATGTGCTGATAATTAACTCTCAAGAATAGACTATTAAAACAAATAAATAAACTAGAACCCACCAATAATTACTGTATTATTTTTGCAGAGATTAAATAATTTCAGGCCCAAGTAATTCTCGTATAGTTAGAAAATATAGACAACTTATGAATAGAAAAACTAAATCCATAAATAAGACGTCCAATACGATTCTCCAAACTATGGGCGCAACTACGGACTCCCTCAAGTCCGAACTAGATTATTCTAGATAATAAAATTCAAAACATTTCAATAATAAGTCATATAAGGGATAAAATAAATTAAAGCTTATTAAAAACGCGGGGTGTTACAACAATTCAAGACAACATGATGAAACCCTGAACCCTGAACCTTGAAATTCGAACTAATTGTTATTTCGCTTAATAAACCTAATTCAAATATGACTTCATTTTTCTGTTACAGTTGTGGTGTATATGATGTGCACCACATGCATGGCGTATATTATTGATGTAAAAAACGTGATTATACTATATATTACATATTTTGTCTTCACTTTCAACATTATGCATATTGTGATATCATTAAATACAGCATGACTAACAAAAAACAAGTGATGGTGAAACATATATACAATTGGGACTAAAAGGTAACCGAAATTATCTCATGTATGGAGAAGAGTACCAAATTAAGTAGTAGTTAGATTATTCAGCTGAAACACTACTTAATTAACAAATAACAATATTTGGCAAAATGATATATACCACTTTCCTTAGTAGAAGACAAAAAAATTTATAAATTATATGCCCGTCGGTCACTTATATTAGAATCCTAGAGAGAAAAATAATACATGTATGTATATATCTATTTTATATAACTTCAAAATTAATACTATTATAAGTTTTCTAAATTAAACTAATATTACCATGGAATAAGATGAACAATACAATACAATTATTTGGCTATTTCAAAAACACAAATGCGACCTATGGCATCTCATGCGACCACGCGTGGGGCGCGTGGGGTGCACGCACTTGCACCCACGCGCGGCGCGCGGGGTGCACGTGCCTGTTTCTTTTTCGAATTTTTTTTTTCATTTTTTTTTAATTTCCAGATTTTTTTTCGCTCTTGTTTTTTATTGGCCTCTTCATTTTTTTTTGCCGCTTCTTCATTGGTCAAGATTCGATTGAGGGGAGCCGAAGGCCTCAAAGCGAGCCTAATAAATTCAAATTGTTGCTCGACGATTATCCTATATTATTAATTGGAGCGAAGACAGAGCCGTAAAATCTGAGTCGAAAACGGAGCCGGAAAATAAAAAAACTCAAATTAAGAAAAAAATTAATTTTGATCGGATCAACCCGACCGGAATTCGATCGCAGGATCCATGTCCTCTTTATTTATATATACTCGAGCAAATTTAATAATAAGTTCACACCAGATTAATTATATAACATTTATTTATGTTTTATAAAACTCCACTAATCACGTGTCTTAGGTACAAATTAAACTATACATTTAACTCCAACGGGTATGCTTATACATGCACGTAACGAATACTAAACGTCATAAGCCAATATAAGCACGCGCATCAATAAAATAAAAATATATAATTAATGAAGTATAATATAATTAACATACTTATAAAAAAGCAAAGCAAAATAAAAAAAACGCCAATATCTGCTGGTTGGGATCTCCTCAGTTTTTTGTATCTCACTATTAATTTCATTATCTTCGAATATTTCAATACAATACAACTATAAAATTAATGATTATATATTTAAAAGTTGAAGCTCATAAATTATAGTTTAATTATTAAATAATCAACCCTAATACTTAATTATCAATTTAAAAACTTGCTAATTACATGTGAGAAAATAATTATAAATTCAAGCTAGATTGATGATTATTGGAAATGAAAAAAAAAACGCGAACCAATAATAAATATTGATACTAAGACACAATTGATAGTCTAGTAATAGTGTGATTAATTCCGGAACTAAAAGTTATGGGTTCGAGTTTACCGTTACGTGATATTTAAATTTGCTTGTAATGTTGTTAAAAAAAAAAAAATAGAAGATCCAAGTGCAAACTCTGCCAACTTTTCATTAAAATCACCTCTATATAACATGGCTATACACAAGCATTTTTGCACAAGACTAACACTCTTACAATTACTTCACTATTATCTTCACTCTATTCTCGAACTTCTCAAGAGCCATGGCAGGAATGATGAAGCCACTCTTCACAATCCTCGTCGTCGCCGTGCTCATCGCGGCGGTCATGCAGCGGAGCGAGGCAGAGATCACCTGCGGCACGGTGGTGAACCGCCTGACCCCATGTCTGCCCTACGTCACCGACAAAGGTCCGATCGGAAAATGCTGCGAGGGAATAAAAACCCTCCACGAATCCTCGAAGACGACGGCGGACCGCCAGACTGTCTGCGGCTGCCTGAAAAGTATGGCCGCCTCCTATCCCGGCATCAACTACGACAAAGCCGCCGGGCTTCCTAAGGAATGTGGTGTCGACATTCCTTATGAGATTAGCCCTACCGTTGATTGCTCAAAGTATATTTATTTTGTACATGCATGTTACGATTTTATAAATTGATTATTTCACTTTTTAAATAAATATTTCTATTAATTTTCTTGTTTTTATTTGTGGTGTTCAGGGTGCAGTGATGAGATTATGGAGAAGGAGAATATAATTTCTTGCAGCAGCGGGAATATAAGTAATTTATTCTCAAGATAATATATGTAATTTGATAAGTAAATAAAAAATTTGGAAGAGAAAATAGTATGATTTCCTCTGTGCAGCTGATGCTAAGAAAGTGTACTAGACAGATGCTTATATGAATGAATTTGTAATTATTTCTAATATATTTATGTGCTTTTTGTATAGCATATGATCCCTTAAAATTTTTGGCCTTAATCATTAATTACTTTACCATTAAGCTAACATACAACCCCTTTTTCTAGGTGGTAAGAGTTACAAAGTTTACATTGTGGGAGAGTAGACTTGATTTAAAGCACTCATTAAATCGAACTCAAAAAAGTAAAATAATATGTATGTCAAAAAAAATATAAGACAAATGTTTCTATACACCGATTGTATACTATACAACCGGTTTAATTTGACCTGCGAGCCCATCCATACCATGAGGGGCGCGTCCACGCGCCCAACAATATATTTTTTTTTTTTAATTTCTCGTTGCACATAATATATATATACATATATTTGTGGATATGTTATAGATGGCAAATGTGGTGTAATGTAAGTCGCTCACCTAGGGAAAGAGCTATTTGGTTATAGCAGCTAAGCCTGAGCGAAGGGGATGCAGGCTACCTGTCAGGGATAAACTTGTAGTTATGATTCTCGGTTGCTATGATTCCTGTTTGTTCGGCTGTATAGATTTCTGGCAGAAAAGGATTCCCTTGTTCGGCTGGATAGATTCGTTGCTTTGGCTGGAAAGATTGATATGAGAAGGAAGGAAAGATTATAACCCTCGATTCGGCATGTACTAATGATTTCTGAATTGGCATGACCATTTATGATCCGGCTAAGAAAAGATTAGCCTTTTAGGTAGGAAGGCATTAGTTACTTTTACAACTATTACTTTTGTTCACGAATATTTTACTTTTATTTTCGATAATTTGTACTTTTACTTATTTAGTTAAGTAGTTATTTTTTTTTGGTAAATAAATTTTTATTTCTCAAATGAGCAGTGTAGTACATTTTTACAAACTTCATACCTCAACAAACCCTCATAACTCAACCATCACATTGAACCTTTATAGCTTCAAGAATTTTTTTAGCTTTGCATGCTTCTTGCTTCTTGCAGCAATGGTGATTTGGCATTGTCGAATCATTGCCTCAGCGTCCATTTCGAGTTCTTGAAACCTTTTAGCGTTTCTCTCCTTCCAAAGAAAATAGATAGTCACTGCAATAGTCATTCTATAGAACAATTGCTTTCCATAATTAGCTTCAGTATATGCTCGCAACCTCTCTTGCTCCTCTTCCCAATTGCCTGCATTACGACACAGCCCTCCCACATCTGCACAGCCACCCAAGCTTGATGTGAGTATATTCATTGGAAAAAAAGGTAGAAGAGAGTCTCATCATCCTACTCACACAAACTACACTTCTTCTCCACATTGATTCCAATCTTGGCAAGATTCTCACAAGTCACCATCCTCCCTAGCATAGTAAGCCACAATATGAAAATACATTTCAGAGGAGCAGGATTCTTACTCAATAGCTTACACCACACAACTCTTTCAATATCACCCCTAAATTGTATATACACCATTCGAATGGAAAACTTATGGATATTGAGAAGCTGAGCTCGACTCCCATCATCATTCACATATTCTCTAGCTTCAAAAAACTTCCTCACAACCCATGATGCTTGATAAGGGCATCTCATGGTGAAAAGATCTTTTTCTTTTATATAGTACTCGTGTACCCATTTAATCCATATCTTCTCCTTGTGCTGGGCTAGACTCCACAACAGTTTACACAATGCATCTCGGTTCCAAAGCTTCAAATTCGTGATGTTCAGCCCCCTGCCTTTTTCAGGTAAACAAACCCTCTCCCATGCAACAAGTGCCCTCTTAGTTAAGCTTGCATTTCTTGACCAAATGAAGGACCTACATACACTTTCAATGACTTTCATAACCTTCTGTGGAATCAAGAAGAGCTGGCACCAATAGGATTCAACACTACTCAACACTGACTTGATTAATTGCTTCCTTTCTGCATAGGACAACAATTTGGAAGACCAACAATTAATTCTAGCTAGAATCTTATCAATTAGGGCTTGGCATTGCATGATCGAAAGCTTCTTCGTAGACAACGGGATCCCAAGATATTTAAATGGCAACTCTCCTTTTATCATGCCCAAGATATGGAGGATTCTAGTTTGCAACGCAACCCCTACCCCACCAAAATATACACAGCTCTTCGTCTCGTTTGCCTTCAATCCTGAAGCTGCTGAAAAGATTTGGAATGTCTGCATCAATTGGTGAATTGAGCTCTCATCTCCCCGAGCAAACAGTAGGAAATCATCAGCAAAACAAAGCTGAATCAAGCCAAATTTCTTGCACCGTAGATGGAAGTGATACGCTTTATTGAAATGAAGGCTTTGCAGACACCGGTGCAAGTATTCCATGCATATAACAAATAAATATGGTGAGATCGGATCACCTTGCCGTAGCTCTTTCTTTGCCATAAAAGATGCAGTGACTTCACCATTTAGTTAAGTAATTATTGTCATTAAGAAAAGTAATTATTAATATGAAGAAAGGTAATGTTTCACAATCCTTACTTTTTTCACAACAATATTTACTTTTATTCACGACAACTTATACTTTTAATGATTTGATAAAGTAATTATTGTCATGATAAAAAGTAATCATTGACATGAATAAAGATAATTAATATTTTAAAAATATTACTTTCCTTCACGACAATATTTACTTTCATTCACGAAAACTTGTACTTTTAGTAATTCAGTCAAGTAATTATTATCGTAATGAAAAATAATCATTGATATGAACAAAGGTAATATTTCTAAAACATTACTTTTCCTCACGATAATTTTACTTTTATTCACGACAACATGTATTTTTAATAATTCGATCAAGTAATTATTATCGTAATCATTGATATGAACAAAGGTAATATTTTTAAACTATTACTTTTCAAATGTAAATAATTTTAAAAAATGAAAAATTGAAAAAATAAATAAAATGAATAATAGGACACATCATAATCAAAGAAAAATTAAGAAAAAATAAAAATTACTTTAAAAAAGATAATATAAAAAATAAATAATTAAAAAAAATTAGAAACAACAAATAAAATGAATATCAGGTATGAAACAACATAATGAAAAAGAAAAATTAAAGAAAGAAACGAAAAAAAAATAACAAGTCTTTAAAAAGTAAAAGCGCAGTACCTATAAATAAATAGATGTACATGTAAATATTCAAAAGAAGTAGCAACCTAGTGGGCTAGCGCTAAAACTTAGGGCGAAATGGTTGCGAAGGTCCTGTATTCGATTCTTGAGAGGAGCGTTTAGTCAATTATTATTTTTCAAAATTGAGCGCAGGTCAGCGGGTCAAAACCGACCCGTCTGACCCGATTGCATACTATACACCTATTTCACCAAAACACTCCTAAGAATATAATACACCTAAGCTCTATCTATGCTAAATAAAAAGAGTCTTGTTACAAAATTTGATTTGCCTAAAATATCTTTACTATATATCAAAATTAAGGGTAATAAATTATTATAACTTGAGTATATTTTAATTATATAAAAATATATTCATTTATTCAAAATTAAACTTGCCTTATAATAAATTATATTTTTCTAATTTAATTGATATCTAATTGATCACGGATCCTCTCTTTTCAAGTTTTCGGTTTTCTTTTTAATCGCTTTGCTGAAATTTGTTCCTTTTCTTAGGGGCGTTTACTAAATAGGATATGATTAACTATTCTTATCCCATGATTCATTTAATCCCACATGTGTAGTTCCAAATATGAATAATGATCATGTGTCATGAGATATTTTTGAATTTAATCCTTATAAGTAAATGCTTGATTAACCTATTGTTGGAAAAATGAGCAAAGGTTTCGAAAGATACCAAAACTCCAACTAACTCCAACCGAGTAGGTGATTGCTTTTAGTCTGTTCTTTGCTAGAGCAAACTGTTTGAGCATAGGATTTTATCTTTATAGAGTTCAAGCAAAAAAAGTCAGCCAGACTGAAGATGGGAGTTCGTGGAAGAACTCAGCTGAAGCCCAAACTCAGTTGAGACCCAGAACTCAGCTGAGAGTTCAGACTCAGTTGGGACTGGAAGTCAGTTGAGACATAAACCTCAACTGAAGCACGGACTCAATTGAACAGCAATTCAGTTGTCTCCCCAACTGATCCACGCAACTGAAGACGTTCAGTTTACGTGAGGAGAAGTTGTTAGTCGTCACGAAGCGGAGAAGAGAAGATCTTGAAGACGCTGAAGACTAAGGAGTTGCAGTTCATAATTAAACCTACTCGAAAGCACAAGTCAGCTGGAAAACTTACCATAAATGGGCCGACAACAACAACGTGCAAAAAGTAAAGGTCGTAGGTACCATCTCTGGAAAAGTTACCAGTAAAGCATGTGGAGTGCCATACTTTTGGCAGAGATTTAACAGTTCTTTCCAACGACTAGTTTGACCATTTCCTCTATAAATAGAAGTCACCTCTAAGTACGGCGACACAAATTTTCACATTAGAAGAGTAGAGAGAAGAAAAAGAGTAGTTGCAGCAGCAACAGACTACCTCTCTCCTCAAGCAAGAAAACCTCCTTCTATCAAGAAACCTTTCCTTGATAGAGTTTTGAGTGCAGGTTCTTGCTTGGTTTGTGTCCCAGCAAACTCTTTCACAAGAGATCGAGTTTGTTGTCTAAGGTTGAAGCCTCCACTCTTCTAAGGTGTAGTAGGCTTCTTTGTTGGATTTCTTCCCCCAAATCCAAACCTCAGGTTTGACTTTGAACCCTTAATCAAAGTCACTTGGTCCCTTGGAACCAATAATCCAATAACAGGTCGCTTGGAACTCGTAATCCAAGAACAGGTCCCTTGGAACCCAGAATCCAAGAATAGGTCCCTTAGAATCCAGAATCTAAGATTGGTTGTGCATTTGCCCGGAAAAGTGTTGTAAGGTGTTGTTCGAACCTGGAATCGAACTGGTTAGGTTTGCTTGGAACCCAGAATCCAAGTGGGGCATTTGGTAAGCACGCATAACCTTATCTAATGGATTACTTCCCAAAAAGGAAGTTGTGGACGTAGGAGGGGGGGTCTCCGAACCACGTTAAAATATTTTGTACTTTATCTTCTGTACTTTACATTTAGTATTTTAATTTAGTATCTAACCAACTAACCCAGCATATGCACTGCACTAATTTGGGAACTTAACCTTCCCCTTTCACTAAGGTTTCAGTTTTTGTAACGAGCTTATCATCCACCATCTTCCGCATTGCAAAACTATTTGAAACCTCAGTTGGTGCATACAGCTGTACTTTAGGCATAGGAGCCAACTGAGCTACCAACTATGTGATTGGCTTCAATTGAGCAACTTAGTTGAAGAGCTACTCCAACTGTCTCTTCCAGTTTTGAGTGAGCAATATATCTCAGTGAAAAGACGTTAAGCAAAAACGAAAACTGCTACTGGTGTATTCCCCCCCATACACCAGTTACTCGTTATCGGGACCATCAAGTGGTATCAGAGCAGTGGTTCAAAAGACTGTTGTTTTTTATTCACAAGGTGTGAGTCGAGTATATCTTTCAGTGGTCAACTGAACAGATCTTTTCTGAAATCAATTAGTGCATTTTGCTACATATCTTTTTGTATCTCTTATGGTGTACAGGAAAGATGAACCCGACATTGCTAGGGAGCTTGCCGGAGTTCTCCGTAGATGATTTTGCCTGAAAATGGCTCTGACAGCCATGCATCACAGGATGTGGAAAACCATTGAAAATGGTCCCATCCAGGTGACTCAGTCAGTGCTGGTGAATCCCATCGCTCAACTAAGGAATCGGAGATCAAACCTCAAATGAACTGACAAATTTGAGTCAATTGAGTGTATGTTGATTTAGTTGTGATCCAAACCAACTGAGAAGATTTCATATCTATCTCTCATGGTTATGCAGATGATCTGAAATGTTTTAAAAATTCCCATCGAGAACATTTAATGCGAAAGCATATCATCTTTAATGGGATACACTTTTGAGACTGCGAGTGGGCTGACATGATCACTCTTTCACGCTTCATGCGCGAGTGTTCCGAACCACCCAACCTATGATCAACCCCACTACTCCACGTCATAGATCATGCGAAATGACGCTTCATCTCAACCGAAGAATCCCCTCTTATAAGGATTCTTCTAAACCCTTGTTTCCTTTTCATCGCCACTTCCAGAATCTCCAAATCTTCTTCTGCAATTTTAAATCAAAGCGCCTACCTCCAAAGCTTGTCAAAGGTCAATCCATCTCATCAATGACATTCTCTAGAACTCCCGCACATATCTCTGCAAACTTGCAAAGTATTCCAAGCAAACCCTCAAACATTTGAGAAGTCATTGTGTTTGAGAATATTCTATCAATCGCACAAGCAGAACATCTAGAACTGGAAAAGGCTCTCTATCAACTCAGCCACGCAAATCTTCTAAAATGGGTAATAACGGAGCCAGAACTTGAAAAGGCTCTCTATCAACGAAAGTTTACCTTCCCATAGGCGATGGAAATGGAAAATTCATCTCTCAAGAGATCTTCGTTGATCTTGATGAATGCCTACATCAATTCTACCACCTCTCAACTGAAGAGAAGTTCATTAAGAGTATCAAAGACAAAGAAATCGAAAGGTTCATACAAAGCATCACCATTGATGAACAAAAATTCTTCGTTGGTATGACAAGATCTCTTCTGAAACCGGAAACTCGCATGATCTATGACATTACCATGAACTGCATTCATGTTACGGCCGAAGCCAAGTGTGATGTAAGCAAGCCTAAAATGCGGATTGCGTAAGCCATCATGACAGAAGAAAAGATCAACTTGAGAATGTATGTAAATGATCAACTTCTTGGGGAATCAGCCAAAATCAAGAAGAAAGGGAAACGGTACACAGCATCAGGCAAGATATTGTTTGGAACAAAAGCAAGCAATATCATTCTCTATGCCATCAGGAAACAAGGAATTGAGGTTGATTGAGAGCACACTGACAAAAAGTTCATCCATGAAAATGATAGACTGTTTGATACTAAAGGGAGAATTGAGTATGTCCTGAACATAATCTACTCGAGAGACTCTTCAGCAAAGCAATCAACTAAGAGAAGCAGAACAGTTCAGACCAGATCAAAGTCAAAGGAAGAACTTCCACAAATAGAGGTTGAACAAGCTTCTCCAATCAAATTGACCAAGCCTGCCAAGAAAAAGACCGAGATTGTTGTGGTTAGCATAGAAGAAGAAGAAGAAGATCCTAAAATAGTGCCCCTCAATGTTGTAAGAAAAAGAGTGACTCAGGCAGTGGAAAAGAAGAAAAGGAATAACCGGGTGGAACAGGGAAAAATTGAAGCAGATGAAGTTGTTGATGACATTGCAACTGAGGAACGAGTAACTTTATCAATTGCACATCATCAATGAGTGATCTTAACTAGCTCATTCTCAGGTGTTAATAATGCTGAGAAGGAACCTGAAGATACTGCTCAAACCGTTGATGAAGATCGGTTAGATAAGCAACCTCTGTCAGTTAGCGTAATTGCTAAAGAGAAACCGACAGCTTCTTCCCAGGGAGAGAATACTCCTACCATCTCTCCTAATGAACCAAAGGAGCTGAATGACAAGAAGGAAATGAATCATGAACAGGAAATCATCTGTGTCTCGGATGACACCTCTTCTAAAGAACTTCAGCCCGAACCTCAATTAATAGGAGACAAGGACTAGACCGAGCAGACATCAGCTTACCCAGACACCACACTAGATCTCCTCCTATGTAGTACAACTGAAGACTTTCCCTTTTGTCTCCAACACTGAAACTAAACGGAAGACAACCGAACAATCCTTCCACAAAGTTCAATTGGAAGCAGTCAAGAAAGCATTGACTCTGTTTCCTGCATAAAGGAATAATCTCCGCCACTCTCCTCCCTGGTGAATCTGTTCCAGTATATCGCAATCAGTTTGGAAGACTATTATGTTCTGGGAGATTATTTAAAGCTTCATGCCATCCAGGAGCTTTGGATCACATAAGGACAACTGATGGACACCTTCAATTTCAAAACCCAGCTCGAGCTGATTCAAATAGAAGAACAACTCATCTAAGCCTATCTGGAATCTCGCTCAGTTGAAAGAGAGAATGATCCTTATTATGAAGAAATTGATCCCGAGGCTGCCTCTTTGCTCCGCACCCATATTGAAGCATGTGGATGGACTCCTCCATCACAATCTGACAACACTATGGTGTTACCTGTTGTGCAGCCAGTAGAAACTCTCATTACTCCGGCTTCACATCATTCATTGCCAGAGTCAGAATCGATAAACTTGGGACAAATCCAGAAAATCCATTAAGGATCTACTTGTTTTCAGAGCTGAAGTCACGCAAGACCTTGAATCATTCAAGGAAGGAGTAAAGAAAGACTTTGAGGAGAAAAATTTAACTCTTCTCAAGCTCAAAGAATTGCTCGGAAATGTTCAAGAAAAGTCAGGCGTTCGAATCGAACAAGTTGCAGAAAACATGACTGCATTGTGCAATACAATAACGGAGGACATGGATGGCAAACTTGCAGCTCAAGTATCCATCCTCACAGCCGAGATTAAGTCAAATCGAGCAAATTTCCTCACCAAGCAGGACTCCCAAGGCCTCTCAGACAAAATCTACAATCACAAACTGTTCTTGGAAGATCATGTGACTCACATGGACCGCATGGAAAGACAATCACCACTTTAGAAGCAGAGCTCCAAGAGCTCAAGACTAAAAAATCATCCGCTCAAGCTGATGAACTGAACTACGTTCAGCTGGCTCAATCTCTAGAAGAGACCTTCAAACAACTGCGCAATGAAGTAGACTCTCTTAAAGACTCAGTTGCCCTCCTATTTGATGCTACCAAAAAGAGGGAAATAAAAGAACTGACATCACAAACTAAGGCAGATGTGGCCAAAGACGAGGAGGTTGCTAGACAACTCGCTGAGCAGGAAGGCCCAAGACAAACTGAAGAAGACATAGCCAAGGATAAGGAAGTTGCAAAGCAGCTACAAGCATCGATAAACGCTGAAGATGCGGAAGCTAAAAATCAAAACAGAAATCAGCTCAAAGAAGGAGTGGATCAGCCTGAAGATGCATTCGTTGATATCAAAGCAGAAATCTTCGTGATCGACTGTGCAGAAGTGTTAGGGCTTGACAACAAAGAAGCTGACAAAGATGCTCCTCCACCATCTCCAACTCTCGCCGAGAAAGTCGTCGCCGCAGGAGCCACAGAAGAGCAAGCAAAGGATACAAAATGGCTCACCAAATTCAAAAAAGGGAGATTGCTACTCTTGAGAAGTTTTCCAAAGAGCTCAAGAAGAATGTCAACGCAAGCTCTTCCAAGAGAAAGAAAGAGATTCATCAAAAGCGGATGAGCCAAGCCAAAGAACGATCTCGAGCACGACAAGAAAGAACTCAACAAAGAAAAATGCAGGATCCCGGCACAAACCTTCCCCACAATGATAAATGGATGCCGGTGGAACTGAATGACACTTGGGAATTCTTGAAGATAGAATTCATAGAAGAATTATATTATGAAATGGAGTATCAAGGCATGGAAGCTAATGAAGCCTGGCTGACCCATCTTCTTACCTTCTCAACGAATGATGTTCTTGGAACAAGAATTCTAAATGTTCTCAAGAATAATGGTTTTTATCCACCAACTGCTCCTACCAAACGAACTTTTGCTACTAAAAGATTAAACGAAGCAACGAAGTTGACTTCTCTCTATCGAGAAGGAAGCAGAGTGATTGGCATCAAAATGCCATGTTAATCCCCACGTGGAAGCTAACGAGTTTTGGGATATTAGGAAACATGTCTATGACAAGTATGGACTGACGTTGGAAATTGTTCAAAGAAAGAAGGATTGATGCTGCGAAGACAAGATCTTACAACTGATGAACTTTGTTCTTGATGCGTTGAACTCTTAAAATCAGTTGTAATGTAATCTCCCTTCTTATTATCAGGATATAATAAGATGTGGTTTTTGTTCCAGAAAGTTTCTTTTTATCTTGTGCTTTTTTCATTCCTTAGACTAGAATTGAGTTCTCTTATAGTCTCACTGGTGTTGGCTTGTGATATTAGTTAGAAAAGTAAGGTGATGTCAGTTTAGGGTTTTGGCATCATCAAAAAAGAGAAAATTATTGGAAAAATGAGCAAAGGTTTCGAAAGATACCAAAACCCCAACTGACACCAATCGAGCAAGAAAACCTCCTCCTATCAAGAAGTCTTTCCTTGATAGAGTTTTGAGTGCAGGTTCTTGCTTGGTTTGTGTCCCAACAAACTCTTACACAAGAGATCGAGTTTGCTGTCTTAGGTTGAAGCCTCCACTCCCCTAAGGTGTCGTAAGCTTTAAGTTGGATTTCTTCCCCTAAATCCAAACCTCAGGTTTGACTTCAAACTCGTAATCAAAGTCACTTGGTCCCTTGGAACCAGTAATCCAATACCAGGTCGCTTTGAACCCGTAATCCAAGAACAAGTCCCTTTGAATGCGGAAACCAAGAACAGGTCCCTTAGAACCTGGAATCTAAGACTGGTAGTGCACTTGCCCGAAAAAGTGTTGTAAGGTGTTATTCGAACCTGGAATCGAACTAATTAGGTTTGCTTGGAACCCAGAATTCAAGTAGGGCATTTGGTAAGCACGCGTAAGCTTATCTAGTGGATTACTTCCCCAAAAAGAAAGTCGTAGATGTAGGAGGGAGGGGGGTCTCCGAACCACGTTAAAATACTGTGTACTTTATCTTCTGTACTTTACATTCAGTATTTTAATTTAGTACCTAACCAACTAACCCAGCATATGCACTGCACTAATTTGGGAACTTAATCTTCCCCTTTCACTAAGGTTTCAATTTTTGTAACGAGTTTATCTTCCACCATCTTCCGCATTGCAAAACTATTTGAAACCTCAGTTGGTGCATACAGTTGTACTTCAGGCATAAGAGCCAGTTGAGCTACCAACTATGTGATTGGCTCCAACTGAGCAATTCAGTTGAAGAGTTACTCCAACTGTCTCTTCCAGTTGTAAGTAAACTGACCTGAGGAGTATATCTTAGTGAAAAGACATTAAGCGAAACGAAAAGTACTACTGGTGTATCTCCCTCCCCTCATACACCAATTACTTGTTATCGGGACCATCACCTATATTATTTTTATCCATCCGACTTATCCCGCTTAGTAAAATGCCCACTTAGTAGCTACCGTGTGTGATAAGTAATTGAGTTTTCTACATCAATTATTTACACTACTAGAAAAACGGTCATACATGACATCGAAACAGCGTCATCTATGAGCTTTCCTAAAGCGTCAAGTAGGCGGGTGTAATCTATAGTGGTAATATACGTGACATTAATTTACTGTCATCTACATTTCTATTCATGACACTAATTTAGCGTCATTTATGTGCGTAAAACACCGTCGTGTATGAGCGTGTCTGATTTTATGTGGTAAATACATGACATCCATTTTTCGTCATCTTATGTTTGAGATTGTCATATATTTTTATATTATAGTTGACTCTTTTTCTAGCAACCGTCATAAAATATTCCTTTTTTTATTTTATTTTTATTTTTTTGATATTTTTTCATTTTCCTGTTTTATTTTCAAGAAACAAATAATTCGAAAATCATAGTAAAGTCCAAACATTCAGAATCTCATATAATTAAACATTCTCAAAATCATGTAATTCATCCATACATAGTCATAGTAAGTTGAATATAATCCACAATCCTAATATAAAAAAGTCTTCATACACAAATCTCTCTCCATCAGCCATGCTCAAGAACCTGTCACATATATATTACGCTCAAATTCAATTACTCAATCACAAATCATATTACAAAGTACGATGCATAAACAATATACTACTAAAGCAAAATTACATATATGCCAAATTAATTAAATATATACATGTACCTCTTAGATGATCAATTACACAAGAAGCCCGCTCTTCACGAACCTCATCGATCTCATCCCCACGATAACTCTCATTTTTTGGAAACTATGCAACAAACAAGAGCACAAAAATATTGTATTAAACAATTAACTAATTAACTTACATTACAAATTTATGTCATAATATATTTACCAATGAGCCAACAAAAATTAAGTCCTTTTTCCACCCTTGTACTATTTCCTTCATAAATCATATCACATAATATCCACATTGGTTTGATAATGAAGGCTACATAGGACCCTACATGAAAAAACCAAATTGTTAAGTGTGTAAAAATAAACATGCATTATATCTAAACACTAGAATAATTACCTTTATAATTTTCCATATGTACTTTAAAACTTTTCATCGCACTTCAAAGCAAAGTCATGAAGATGAATCAACATTAACATCACGTACAAAGGCACAAATATTACAAAAAGTTCTATAATTTACGTTTCCACTACGCTCTAACTCCGGTAAGCCATTGAAAGCTTTCATTTGCTTTCGATAATGATGAGATTCTGGTAAATGGTTTCTAAACCCTCTATAGCATTTTTTTTACTCTTTGGCAGCCATGTACAACAGGCCAATAACTATACTTAGAGCTCATGAGGAAAACCATGAATCTTCTTATAATCTAGCCCTAACATGCTTAAAGTTTTCTTTGCATTGTATAAAGTTTTAGGTAATTAATTGCCTTTAGGAAGCATTTCTGAGAGCAGACTTAATAAATCATTAAGACTATTATCACTCCAACCAAATTTGGCTTTCAAGTTGTATAGTTTAACCATTGCAGACAACTTGGTAAAATTGCTACACTTTTCATATAATGGCTTGTCAGCATCTTCAAGCAATGTTTGAAACTGACTTGGGTTATCTTCATATACATTATATGCATCATGAATCATATCAATCGGCTGATCAACAGTGCAATTTGCAGCACTTCTCCTACCCCTATCACTATCACGTGCAGTTGGTGTTGATAAATTTTCCCCGTGCCATAATTCTCTAACGAACATTACCACATAGTGTACAAGGACAGGGTATGAGGCTAGCATCCCTTGCATTTTGTAAGGCAAAACAGGAAAGTTTCTACCCTGACTTCATACTCTTTTGATAACCTATTCGATGACATCCATGATTTTCCATTTATTTAATGAATAAATTATCAATCAAGGTACCTAAGTCATTAAAAACTATGAAATGAGTGCACTAGAATATTAATATCACGAACTACAAAGTACAAAGCTATTTTGATAATCACATAAAAATGAGTGAAGCAAATCATATATCATCAGTTACAAATAAACTGATACTCACATATTCTCCAGCAAATCCTTATAAAATGCCAAAAAAATAAAAGAAGAAATAAACTATATATAAATACATCACTCTGTCACCAAGCAATTTTATACCAAAAAACCGTTACAGGTGCAACCACCAATGAAATAATTATCAAATCAAATGAAGCAACGAAGCTAATGTATAAGTCTCACTCTTGTTTTATTTATGACTAGCACACTCTATGAATACTCTGATACAACAACATTCTACCAAATTTCTTGATTATAATTAAACATTTTCAAGAAAAGTTCCATGAACAAAAAAATTAACACAGGATATAAATTCCACATGCATGCAACATATGACTATTTTTAATAGGAAAGTGAAATGCAGTGTTAGCAAGTTAACTCACTTTTCTACCGTCGTTGAATTTTGAGAGCTCTATAATTCTCCTGTCTCAACCACACTGCCCAAAAAAGAAAAGATAAATATAAATAAGCTAGTTTCTCTAAAACATAGCAAAATTGAGATTTCACTCTATTTAGCCTAATAAGAAGATATCCCTTACCTATTTCCCAAACATAAATTAGCACACAATTTTTGGTACTGATGTAAACGAGCACTATGGTGAAAGACGGCAACAACGCTGTGGTGAATCGAAATTACTATGAGAAATCGAGCCAACCAGTAGTTGCGATGGAATGCGACGAAGGTGGCCGGAGTAGGGGAACATTGAACAGCAGCTCGCCGGAGAAACAAAGGCGGCAGACCAGCGAAACCGCGGCAAAAATGGGCGCTCATGTGGGGAGAGTGCGAATTGGGGGGTTTTTGAAAAATTTCAATTGGAAAAAGAAAATGGGACGACTAAGTCATAAGTTTGGGTATATATCTGATTACTTTACTTTATTTTTTTGATTTTTTTTTCATACATGACACTTAATGATGACAATTAATAGCGACAATTAATAACATAGTCATGTATGGGTACCACTGATTTGTATTTCTTCGATTTTAGTTTTTTTTTTCACAACTAAATGTATACATGACATTCTTATAGGTAATGTCATCGTTACCTAATGAAGCACACTCATAAATGACAGTTTTTTTTTATGAGTGTCATGGAAACTAAAGAAACGCACATATATGACACTTTGTCAAAAAAGAGTCATCTATGCAATGTAATGTATTTGTATTTTTCTAGTAGTGTTATTTATTATTAGGGGTTTTGGGATGATGTATTTAAGGCTTTGTTTTTTGTTATGGATGAAAATATCCTAGCAACGTATGATCAATCATAAATATTATTATAATGAATATTTCAATTATACTTTTTTGTTATACTCATCAACAATAATCTTACCAATTTTGAAAAAATATACCACCAAAATTTTGCACATGAATCTGAACAAAAAAAAAAGACTAAATAATAGTAAATCTAATTACAAGATTAAATAAGAACCTTTTCTTTTGAAAGTAAGATTAAATATGAATTGACATTATATATGATGGTCCCGATACGAGTTCTGGTGTATGGGGGGGAATACACCAGTTAAGAATTTTAAAAACAACCCACTGAAAATTATCACAACCAAGTAATGCAACTCAGTTGGAATCACAACTGAGTAAGAACACTCAGCTGGAAGTGTAGTGCTGTGCGGAGTGTGGTGGAAAATAACAACTCGTAAAATAACTCACGCTCAGATGCAAAGTTGGTCAATAACCAAAACAGTTGATATGCGAAGATGCAGTTTGAGTGCTGGTTAGTCGGTCAGTTGAATATGCAATAAGTTAACTGAATAATAAACACAAACACACAAAGGATTTACGTGGTTCAGAGAGAACTCCTACGTCCACGGGGAGTTGTGAGTCCACACAACTCAGTCCAGGTTCTTTAGGACAATTTCCACAAAGCTTACTCAGGCTTTGCAACCGTTAAGATAAGTTTACGGGTACTTATTAACCTTACAGATAAGTTTACGGGTACTTATCAACCTATCTACTCAATTTCGGGAAGAGTAGGGTCCTAACAATCCTTTTGAGAGGATGTGTGAAAGGGTGGGTTTCCAACTAATAGCTCGAACAAGAAGTGAGCTAGGATCTAAGCTATGAACTCTCAACTAGTGATGTTCTCAAGGATAGATCAAAAACACCAAGACAGAATCTAACACTCTATGAACTCTCAACTAGTGATGTTCTTAGAGATTGAATTCAGTTTAGCTCGTTTGCGATATGAACTCTCAACTGGTGATGTTCGCTCGTTTATCTCTTCTCGCACTTGTTTGTCTCGTATGTCATGGTGAATGAATGAATGCCTCTATTTATAGGCGGAGAGAATCAACTAGCCGTTGGAAGAGCCGTTGATCTCTGTTCTTGTGAAAGCGATGGCTTGTCTCTCATCTCTGCAGACTTTCCAGATTTGGCAACTGTGAACTTCTGCTTTCCATCTGAGACAGCCTTGTGTTGGGCCAAATGAGGTAATGACAGAACGTCAAATCTTCACGTGACTTTCTTTTTGAAATTCAAATCTTCAACCTTTGACTTTCAACCTTTGTTAGTCGGTTGAGAAGTTTTGATCTTCATATGATTGGTCTTCAGCTGATGTTCCATCTGATCGCTATCTTCATCTGACCTTCTGTCTGAATTGGAACAGTTGAACTCTCAGTTGTCTTGAACTTCATGTTATCGATCTTATCAGTTCGAGTCCTTCAACTGATGTTCTGTATCTTGAACGCTCAGTTGTCTTTCTTGTGTTCTGAATCTTGAACGGTTGGCTCGACGCTCAGATGACTTTCTTCCATCTGATGTTCTCTTACATCTTCTCCTTTGAACGCTCAGTTATCATTCTTGCAACTGATGTTTTGAAACTTGAACGCTCAGTTGTCTTTCTTACAATTGATGTTCTATCCGAGTGAAGCCTTGTTGCCTTCTTCAGCTGGAGTCCTGTAAAGATAAAATCTCAATATTGCTCAAACAGCGAGCCTAAAAGCTAACATTAGGATCTGGCAATATCTACTCGGTTGGGGTCAGTTGGTTTTGGAATCAATCAAAACTTTACTTAAATTTCCTAACAATTTTCCCCTTTTTGATGATGCCAAAACCCTTACTGATCAAACTGATCTAAACCCTATTGACCTATCTAAAATCTCCGCTGAAATTCTAGACAGTCTATAAGATTAAAACATCAAAGGGTTAGCATAGTTATAACATGGTATTGAAATAACTTTGCGATTCAGAGCTTGGACAACGAGATATTGTACGTCAAGGTGAATCGGATAACTGATGAAAGTTTTCATTACAACTGACGGTTACAAAATTATGCACAAAAAGTCAAAAGTACATCAGTTGCTCAAAAACTTTAACGCGGCTAATACTTTAGCCCATATTTCCCAAAAATTCTAACAAAAATATCTCTTTTCGCATGTGATTCCTTTGAGATGTCAACCCCATGCTCTCGACAAACTTGTCTTGCTTCAGCTGCTATCTTCTGACGGTTGGGGTTTTTTGAGTTTGGGAGAAAGGGAGGGAGATAAGTGACCTTCTGAGGGACCGGGACTATGTTCATATCCAGTTTCGCATCAATCATTGCTCGCCTGAACTGGCTAAACATGCCCGGATCCCCAGAGTGTAGCTCGGTCAGGGCTTCCTTGAAGGCTCTTCTGGGATCATCAGTTGTGAAGACTTTTCTGTAGTAGAAATCATTCACAAACTCCTGTTTAAATGATTCCCAGTCTTCATTCTACTCAACTGGCATCCACTTATCCACATGCCTGAATCAACTTTGAATCTTGATATTACTAGGCAGTCTCTGCTGCTTCAACCGTGCTTCAGCCTTAACCTGATATTTTTCAATTCGACGTCGGCTGCGGGATGCAACATTTCTGTCCAGGTTATTTGTGATCTTGGTAAGCTCTTCTTCTAACTGGTTGACTCTTGTCACTTGGTCAACAGCAAACTTCTTTATCCACTATGGATTCATGTAGTCCTTTTCAGCAACATCCATAGCCTTGGCAGCAGCAATACACTCTTCGGTTGTAATACCGTCGAGTTCCGCATCAAGCTCGGCTGCAATCTCGGCTATGGAGTTGTAGAAAACTCCATACTCCTTGGCAAGCTCAATGTCTTTTGCCATTTCATCTCCTCCGACAACGCTGGATTTCTGCTGTTCTTGTTTGTCGGTTGGCTTTTTCTTTGGAGCGGACTTCTTCTTAGCTGTCTTCTTCGGCTGGGATTTCTTCAGCTGAGATTCCTTTTCAGCTGGCATCTCTTCTTCAGCCTGGGTCTCATCTACCCCAATCACATCTTTCCCCTGCATCTCATCATGCTACATCACCTCTTCCCCATTTTTGGCATCAGCAACAAGGCTTGCAACTGAGCCATCCAGAGAGGTGAGTTGTTGTTCGGCTTGTTGGATTCTGTTGAAGAGTTTTTCAACAGCGCACTCCACCTCAACCTTCTTTGCCAATTCAGTGTCACGGTGCTCTTGCTCGGCTTTCTTCAGTGCAACGAAGTTTTCATTGACTTCGGTCTGGAAAGCGACGAACTCAGCCCATCTTGACTCGAAACGCGACTCCCATTCTTGGTCCTGAGTCTGTTGGGATTTGGCCAGGTTGGAGTCTGAGATAGACTTGAAGACGTTCAAATCTGATCGGATTCCAAGAACGGTTGTCTTCAGTGCATTGGTTTCTTGGCTGGTGGATGTTGAGAATTCATCCAACTTCATCTTCAGCTCATCATTGTCGTCCTGCAGCTACTTGTGCTTCTCCGCTTGAGCTTCCATCATCCTCAGCTGATCTTCTTTGTTGTGCTGGATGTTGGCAAGCATCTTCTTTCTGAGCTGATTAACCCTCTCAGCGATCGTCACATATTTCATCAGTTGAGGGTGCTGGCTGATCAGCTGGAGCTGGTTGTTCAATGAGTGCTGGCTGTTCAACAGTAATCATGGCTTGGCGGTTGGCCATGTACTGTTGAAGCTCTTCTTCTTCTTGCTTGGCTGCTGCTGCGGCTGCATCAATGTCATCTATAAAATCAGCAGATTTGGTTAGCATATTGTCGAGGAAGGCGACACAATCTGGTTCAGCTGTCTCCCTGGTGTCTCTTCCTTCAGCCTTGCTGATGTCCAGACGACGCGTCAGCAGTGCAACCTTGTTGTAGGCAACCTCAAGGTTTGTGTAGTTAAAGTAGTCTCTGATGCGCGATTCATCTGCCTTCAGCTGGTTCCAGCTGTGTATCCTTATGATATCTTCCTTCACATACCAGTGACTGAAGATTAAATTGAACTGATACAGCAGCTCGGTTCCAAGCGTGGCAAAGATCGGCATGTCGCGCGCTTCAGGGAACATCCCGATCAGCTTCTGAAAACAGTAGGCCAGCTTGCCTTCATGTTCTTGCGCGACAGCCTGACGATCAGCTTCGTCATTGATGGGGGAGGGAGATAGATTCTCGTATGAAATCGGTTCAATGGTTTCATCAACGTTGGCCAAAGAAGTGGTCTCAACGTTGGCATCGAGCTGGGAGCTCGGAATTTCTGACAATGTGGGGAGGTTGGTATCAAGAGGTTCATCAACATTGGCCAAAAGAGTGGTCTCAATGTTGGCATCGAGCAGAGAGCTCGGAATTTCTGGCTGTGCGTCGGTTGGGATAACCTGTTCGGGCGGTACGGCATCAGCTCCTGCCGTGGGGGAGGTTGGAATATCTTCGGTTTCCTTAGATGAGGAAGATGCATCTGAGGAGAGATCCGTTCCCATGCCATCCATCTCATCTGTTCCACCTACGCGAGGAACGATCACAAACGCATCCTTGTCAACTGAGTGACTCGACTCAGATGGCTCCTCAGCTGGTGTTTCCTCAGCTGGCACATCCTCAACTGGAATCTCCTCAGCTGGAATCTCCTCAACTGGTTTCGCAACTGACTTCTTGATCCGAACCCTCAGCTTCTTCTTAGCAGGTTCTTCCGCTTTCTTTTTCTCCGACTCAGCTCTTTGTCAGCGTCCAGCTGTGGATTTTGATGGGAAGCTGGCTGATGCGTCTTCGACTTTTGGGCCGTTTGGCCCTATTTTTTATGTCTTTTTGTGTCATTAGAGTCTGTCCAGGGGAAGGAAATTATTGTTCAAAGGAAGGAAGCTCAGTCCAGGTCAAACAGAGGAAAGGTGGTCAGAATGAGCAGAACTGGAGTGAATCCAGTCGGTTGCAAGGACTACGCAAAGGAGTATGCAGAGCAGGAGATGAATTGAAACAAGAGACGAGGTTGAAAGGAGGATTCCATGTGAACCCTGAAGCTAAGTTGCTGTTCATCATTCGCATTCGTGGTATTAACACAATGCACCCAACAACAAAGAAGATTTTGCAGCTGCTTTACCTACGAGGAATTCAACCATGAAGCATGCAACCAGTTTGACCACTACAAAGATATCCAGTCTGTCGCCAAAGCTCAAGAAGGAAAGCCGAGTGGAGAAGATTCGCCAATATCTGCCAAGCATCCATGAAAGGAAGGATTTGGAGGTCAGCGCCCTACCCTAAATAAACCAATCAATCGGAGATCGCCAATCACCTATCCAGCCAATCGCAGATATTCAGAATCTCGCTCAACATGGAAACTGCCAATCATGCCATTTCAATCCACCCGCCTAGAGTTTTGCTCACTGCCACTACAGCTATAAAAGTCCAGCCAAGGCGGCTGGCACAAGGGGGGAGAATTAATCAGTCTACAGTTCCTTGTTCGAAGAAAACACTTTTATATTTTCTGCTCAAAACAATCTTTATCTGCTTTTATTTACATTCCGCTGTGAAGAACAAATCCAAGGCTGTTGCCTTAGGTACTTTTAATCCGAGCATTTCGTATTTCTTTTATTAATGTGTTCTTTTTTCGCTTATCATTATATATTCAATTATGTGTGAGTAGTTTACTTGGTGAGATTTGGGTATGGGAAATGATTGACTGTTGACATGTGAAATATTCGTGAGGCACTTGTGCCATCGGTTGAGTCCAGTAGTTCCGGAAGGACTGGAGCATAACTCATGGGCAGTTCCAACCTAACGGGTGATCTCCATTCGGTTGGAGCTGTACCATGTCAAGCAAAGTCAGGGTATGACAAACGGCAGCGTTTGAGGTGCCAGGATCGAGTAGCTAAGCAGCACCTGGCATGGTACTGTAGATCTGGATGGTGAGGATTGGACAAGGAGATACTGCGTCCTTCTTCAGTCTTGGGCTTCTCTAACAATCACCCATCAACTGTGATGAGGCATCAAGCCATGGTTATCGACCAAAGGACTCATCTCGCGTATCGTAGGCATTGCAAGGACCGGTTGGACGTGGTCCCGGAAATGAGTATCCCGTGAGTGGTGTCTACTCTGTAGGTGCGGACATGGGAAGTTTGGAAGAGAAGGTTGATGAGGGTCATACTTGGAGAGATCGGGTATGACTACTATCTAAGGAGGAGTGAAGCACGGCCTTGTGACCGGGGTGAAGCGTGACCTTCGGAACAAGACGACAACAAGGGATTCAACCATCCCAAGTGTTGAATATGAACTCTTGAAACGCTCCAATGTCTTTGGGCCACGCCTTGAGTTTGAATGAAGCATGGACGGATCTTTAGTGTGCCCATGACCGAATAAACATATCAACAATGATCATGACCAACCCCAAATCTTACCCCCTTTTATATTTAATTTCCGTCTATTTTATTGTGCAGATACACAGATTGAGATAGTGACAACTCGATTTGTATACTGAAGAGTAAGGTGGTTCATCACTCTCCGTGGGATCGACCCTAGCTTGCCGCTAAGACTAACCAGTCCGGTAGTGGGCATAGGAGCGTGTACTGTCCGTCTGGGGCATACACAGGTATTTTGATCGTACTATACGACGGGTGCGTGTCAAAATTGGCGCCGTTGCCGGGGAGTGACACGCAACAATTTTACTCTTCTCATTCCATCTTCCACTATTGGTGTATGCATGGAACTCGTCGAGTACAGAGAGCATTAACTTTTGATCCAGATATTGAACGAACTGAACGACGATTACGCACACTTGCACGAATAGCGAAACGCGACGCTATGGTCGACCAACCACAGCAGCCGCAGACTCTCAAGCAGTTGGCTTACCCAACTAATCTGAATCTCAGGCCGAACGGGATCACCTTACCGACGAACCCCTTCGCACCTGAACGGTTTGACTTGAAACCTGCATTAATACAGGTCTTACCGAATTTTAATGGATATCCAGGAGACGACCCGCATACCCATCTCCAGGATTTCGAAATGACAGTGATGCATCAGTCCAATGAGAATCAGCAAGAATATGTGAAACTGGTTCTTTTTCCGTTCTCATTAGTGGACAGCCCAAGGAGATGGCTGTACAATCTGCCCCAAGGAAGCGTTACCACTTGGGCAGAAATGCAGCAAAGTTTCTTGGAAGAATTTTTTCCAGCCACAAGAGTTGAAAGGATGCGATGGGACATCCGAAACATTAAGCAAGATGGACTGGAAACTTTTTATGAGTATTGGACTCGTTTCAAACGGTTGTTAAGCAACTGTCCTCACCATCAGATTACTCCAAAAGATCAAGTGGAAAGCTTCGTGAAGGGCATGCGGAGGAGCGATCGAGGACTGGTATTGGCTGCATGCAACGGATCACTGCTGAGTGGTAAGACCTGTATTAATGCGGAGGAGCGATCGAGGACTGGTATTGGCTGCATGAAAGAAGCATAGAGATACCAGAGAGAGGAGAGGAAAAAGATAAGCTGACAAATCTGGAAAAGGAGATGAAGGAAATAAAGACATTGCTGAGTGGTCTGACTATGCAGAAGAAGGTTAGACAGTGTGGCCTATGCGATGCAGTGGGGCATCAATCTGAAAATTGCCCCAACTTTGGTGAAGATATAATGGACGTAAATGCCATGGGGGGAAATGAAGGATTTCAGAGGAAACATGACCCGTTTTCAAATACGTATAACACAGGATGGAGAGATCATCCTAACTTTCGATGGAAGCAGGATGGTCAACCACAACAGAACGGTGCAGGTCTACCGGGATCATCTCAACCATTTGCCCAGCACCAACAACAAGGACAATATCAGGGAGGCCCACCACAACAACAACAGTACCAGCCACAACAGCAACAGGTGTATCAACCACCTCATCAGAGGAGAGCACCATGGGAAGAGGCCATGGAGAGCATGGCTAAGGAAAGTGAGAAGTTCCGCAATGAAATCCAAGCTGGTATGAATCAAACCAACGTGCAGATTGGTCATCTGGCGAAGGCGTTGGCAAAAGTAGAAGAAAATACAGGGAAACTTCCATCTCAAGGGATCAATCACAAGGAACAGGCACAAGTAATAATCACAGAGGTGGAAGATGAGCAAGCTGAAAAATTTTTGGCAGAAGCAGAAGTTAACCGGCAAAGAGAGGAGGGAACCAGCAACAGAATTTCAGGAGAAATAGGTGGTGATGAGCAGACCGAACCCCCTTATCCGGGTAGACTTCGATAGAAAGCCAAAGAAAAAGAAGCCAATGATACGATGAAAATCTTTCGGAAGTTGGAACATAGCCTACCCCTACTGGACGTAATTAAGCAAATCCCAAAGTATGCCAAGTTCCTTAAAGATCTTTGCTCGAGGAAGGTGAAGATTGATGAAGATGTTCGATATGTCATGGGAGAGAGTGTGTCAGCCATCATACAGCAGAAACTGCCACCTAAAAAGAAAGACCCGGGGATGTTCACTATCCCTTGCAACATCGCAGGAAGGAACATGGACAAAGCCATGATGGACTTGGGGGCATCTATAAATGTTATGCCCCTGGCAGTTTTCAACAGACTCAACTTGGGGGAACTACGGAACACCCGAGTTGTCATACAACTAGGAGACAGGTCAAACGCGTACCCAGAAGGCGTGATCGAAGATGTGCTTATCAAAGTAGGAGAGCTGATTTTTCCTGCTGACTTCTACGTGTTGGATACCGGTTTGGAAGCAAAGGAGAACTCTATCCTGTTAGGCAAACCGTTCATGATGACTGCAGGAACTAAATTGGACATGAAGACTGGAATTCTATCGTGTGAATTCGATGGTGTAGTAGAAGAATTCAACATTTATGAAGCCATGAGACGGAAGCCTGATTTGGAATCTGTAGAGATGATTGACATATTCGAACCATTGGTACAAGAGCAAAACCTGTCATTCATCTCAAGTGACATCACAGAAAGGGTTATACAAGCCGGTCTTACTGATCGAGATGCTGTACAAGTGGAGTACCTCGAGATGAAGGAGACCATCATGGAGTTGTATTATTTAAAGGAAAGCACCTTAGAAGCAGCAGTGGAAGTTGACAGGAAGATTAAAGACATTATCTTGGAAGTGTACTCCATCGGAGGATCGGGGCAGGGCAAACCGGAGTTGTTCTCTCAGTATGGGGAATACGAGAAGCTGATGCCCTCAATTGTGAAAGCCCCAGTCTTGGAATTAAAAAAACTGCCGAAGCACTTGCAATATGCCTACTTGGGACCGGAGGAAACTCTTCCAGTGATTATCAGTTCTGATCTAACCCTGGTACAGGAAGAAAGACTGGTCAGAGTATTGAGAGAGAACAAGGAAGCCATTGGTTGGACCCTGGCAGATATAAAGGGTATCAATCTAACAGAGTGTATGCATCATATATACTTGGAGAAAGGAGCACGACCAGTACGGGATTCACAGAGAAAAATGAATCCTGTTATGAAGGAGGTGGTACTTAAGGAGATCCTAAAGCTTTTGGAGTTGGGTATAATCTACCCTATATCCGACAGTCAATGGGTCAGCCCGGTTCACGTCATACCGAAGAAATCTGGAGTACAAGTTGTGGAGAATGACAAAGGCGAGCTTGTTCCAACAAGGCTACAAACTGGGTGGCGAGTCTGTATAGACTACCGGAAGCTGAACATGGTCACACGGAAGGACCATTTTCCATTGCCCTTTATCGACCAAATGCTGGAACGACTGGCTGGTAATGCCTATTACTGTTTCCTGGATGGATATTCAAGATATATGCAAATATTCGTAGCTCAAGAAGACCAAGAAAAGACCACATTCACTTGTGTGTACGGGACGTTCGCATACCGAAGAATGCCATTTGGTCTTTGCAATGCACCTGGAACCTTCCAACGGTGCATGATGAGCACTTTTTCAGATTTGTTAGAAAATTGCATAGAGGTGTTTATGGATGATTTCACGGTATATGGTGATTCGTTCGACACATGTCTTAATCATTTGGAGCTAGTGTTGGAAAGATGCGTGGAGAAAAGCCTGGTACTCAACTATGAGAAATGCCATTTTATGGTGAGAGAAGGCATCGTACTGGGCCATGTCAAATCAGAGAGGGGTATCGAAGTGGACAAGGCAAAGATCGATTCCATCGCCAAGTTGCCATATCCAACTACGGTCAAGCACATACGGGCATTCCTTGGTCACGCAGGGTTTTACCGCAGATTCATTAAGGATTTTGCAAAGGTTGCTCAACCTATGACCCGTTTGTTGCAATAAGATGTACAGTTCGACTTTGATGACGACTGTAAGGAGGCATTTCTGAATTTAAGGGATAAATTAGTATCAGCCCCTATCATTCAACTGCCAGATTGGGAGATACCATTCGAAATCATGTGTGATGCCATCAACTACGCGGTTGGAGCAGTACTGGAACAGAAGAAAGGTAAGGAAAGCCACGTTATATATTACGCCTCAAAGACTTTGAATCCAGCTCAGTGTAGCTACACCACAACTGAAAAGGAATTGTTAGCAGTGGTTTTTGCAATCGAGAAGTTCAGATCATACCTTCTGGGCACAAAGGCGATCATTTACACTGATCATGTCGCTTTGAAGTACCTCATGGCGAAGAAAGAATCAAAACCACGACTTATCCGGTGGATATTGCTGCTCCAAGAGTTCGACTTGGAAATAAGAGATAAGAAGGGAGCAGCCAATCTAGTAGCTGATCATCTAAGCAGGCTACAAATGGAAAAAGATGATGGCGAACCAATAGAAGATGCTTTTCCGGATGAAAAGCTATACGCCATACGCGATCATATGGAGATGGAGACTCTGTATGCTCTAACCGAGAAGGAGCCTTAGTTTGCAGACATAGCAAATTATCTTTTCACCAAGGAAGTACCACCAGGGAAGACCATGTTCGAGAGATAGAAATTGGTAACACAGGCTCGCTCTTATTTTTGGAAAGCACCGCATTTATGGAAAATTGGTACAGATCAAATCATACGGAGGTGCGTTTCAGAGTTTGAACATGCTCAGATATTAGAAATGTGCCATAACACAGCATGTAGTGGCCATTTCGGTGGGAGGAGAACAACGCAAAGAATACTGGAAAGTGATTCTATTGGCCTACCATCTTTGCTGATGCCAAGAAATGGGTACATGGCTGCCCGAAGTGTCAGATGGTAGAGGGTATTACCGCAAGAGATGAGATGCCTCAGATGCCTATTATGCCTGTGGAAATCTTCGATGTATGGGGAATCGATTTTATGGGTCCACTCCCTAAATCAGGGAATTATGAATACATTCTGGTGGCAGTCGACTACGTATCCAAATGGGTCGAGGCAAAGGCTCCTCCGCATTAATACATGAACTTTCAGTTTGGAGTGACCTACCACAACAAGTTTCTCTCACTCTGCCCTTTGGCGACGATTCTTGCAAAGAATCTCACCAATTTCGACTTGGAGAAGCCAGATGATCTCGCAGCTGCTGAGACAAGGTTTCTGGACTAAGGGAGCTTCTTGAGGTGGAGAATTGTTGAGGTGGACGAGCATGGAAATTACTCGCTGGTTCATCCAGAAGGAATAGCAGGCAGAGCAGAACCGAGCAAGGCGAATGAGCAGGCGGTTCTGCGCCGCTCGAACATCGAGATGGTGGCTATACTGGCAGAGTTGAAGGAGCTACGTGCAGATTTAGCGATGTTGAAGGCGGAGATGACGGCAATCCACACCAACATGAAGAAGAACTTTGAGAAGTTGATGGCGAAAGCAGCTGGAGAGGAGGAAGATGCCTCCGACCAGGACGAATAAGTTTTGTTTCCCCTATCTTTAGTTTAGGTTTTATTTTTCTTCTTTTTGTTCTTTGAGTTTCTGTTTTTCTTTTATGTTTGGTGTCAGTAGGAGTCTAGTGTACATTGAGTCTTGAGTCTGTGTGTGTGCATGATATATGGATCAGGGAATGTGTGCATGATATTTGGTTTGACTGGTTTGAATGGTATGCTGAGCGTGCATCACATGTATAGCAGTAGAAGAAATGCAGAAATCCACACCTGTGAGAATTGAACCTGATTGCTTCTATCTTTTGTGTGTTCATGCTGTTTAGTAATCCTAGAACTTGTTAGTGGATTTTAGCTGGTGGTGTAGATTAAAGGATAAGGGCAGTTTATTTGTGATTAGAAGCCCCAGAGTTTTTCATGCTAAACACTATGATCCATTGCTAACCACTTTGAGCCAAAATGATTCTTTCTTTCATGAGCCCTTGTAATGACATTTGATTAAGAGTGTGTCTCCCCACACCATACAAAATAAGAAAGGTACATAGCTGCTCTAAGAACCAAAAGTGGAAGAAGGGCAATAAAAATAATAGGGGGGTAGTCAATGTTTAAGAAAAGGGGCAGAAATGAAAAGAATGAAAATTCTAAGTACGATCAAAGATCAATACATGCCTCAGAAAAATATATACCCCAAAGAAAGAAAGGAGTATTGGGATTAGTGGGAGCACCTATATTGAAAGAGCAGTCCATGTGGCTGGAATCAAGTCTTAACCCACTATCCAGAAAATTCTCACCCTGCTCCGTATGCCCCATTACTGCCAAATAAAGACCTTTTGATAATTTGCACCTGATTAACTGATAGCCATAAATCCTCGAACAAGCTAATAGGAAAGCTAATGCAGCATGAAATGAGAGTAAACACTAGCCAAACACTTGAGTGGGTGTGAGGAAAACTGCTAATACGATCATGTGGTGTAATTGCTCAATGAGTTGTGAAATGTAATAGGTGGATACATGCATGCACAAACTGATTCATTTGATTGCGCACTTTTGTGTCTTGTAGTTTTATTTCTTTCTTTTTCGTTTGTTTTTTCTTTCTTGGTGTCTTTGTGAATTCACCAACATACTTGAGGGCAAGTATGGTTTAAGTGTGTAGGTGTGATGCGTCTTCGACTTTTGGGCCGTTTGGCCCTATTTTTTATGTCTTTTTGTGTCATTAGAGTCTGTCCAGGGGAAGGAAATTGTTGTTCAAAGGAAGGAAGCTCAGTCCAGGTCAAACAGAGGAAAGGTGGTCAGAATGAGCAGAACTGGAGTGAATCCAGTCGGTTGCAAGGACTACGCAAAGGAGTATGCAGAGCAGGAGATGAATTGAAGCAAGAGACGAGGTTGAAAGGAGGATTCCATGTGAACCCTGAAGCTAAGTTGTTGTTCATCATTCGCATTCGTGGTATTAATGCAATGCACCCAACAACAAAGAAGATTTTGCAGCTGCTTTACCTACGAGGAATTCAACCATGAAGCATGCAACCAGTTTGACCACTACAAAGATTTCCAGTCTGTCGCCAAAGCTCAAGAAGGAAAGCCGAGTGGAGAAGATTCGCCAATATCTGCCAAGCATCCATGAAAGGAAGGATTTGGAGGTCAGCGCCCTACCCTAAATAAACCAATCAATCGGAGATCGCCAATCACCCATCCAGCCAATCGCAGATATTCAGAATCTCGCTCAACATGGAAACTGCCAATCATGCCATTTCAATCCACCCGCCTAGAGTTTTGCTCACTGCTACTACAGCTATAAAAGTCCAGCCAAGACGGCTGGCACAAGGGGGGAGAATTAATCAGTCTACAGTTCCTAGTTCGAAGAAAACACTTTTATATTTTCTGCTCAAAACAATCTTTATCTGCTTTTATTTACATTCCGCTGTGAAGAACAAATCCAAGGCTGTTGCCTTAGGTACTTTTAATCCGAGTATTTCGTATTTCTTTTATTAATGTGTTCTTTTTTCGCTTATCATTATATATTCAATTATGTGTGAGTAGTTTACTTGGTGAGATTTGGGTATGGGAAATGATTGACTGTTGACATGTGAAATATTCGTGAGGCACTTGTGCCATCGGTTGAGTCCAGTAGTTCCGGAAGGACTGGAGCATAACTCATGGGCAGTTCCAACCTAACGGGTGATCTCCGTTCGGTTGGAGCTGTACCATGTCAAGCAAAGTCAGGGCATGACAAACGGCAGCGTTTGAGGTGCCAGGATCGAGTAGCTAAGCAGCACCTGGCATGGTGCTGTAGATCTGGATGGTGAGGATTGGACAACGGGATACTGCATCCTTCTTCAGTCTTGGGCTTCTCTAACAATCACCCATCAACTGTGACGAGGAATCAAACCATGGTTATCGACCAAAGGACTCATCTCGCGTATCGTAGGTGCGGACATGGGAAGTTTGGAAGAGAAGGTTGATGAGGGTCATACTTGGAGAGATCGGGTATGACTACTATCTAAGGAGGAGTGAAGCACGGCCTTGTGACCGGGGTGAAGCGTGACCTTCGGACCAAGACGACAACAAGGGATTCAACCATCCCAAGTGTTGAATATGAACTCTTGAAACGCCCCAATGTCTTTGGTCCACGCCTTGAGTTTGTATGAAGCATGGACGGATCTTTAGTGTGCCCATGACCGAATAAACATATCAACAATGATCATGAACAACCCCAAATCTTACCCCCTTTTATATTTGATTTCCGTCTATTTTATTGTGCAGATACACAGATTGAGATAGTGACAACTCGATTTGTATACTGAAGAGTAAGGTGGTTCATCACTCTCCGTGGGATCGACCCTAGCTTGCCGCTAAGACTAACCAGTCCGGTAGTGGGCATAGGAGCGTGTACTGTCCGTCTGGGGCATACACAGGTATTTTGATCGTACTATACGACGGGTGCGTGTCAAAATTGGCGCCGTTGCCGGGGAGTGATGCGCAACAATTTTACTCTTCTCATTCCATCTTCCACTATTGGTGTATGCGTGGAACTCGTCGAGTACAGAGAGCATTAACTTTTGATCCAGATATTGAACGAACTGAACGACGATTACGCGCACTTGCACGAATAGCAAGACGGGACGCTATGGTCGACCAACCACAGTAGCCGCAGACTCTCAAGCAGTTGGCTTACCCAACTAATCTGAATCTCAGGCCGAACGGGATCACCTTACCGACGAACCCCTTCGCACCTAAACGGTTTGACTTGAAACCTGCATTAATACAGGTCTTACCGAATTTTAATGGATATCCAGGAGACGACTCGCATACCCATCTCCAGGATTTCGAAATGACAGTGATGCATCAGTCCAATGAGAATCAACAAGAATATGTGAAACTGGTTCTTTTTCCGTTCTCATTAGTGGACAGCCCAAGGAGATGGTTGTACAATCTGCCCCAAGGAAGCGTTACTACTTGGGTAGAAATGCAGCAGAGTTTCTTGGAAGAATTTTTTCCAGCCACAAGAGTTGAAAGGATGCGATGGGACATCCGAAACATTAAGCAAGATGTACTGGAAACTTTTTATGAGTATTGGACTCATTTCAAACGGTTGTTAAGCAACTGTCCTCACCATCAGATTACTCCAAAAGATCAAGTGGAAAGCTTCGTGAAGGGCATGCGGGGGAGCGATCGAGGACTGGTATTGGCTGCATGCAACGGATCACTGCTGAGCAAAACACCTCAAGAGATTTTCAAACTCTTGGGAACAATGGCAGAAGAATCCAGAGATGATGGACATGAAAGAAGCAGAGAGATACCAGAGAGAGGAGAGGAAAAAGATAAGCTGACAAATCTAGAAAAGGAGATGAAGGAAATAAAGACATTGCTGAGTGGTCTGACCATGCAGAAGAAGGTTAGACAGTGTGGCCTATGCGATGCAGTGGGGCATCAATCTGAAAATTGCCCCAACTTTGGTGAAGATATAATGGACGTAAATGCCATGGGGGGAAATGAAGGATTTCAGAGGAAACATGACCCGTTTTCAAATACGTATAACACAGGATGGAGGGATCATCCTAACTTTCGATGGAAGCAGGATGGTCAACCACAACAGAACGGTGCAGGTCCACCGGGATCATCTCAACCATTTGCCCAGCACCAACAACAAGGACAATATCAGGGAGGTCCACCACAACAACAACACTACCAGCCACAACAGCAACAGGTGTATCAACCACCTCATCAGAGGAGAGCACCATGGGAAGAGGCCATGGAGAGCATGGCTAAGGAAAGTGAGAAGTTCCGCAATGAAATCCGAGCTGGTATGAATCAAACCAACGTGCAGATTGGTCATCTGGCGAAGGCGTTGGCAAAAGTAGAAGAAAATACAGGGTTAGAACCAATTTTAGTTTCTCCTGTTCCTGCACAGAGAAACTTGCTTAGGTCCCCAATTTTAGTTGGGTCCTGGAGGGTTAGAACCAGTTCCCCCTTGAACTGTGAGTCGTTTTTCCCTGTATACTCGGATAGATTTATCATTCCAAATCACTTTTCCTTCTCCATCAACTATAACAACACCTCGGTTATCCTTAGGCTTGTTGTTATTGTTGATGTTCTGTTTCTTGGGAGGAGATGGATTTCTCCCATTGTGAGCTTTAGGAGGAGAGACTTTCCCCCTGTTTTGATGGTGATTCTTATCCTGTTGGTTTTGTCGATGAGGTCGGACGCCGTTTTGGAATCTGTGTGACTGAGTCTGATTCCATTTTCCTGACTATCAATTCCAGCTGTTCATGCCCTGTTGTTGATTCATGTTGTGGTATGAATATTCGCAGCTATTTGAACTGTTCCATATCGGTTGACTCTGATGGAACCTCTGGTTGTTCTGATGATGGAACCGATATTGATTCTGATGGTTGAATCCCTGTTGGTTTGGTTGATTCCATCTCTTCTGAGGTCGGTTCTGAGGTCGGTTCTGAGTGTATCTCCGACGTCTTTGATTCCTCTTCTGAGTCTTAGAACATTTCCCCTCGGTTGTACTCCCAACTGATGGATTCTTCAGTTCACCAATCACAGCTCATTTTCCTTTCTCAGCTGCAGTTTCCTTAGCTGGTTGTGCTTGTTGTGACGTGGAGGTTGGATTAATTTGGGAAGTTGCAGACTCAACCGGATTGGGTTTGGCAACCGTGACCTCCACAGCCTTGACAAAGGTTACGGGTGGAATTCCAGAATCCTTGACCATGTCGTAACCGAGTCCAGACACGTCATCCATTTGTCTTTGGTAACTGATTAGATTCTCGATGATTTTGGATGACTGATATAGCTTTATTAGGTTGTCCTTCTCAGTTTGAAGTTCCTTGAGGAGAACAGCTATATGCTCGGTTTGTGCGTCTGACTTCTTCGTCAGCTGGTCAATCTGAGCCTCTTGCTTATTCAACTGATCATGCTGCTTCTTAATCTACTCCTTCAACTCCTCATCGGTTGGAGCATTAGTTCGGTTGGCCTCATTCAGTTGACTTTTGAGATTATCAATCTCTTCGGTTTAACTTTTAATCAGATCGTCCTTTTCGGTTAAGGATTCTTCAAGTCTGGCAAACTGTTCTTGAAGATTCTTAAACTCAACCGATTGCTGATGCAATTCCTCACTCAGTTCTAGGAAATCACCCCAAGAGGGTTCCAACTCTTCCTCTACTGATTCCTGCATGTTAGAAGTATTGGAAGAATTTAAATTAGCAGGACTAGAATGTACCTCAGCATCATCCTGGTCGGTTCCAAATGCCATGAGGCATTGATCCTGACCGATAGCATTGTTGGCGGAAGTCAGCTCGTCCTCGTCTTCAGTGTCGGTGAAGATGTCCATGTCGTCAGCTGCTTCTTCTGCAACCATGGCCTTGTTCTTTGCATTTTGCTTGGCCCTTAACGCTTCTCTTTCTTTCTTCAAAAGATCTGGACAATCAGCTTTAAAATATCCCTCTTTGCCACATTCAAAGCAACTGTTGGCCACAGGCTTTGAGTTATCTCGAGTTCAGTTGGATTTATAGAACCGTTTGTATTTTCCGAACCTAGTATCCATGTCAGCTAGCTTTTTTGACAGGGTGGCTATACTTTGTTGCAGCTCTTCTCTATTTGGCTCATTCGTAGCTTTGTCTGCAGATCGTGTTGGCCTTAATGTTCGCGGCTTGGAGTAGTCAGCTCGAAGTGCTACTGTTTTTGTTGCTAAACCAACATCCTCATGTCGACTCGTCTGCCCCGAGGACTGTGTTGATCTTCGTCGGTTCACCTTGTACTCATTTCCTTTAAGAATTGAGAACAGCCTGTCTGTTTCCATCTCTCCAAGATCAGCTCGGCTCTCATGGATGTTGGTGAAGGTATCCCACTCAGCTGGTAGAGCTTGTAATACTTTGAGGTTGATTTCTCTCAAAGTATATTTTCCTCGTCGAATGGACTGAATCCTTCGGATGATATCCATGAACCGAAGCTCTAACTGATCAATGGTTTCATCAGCTCTTAGACAGAAGTTTTCAAAATCTTGACAAGCATGGGAGAACTTGTTCTCCTTGGTTTCGTCATTCCCTTCACTAAGAGATGCCAAAATATCCCACATCTCCTTAGCGGTGTCGCACTCTTCTATCCAAGGAAGATAGTCTAGTCCAACTGTGGACATGATAGTGCTCTGAGCCCAGATATCCAGCTGGCTCACTTTAGCTTCCTCTGGAGTGAAGTCTTCTGGCTTTTTCTCAACCAGCACCTCAGTTGCATCCCCATCATTGGGATTTGTAGGAGTGCGAGTGACTTTCTCCATGATGGTGATCGGTCCGGATATGATCACTTGTTGCATTCGATGATGCTTTGAAAGTAGAATCTTCTTCATCCGAGTTCTCCAGGATGTATAGTTCACAACCGAGAACATGACAACAATCTTGTCTTTAACATCCATCTGCACACAATAAACAGACAACAAATGCAAGTAGATATGCACTAGCGTGAAAAATAGATCTGTTCAGTTGACCACTGAAGAAAAACACCTCGATTCACACCTCGTGAAACAGAGTCAGCAGTCTTTTAAACCACTGCTCTGATACCACTTGATGGTCCCGATACGAGTTCTGGTGTATGGGAGAGGGGGGGAATACACCAGTTAAGAATTTTAAAAATAATCCACTGAAAATTATCACAACCGAGTAATGCAACTCAGTTGGAATCACAACTGAGTAAGAACACTCAGCTGGAAGTGTAGTGCTGTGCAGAGTGTGGTGGAAAATAACAACTCGTAAAATAACTCATGCTCAGATGCAAGGTCGGTCAATAACCAAAAAATTTGATATGCAAAGATGCAGTTTGAGTGCTGGTTTAGTCGGTCAGTTGAATATGCAATAAGTTAAATGAATAATAAACACAAACACACAAAGGATTTACGTGGTTCGGAGAGAACTCCTACGTCCACGGGGAGTTGTGAGTCCACACAACTCAGTCCAAGTTCTTTAGGACAATTTTCACAAAGCTTACGCGGGCTTTGCAACCGTTAAGATAAGTTTACGGGTACTTATCAACCTTACAGATAAGTTTAGGGGTACTTATCAACCTATCTACTCAATTCCGGGAAGAGTAGGGTCCTAACAATCCTTTTGAGAGGATGTGTGAAAGAGTGGGTTTCCAACTAATAGCTCGAACAAGAAATGAGCTAGGATCTAAGCTATGAACTCTCAGCTAGTGATGTTCTCAAGGATAGATCAAAAACACCAAGACAGAATCTAACACTCTATGAACTCTCAACTAGTGACGTTCTTAGAGATTGAATTCAGTTTAGCTCGTTTGCGATATGAACTCTCAACTGGTGATATTCGCTCGTTTATCTCTTCTCGTACTTGTCTGTCTCGTATGTCATGGTGAATGAATGAATGCCTCTATTTATAGGCAGAGAGAATCAACTAGCCGTTGGAAGAGCCGTTGATCTCTATTCTTGTGAAAGCGATGGCTTATCTCTCATCTCTGCAGACTTTCCGGATTTGGCAACTGTGAACTTCTGCTTTCCATCTGAGACAGCCTTGTGTTGGGCCAAATGAGGTAATGACAAAATGTCAAACCTACACGTGATTTCCTTTTTGAAATTCAAATCTTCAATCTTTGACTTTCAACCTTGGTTAGTCAGTTGAGAATTTTTTATCTTCATCTGATTGGTCTTCAGATGATGTTCCATCTGATCGCTATCTTCATCTGACCTTCTGTCTGAATTGGAACAGTTGAACTCTCAGCTGTCTTGAACTTCATGTTATCGATCTTATCAGTTCGAGTCCTTCAACTGATGTTCTGTATCTTGAACGCTCAGTTGTCTTTCTTGTGTTCTGAATCTTGAACGGTTGGCTCGAACGCTCAGATGACTTTCTTCCATCTGATGTTCTCTTACATCTTCTCCTTTGAACGCTCAGTTATCATTCTTACAACTGATGTTTTGAAACTTGAACGCTCAGATGTCTTTCTTACAACTGATGTTCTATCCGAGTGAAGCCTTGTTGCCTTCTTCAGCTGGAGTCCTGTAAAGATAAAATCTCAACATTGCTCAAACAGCGAGCCTAAAAGCTAACATTAGGATCTGGCAACATCTACTCGGTTGGGGTCAGTTGGTTTTGGAATCAATCAAAACTTTACTTAAATTTCCCAACAATATAAATCGAACAATATATATTTTTCTAGGATACGTTCTATTACTATATATAGTAGTAACATGTTCATTCTAATATACTAATTTAATTAACATAGATATCAAATTTATTTAGATTATAACTATATAACAAGTTTAAATTAATTATATAAATGCATAATGATATAAATGAAAACAACATTTTATCATATAAATAAATAAGCTTTCTAATTCAACATTATATATATATATATATATATATATATAGGAAGAGGATCGTGTGAGAATGCTATCTTATGTGAGAAATGAGAATAAATTTGGACCCTTGATTTTTGTTGATCAATGGTTCAGATTTAACGATGTATTATGTTGTAGTAATTTATGCATTACATTTCCGCAATATATGCATTACCAATATAATAAAAATGCATTAAAATGTATCATTCTCACATTCTCATATAAAATTCATTCTCACCAGATTCCTACCACATATATATATATATATATATATATATATATATATAATGCGCTCCTCAAATTTTATATGTTAAAACCATTTAATTTACGTGCGGATGCACGTTACTTAAACTATCTGCAACGCGGTTTTGAGCAACGGTCTCGAAGGAGGCTCGAGACGGGGGGAGAAGGAGACGGGGGCGTTGTGGTGGGAGGCAGCTTGAGACCTGCGTGTCTCCCACGCGCTCGGCCAAAATTAAAAAAAAATTGAATGGCGCGTGCATTGCATGCGCCTAAAGGTTGAATTCTGCCGGAAACGACTAAAAAAACCAGCATTTTATTTTTTATTTTTATTTTTTTTAATCCTAATTTTTACCTGTAAATACTACTATTTTCCATTCCATTCTTCACACCTCATTTCTTCATTTAAAGTTAGAGACAACTTAGAGACAGTTAAGTTGCAGGGGTAGGTGTCTCTAAGATGTCTTTAGTGCAGAAAGTGAAGATGGAGACACTCCAAGGGTTACAGATAGTCTTATGCTAGTAACATAAAGCTGACGTTGTGTCGTCACTTTTTAATTGGCCAAATGAGATCATTATTAATTGTCCTAGCACGAGTTACAGGTGCATGGGGGAGGGGAGAATACACTTGTGTAAGATTTTCAAAAATCTTTTAGCTTAGTGAGTTCTCAACTTGACAATATCGACTCAGTTAGCTATTCATCTATCTTCTTTGACTGAGGATCAATTGAAGTTTGCTAACAGAGTGTTATTATGCATTGCGGAATGGCGGTGGAATTGTTAACTCGTATTTTACTTCTTGAAAACTCTTTTAAAAAAGAACAAGGTCAAGTTGACAAATCACACTTAGTGAAAATATGACTGCTTGAATGAGAGGTCAGTTCACTGTTAGTATAAATAAATAAAATAGTAAAGAAGACAAAAATAATTTAACAAGGTTCAAAGTCAAAACTCCTACGTACTTGGTTGGGAGTCCACCCAACAAATCCAGTAACTGTCGGATCCAAATCAGAGAGTTTATGCGCACTGTGAAAGTGTACCACTTGGATTATGGGTTTGACGAGCCCATATTTTGTGCTCTTTTCATCTGTATTTTAGGTCTACATCGAGTCTATTTTTAGTGTATTTTGTGTATTTTTTGTGTCTGGGAGGACACTTTTGTCCAAATCTTGAAGAAGAGTTGTTCCACTTTCCAGTGGTATAGTTAATCTAGACATTGCGTGTTTCACTCCAGAAGGCAAGGTGCAGGCTTTACGTGAGCAAGAGATGGCAAAGAGACTGGGAAGATGAAGTACAGAGCTTGGGCAACGGTGTTGGCGCATGAAGATGCAGTTGTTAGAGTCCGACAAGGAAACAAATTCCTTGCGGCACAAGAATTCAATCGATGTTTTCTACTACATCAACAACACGTTTTTAGCGATAAGGAAGGAGATCTTCGAACCATATCCGTTGTTTCATATAAGGAAGCAGTCGGCCCATCTTCTAGAAGATCAGTTTATGGGTTTGCCCTAGCTTCTGTACTCTATAAATACTCATGCATGCAAAGGTGCAAGATACACTCTTTACACTTTAAGCTTTTGTTTTTCTTTAGTTTTTGCAAGCAAACAATTTACGTTTATGTTTTTAGATACAATTTATCTCTTTTGTTAAGTCCTAGTTTGGGCGAACATCTTTATCTTATCATTATTAATTCAAGTATGTTTTTCTTTATCTTTTTTGCTTTCGTCATTTACTTTATGTCTAGCTAAGCTTTTAGATTCAGGTTTATGGTAGATGATATGATGTATTACTTGTAAATCTCGTGAGTCTAAGTGTTCTTGTTAGTTGTATATAAGTGTATTCCCGAGGTATTGGGCAACGATTCCAAAGAAGTTTGGTGGTCACAGGTAACTCGGAAGGCCAACGAGCCCTAGGCACATACGAATTCCTACATTGCAGGAGGGTTATCAAGTGATGGTCGGTCTTGCCTTACTCTCCTTGAGAGCGGCAAGAGCGGGTTGTATGTCTTGGCCTAGACCTAAAAAGATGTGTCAATACTGGTGAACTTTTGGGCAAGCAAGAGGATTGGCTAGGGTGTCCCTATCAAGACTTAAATATAAGGATGGAGCTGGACGGGCTATGTAGCGTATGTGGAGGCGTGACAATGGGACCCTGCATAGCTTCAGCCTATAACCACTGACACACTTACGCATCAAATATCTTTAAACCAATGATCAAGTTAAAGTTATACTCATTGATTCGAAACCTAAATCGGGATTGCCTTTATTACTAATCTTTTTACTTATCAAATAACAATTATTTACTTTCAGCAGTTTGCCAAAGGTGATAGTGACAGTTGCTCAAGGCTATAGTAGATAGATACTCAACATAACCTTTGTATCCCGAACCAGAGATTATCGCGAGCAACTCCCTATGGGATCGACCATGTACTTGCCAACTAGTTGTTCCTAGGGGTGGGCATAGGAGTGAAATACAAATTATTTTTCGCAGCTTAAACAACGGCTGCGTCAGTGTTCCAAGCAACCTACACTTGGATTACGGGTTTCAAGCAAACTATAATCTGATTGCTTGTTCAGATAAGATCTAGTTTCTGATTGCGGGTTTAAAGAGACCTGTGATTTGAATTCCGGGAAAAACTCAAATCCTAAGCAACCCACGAAGGGTTTTTCCAACTATGAAACTCAATTTGCAATAAGTCTGAGATTTAGCTAAACTAGGCTAGTACTAAGGGAAAACTTCTAGGCTAGATTTACAAGGAAGAAAGAATATGCACTCTGAAGAACTAGGATTTTCTTCTCGGGAGCAAGATTTCTTCTTTGAAGTGCTTGAGCATGTGTAAACTCTAAAAAATGATCTTCTTACTTCTTCTTTGATGAATGCCTCCTTTTATAGGCAGAGAGAAAACTAGTCGCTGGAGAACCGTTTGACTCTAACGTTTAAATTTTGGCCCCATCCTCTTATTCTTGGTCTGTAGCGATTTCGGGCAACTGCAGCAAGCTGCATTCGCCTGGGACGAATGTTTTTGTCGGCCTAAATATGGAAATGCCCTCTGTATGCATGCTTCACATTCGTTCATATAACCTTGTACTTTTCTGAATTTTAATTTGTAACAGCCCGCTACCCGGCCTATGCGGATAACCGGACTATCACTTGAAACCGTAAGATAAACTGTTGACTTACATAAATTGACTTTACAAGGAATGAAGATTTCAAACAAGCTTGGCTTCGAAGGGAAACGAGGAGACTTCGTCAACTTGATAATACCCTAGCTTGGTCGTCTTGGGGTCAAAGTATGAAGACTTTGGCCCCGCACTGCGGAAGCTTCGATTAAGAATAACCGTGATCGGTTCAGTAGAGTTAGAAGAAACATTGAGCTTGAGTTTGTAATTCATCATGCATTTAATGAAAAGGGAGATGACGATCCAAATGATCGTCATCCGGAACATTCTTTGATGCCAACACACCTCCATCTCAATCGTCACTCAACCTATTTTCAAAAAGAAAACGTTTTGGGCTGAGTACTTTTGGTACTCAGTGAGGTTCGTGCCCCTTTTAAAAATATTTTACAGAAACATTTGAAAGATAAAGCATGCTCATTTCGTATACCAGGGCAATAACTTTAAAAAGAAAACATTTAACCCATGCATATGTAAAAATATTTTAACTTAACTTTGCGCGCATCATAACTCGCCTACCGTGTTACCTTCTCCGGTTCTTCGAGTGGAGAGCCACTCCCACTCTCTGAACCGTCATAAGTACATGTGTGTGCACTACCTTGGGTGTACTGGTCCCATGGTTGATCGAAACCAATAACATCATATATGGTAAACAAGAGTAGTGAGCAAAAATATTTAGCATGCATTATCACTTTTTCATGAAAACAGTTAGGGATTAATAACCCGAAAGTTACCTCCGTGGGGCTTATAACCCACAGTTTGAAAATAGAACTCACCTCTTGTCCTTGACGTGCGGATTTCCTCTTGCGTTCCTAGCTCTTGGTGTCTCCTATAAGACAATCTAGATTCTTAACATTTGACTCTAAGGGTCAATTAGCCTATCGATAATCCTAAAGGTCAACCTATTCCCGGTCTTTAACATTTGAAATTGAAAATCTATCAAGGCATTGCCTTGATGTTTTTATAGAAATCGAATCATAGATTCTTAGTGAAGACATGCATCTTAGAGGTTTAATCAATACTTGATTTTGAAATCATGTCATGCTATACAATGTAATGTCATGCTTTGTCATGATTCATATATGTATGCATGTCACATAATTAACCATGTATGATATCATATAATTAACCATGTATGATATACAACTAAACTCATGCATATGTGTCATATCATTTAATCATGTCACATTTGATTAGCATGCTTCAACAAGTATAATTTTACACACATATATCATCATATATTAAGTTAATTAACCACAATTAATTAATACACATATAGATAATTAATTCACGCATGATTAATTAGTACATAATTAATTAATTAAAAGAAAATTAATTAATTAATAATATAGAAAAAATTAATTAACAACTAATTATTCATCACAATTGATCAGGTCACACATAAGTGCATGCTAATAATTGAAACATAAGTTAATTAAATAATTTAATTAACCTTTTAAAAAGTTCAAGTCATAAAACACTAGTCTTGGACTCTTAAATAATTAATCAAATAAATTGGTTAGACAAAAGTGGCCAAGGCCCAAACACATAGGTCCAATAAATAAATATTAATCTTATTGGGCTTATAAACATATATGTCACACAAATAACTAGATTGAGATAGCACATAAAAATTATATTGGGTTATTAAATAAAATTAGGCATGGTCCATTAGTCACATAATTATTTTAGTGGCCCATAGCAAATAATTAAATAGGTTGGATCTCTTAAGGAAGAATTAATTTAATAGTAAAACATGGCACAAGTTCATATTGAATTAATTAAATTTGGACAAGGCCCAAATCACCTAGTCCACACACAAAAATAATTAATTTGGCTCAACAAAAGATATATTCACAAAATCTGGAAAATTCGACCCAATAACCTCAAGTCCAATTCATAAAAACTATTTTGGCCAAAACTTAGTAATTAGTGCAATTTAGTAAATAAACAAATTAGCTTAAGAAATAAATCTACAAAATTCCAATTAAAATTCTACTTCGTCGTAACATCTTAAGAAATTCCTTAGCACGTTATTGAGGCTCACATACATATTTATTTTAAGCATAGAAACGATTTTAGGCACGAAAAGGTAATAAGACATTTTTCTAAAATTTTCAGTGAGACACCTAGCACCGTAAAATCCGAAATAAATACCAAACTTTATCTAATCGTTTTGAAATTTCTACTAGAGACTCCTAACATGTTCATCTTATTCCAGAAGTTTTTATAATCCAAAAATATTAGATTTTACTAGCCCAAACGGGGCTCCGTTTACAGAACAGTTAGTCTGTCAAAAATGAGATCTCGCTGTAAATCATTCCGCTCGTAAATTCATTTTAAAATCACTCGTTTACCCAAAAATCGAGTTTAATAACAATATAGAAACTTCAAGATGTCTAGTTTCATATTCAAAAGGCGGATTTCAAAGATTTTGAAAGACAAGGAGACTACTGCCCCAAAACATAATTCTGTGCAGATTTTTGGTTCTATCACAGGGCAGATTTGAAATAAATTCACCGAGCAAGCTACACTCGTCGGATTAACTTAATTTTTGGATATGTTAAAGATAACACCTTAATATTCAACATACTAAAATATGAGATTCAAATTCGTTCTCTAACTTTAAAAATAGAGCATATCAGTACGTGGGCAGATTTACGTCTTTTGCACGTAATTCACACAAGGTTCAATTATTCGAACTAAACTCAACTCAAACTATATACTCACTCATATACAGGCCTAAACATACTCATAAATCAATTATTATAGAACCCTGAAAATTTCGAGCCTAAAATTTTTGTTTTAAGTATATAAAATAAGTAGGAAAAAAAAGGGTTAATAATAGAACAGTCACTAATTCCGATCAATTTCTAATCTCTAAATTATAATAAATTTAGACATTACATGCATTGCATACAAACAAGCATTCATATTATGTGATTGAGTGAAATACTTTTATATGATTGTTGTTTATGCAATATGGTGATTAATTAGAAATAATTAATCAAAAGATGATATATATATATATATATATATATATATATATATATATGAATTATTTGCCTAGTTGATTTGAAGATAAATTATTTTATGAAGTAATATCAATATTGGTCTTGTTAGGATCGAAATAATTAATTCTATTCGTATGATCGATTAAAACTTTGATCCGATTAATAAATATCGTGTTACGGAACAAAGATTGAAATACTATATAAAAGGAAATTATATAATATAATATTGTATATCATATATAAGTAAGAATGAGTGTGTGCGTGAGAAAAAGAAAGAAACGGATGTGGGGAGAGAGAGAGAAGAGATTTTGCTTAGATTTTTATCCCTAACACAATCATTATCTCTTTTCCCTTCTCCAAGAACACCTCCTATAAATCCCAATTAAATTGCATTAGTAGTAATAATATTCCTAGTTGCTTACAGATTCCTCTCCCCTTCATTCACGTTAAGAAAAAAAAAAGGTTGCAGATGAAACTCTTCACCATCTCTGCAAATCACCTTCTCCTCAAGCCCTAACCCCTTCTTCCTCTACCACCATCTACCACTATCCATCACCACCGGAACCACCACCACCACCATCTAGTAAAGCCGGAGAAACGGGCAGCCGTGAGGGAGGAAGGAGAAGGTGAAAGAGAACTGGGTAAGAAAGAAAGGAGGAGAAGAAGGCAAGGTATAAAGACTAAACCCTCGTTTATCTTATTTCTTCCTTCTTTTCAAAATCTTAGAAGCATGTTTAGGGAAAGAAAATGATGGAACCTTTGGTCTTGGTGTGAAGAAGATGATGTTTATACGATTTTTATAGTGTAGTGAAGGCAAGGATGATTTTCTGTGGTCTTGATGTTTGTTGTGAAGTTATACTCGATTATATACATTCTAGGAAAAGCATGACTTAGGATATGTTCTTCATAATTATATTGTTGCTTTAGATGATATGTGAGTGTGTTTAAAGACTTAAAAACCGAGTATATGCTGTTGTGTTGGTGTTTGGGTTTTAATAAATGAAGCTTGGAATGTATCGTGGGCAACGTATGAAACTGTACTGATCTGATTTGCCCGTTTGAACATGTTAGACTTCGAAATTGACTCCCAAATTTTTATATGTTGTAGATAAGTATGTTAGAAAGGTTTTGTGAATTTTTCAGAAGTTTAGGTTGAAGCATGTAATTTTGGTGGATTTAATATTCTACTGCTCTTGTTTGAAAATCTAATCTGCGCAGAAAAATATATAAGTGTTTTTCTCCTTTGATTCATAACATTTGAAGACTTAGCCTTTTAGAAATTGAAACTAGATATCCTAACAATTTTATGTTGATATTTTTCATCCCTTGGGGCCAAATGAACGATTTTATATTGAATTTTCAAGTAAACTATTGTGCAGTAGAACTTCAACATTTGGCAGATTCACTGATCTGCAAACGAGGTCCTATTTGGGCAAGTAAAACTTTATATTTTTGAAGTGTAGTGACTTCTGAAAACTCTCTTATGTTTAGAAGCATCCTATAAAAATTTCAAGCCATTTTGAGCTCGTTTACTATTTTAATCGGAATTTACGGTGATGATCGTCTTTAAAAAAAATCTGTAGAAATGAATTGTATGTTATTTTATGTTGTTGGGAAATTTAAGTAAAGTTTTGACTGATTCCAAAACCAACTGACCCCAACCGAGTAGATGTTGCCAGATTCTAATGTTAGAATTTAGGCTCACTGTTTGAGCAATATTGAGATTTTATCTTTACAGGACTCCAGCTGAAGACGGCAACAAGGCTTTACTCGGATAGAACATCAGACGTAAGAAAGACAACTGAGAGTTCAAGGGGGAAGATGTAAGAAAGACAACTGAGCGTTCAAGGGTTATAACATTAGATGGAAGAAAGACAACTGAGCGTTTAAGACAACTGTTCGGTTGTGAAACATTCAAGCCAACTGTTCAGATGGAACATCGGTTGCAAGACTCAATCAGATAGATCGATAATATGAAGTTCAAAGCAGCTGAGGGTTCAACTGTTCCTCTTCAGATAGAAGGTCAGATGAAGATATCGATCAGATGGAACATCAGCTGAAGACCACTCGGATGAAGACCAAAACTTCTCAACCGACTAAACAAGGTTGAAAGACTAAGGTTGAAATTTGAAATTCAAAAAGCAAGTCACGTGAAGGTTTGACGTTCTGTCATTACCTCATTTGGCCCAACACAAGGCTGTCTCAGAGGGAAAGCAGAAGTTTACAGTTGCCAAATCGGGAAAGTCTGCAGAGATGAGAGACAAGTCATCGCTTTCACAGAACAGAGATCAACGGCTCATCCAACGGCTAGTTGATTCTCTCCGCCTATAAATAGAGGCCTTCATTCATTCATCAAGATAGAAGACAGAGAAGAGATACACAAGCGAAAGAACAACGATATACTTCACACAAGCAAAACTGCATTTAATCTCTAAGAACATCACTAGTTGAGAGTTCATAGAGTGTTAGAATCTGTCTTGGTGTTTTCGATCTTAGTTTGAGTCTTCATTTGTTCAAGCTTAGATCTTAGCTCACTTCTTAGTTCGATCTAATAGTTGGAAAACCCACCCTCTTACACATCCCCTAAAAAGGTTGTTAGGATCCTACTCTTCCCGAAATTAAGTAGATAGGTTGATAAGTACCCGTAAACTTATCTTTAAGGTTGATAAGTACCCGTAAACTTATCTTAACGGTTGCACAGCCCGCGTAAGCTTTGTGGTTCCAGTCCTAAAGAATTTGGACTGAGTTGTGTGGACTCACAACTCCCCGTGGACGTAGGAGTTCTCTCCGAACCACATAAATCTTTGTGTGTTTGTGTTTTCTGTTCAGTTATTTATTGCATATCCAACTGACCAACTAACCAGCACTCAAACTGCATTTTTACATTCTCAACTGATTTGGTTATTGACCGACCTTGCATCTGAGTGTGAGTTATTTTATACGAGTTGTTATTTCCACCACATTCCGCACAGCACCACTCTCACAACTGAGTTTTCCTACTCAGTTGTGATTCCAGCTGAGTCCCCTTACTCGGTTGTGATAATTTTCAGGGGGTTGTTTTAAAATTCCTAACTGGTGTATTCTCCCCCCCCCCATACACCAGAACTTGTATCGAGACCATCAAGTGGTATCAGAGCAGTGGTTCAAAAGACTGCTGACTCTATTTCACGAGGTGTGAATCGAGGTGTTTTTCTTCAGTGGTCAACTGAATAGATCTTTTTCACGCTAGTGCATATCTGCTTGCATTTGTTGTCTGTTTATTGTGTGCAGATGGATGTTAAAGACAAGATTGTCGTCATGTTCTCGGTTGTGAACTATACATCCTGGAGAACTCGGATGAAGAAGATTCTACTGTCCAAGCATCATCGAATGCAGCAAGTGATTACATCCGGACCAATCACCATCATGGAAAAAGTTATTCGCACTCCTTCAAATCCTAGTGATGGGGATGCAACTGAGGTGATGGTTGAGAAAAAGCCAGAAAACTTCACTCCTGAGGAAGCAAAAGTGAGCCAGCTGGATATCTGGGCTCAGAGCACCATCATGTCCACAGTTGGACAAGACTATCTTCCATGGATAGAAGAGTGCAACACTGCTAAGGAGATGTGAGATATTTTGGCATCTCTTAGTAAAGGGAGTGACGAAACCAAGGAGAACAAATTCTCCCATGCTTGTCAAGATTTTGACAACTTCTGTCTTAAAGAGGATGAAACCATAGATCAGTTGGAGCTTCGGTTCATGGATATCATCAGAAGGATTCAATCTATCCGACGAGAAAAATATACTCTGAGAGAGATCAATCTCAAAGTATTACAAGCCCTACCAGCTGAATGGCACACCTTCACCAACATTCATGAAAGCCGAGCTGATCTTGGAGAGATGGGAACTGACAGGCTGTTCTCAATCCTGAAAGGAAATGAGTACAAGGTGAACCGACGAAGATCAACTCAGTCCTTGGTGCAGACGAGTCGACATGAGGATGTTGGTTCAGCAACAAAGACAGTAGCACTTCGAGCTGACTATTCCAAGCTGCAAACATCAAGGTCTCAAATCTCTAAATCCATTAATTGGAAATTGAATTCAGTCCTTGAGTTACTGAAGAGCAATAGAAGGCAAGGAGTAGCGGACTTGGCAGCTAGCCACGAAGAAAGAGAAGGTATTCCTTAGGATCTGATCTCTTATAAATAGGCTATTAGATCACATGTCTTCTATTAATCTCTTCTTTCGGATCTAATATTCATGCTATTACTAACGACGGATCTTAACATATATAATCCAATAAGGCAACAAGATCTGCGGACACAGCTTCGAAAGAGCCAAGCAGAGAAGAGCTGCAACAGAGCATAGCCGCCTTGTCAAAGAAGCTAGCTGACATGGATACTCGGTTCGGAAAATATAAGCGGTTCTATAAATCCAACCGAACTCGAGATAACTCAAAGCCTGTGACCAACAGTTGCTTTGAATGCGGCAAAGAGGGACACTTCAAAGCTGACTATCCAGATCTTTCGAAGAAAGATAGAGAAGCGTTGAGGGCCAAACAAAATGCAAAGAACAAGGCCATGGTTGCAGAAGAAGCAGCTGATGACATGGACATCTTCACTGACACCGAAGATGAGGACGAGCTGACTTCCACCAACAACGCTATCGGACAGGATCAATGTCTCATGGCACTTGGAACTGACCAGGATGATGCTGAGGTACATTCTAGTTCAGTTAATTTAAATTCTTCTATTGCTACTAGCATGCAGGAAACAGTAGAAGAAGAGTTGGAACCCTCTTGGGGTGACTTCCTAGAACTCAGTGAGGAATTGCATCAGCAATCGGTTGAGTTTAATAATCTTCAAGAATAGTTTGTCAGACTTGAAGAATCCTTAACCGAAAAGGACGATCTGATTAAAAGTCAAACCGAAGAGATTGATAATCTCAAAAGTCAACTGAATGAGGCCAACCAAACTAAGGCTCCAACTGATGAGGAGTTGAAGGAGCAGATCAAGGAGCAGCATGATCGGTTGAATAAGCAAGAGGCACAGATCGATCAGCTGATGAAGAAGTCAGACGCACAGACCGAGCATATAGTTGTTCTCCTCAAGGATTTGCAAACTGAGAAGGACAACCTGATAAAGCTATATCAATCATCCAGAATCATCGAGAATCTCATCAGTTATCAAAGACAAATGGATGACGTGTCTGGACTCGGTTACGACATAGTCAAAGACTCTGGAATTTCACCCGCAACCTTTGTCAAGGTTGTGGATGTCACGGCTGCCAAACCAAATTCGGTTGAGTCTGCAACTTCCCAAATTAATCCGACTTCCACCTCACAGCAAGCACAACCAGCTAAGGAAACTGCAGCTGAGAAAGGAAAAGAAGCTGTGGTTGGAGAACTGAAGAATCCATCGGTTGGGACAACAACCGAGGGGGAATGTTCCAGGTCTCAGAAGAGGAACCAGAGACGTCGGAGACACAATTAGAACCGACCTCAGAACCGACCTCAGAACCGACCTCAGAAGGGATGGAATCAACCGAACCAATAGGGATTCAACCATCAGAATCAACATCGGTTCCATCATCAGAACAACCAGAGGTTCCATCAGAGTCAACCTATGTGGAACAATTCCAACAGCTGCGAATATTCATGCCACAACATGAATCAACAACCGGGCATGAACAGCTGTCGTCGACAGTCAGGAAAATGGAATCAGACTCAGCCACAAAGATTCTAACATGGCGTCCGACCTCATAGGCGAAATCAAATGGGTCAGAAACGTCAACAAAATAGGGGGAACGTCTCTCCTCCTAAAGCTCACAATGGGAGAAATCAATCTCCTCCCAAAAATCAGAGCATCAACAACAGCAACAAGCCTAAGAATGACCGAGGTGTTGTTATAGTTGATGGAGAAGGAAAGATAATCTGGAATGACAAATCTATCCGAATCTACAGGGAAAAGCGACTCACAGTTCAATGGGGAACTGGTTCTAACCCTCCAAGACCCAACTAAAATTGGGGACCTAAGTGTGTTTCTCTGTGCAGGAGCAGGAGGAACAGCTGAGAAAAAATAAAGCATCACATACCATGTGGGTGATGGATAGTGGATGCTCGAAACATATGACAAATCTGAAGGATTTGCTTGGAAGTTTCGTGGAGAAGGAAGGACCATCAGTTACCTTTGGTGACAACTCAAAAGGTCACACTAAAGGCTACGGTACCCTTGAAACCAATCTTGTGTCTATTCCCAATGTTTCATATGTTGATGGATTGAAGCATAACTTGCTCTCCATCAGCCAATTCTGTGATAATGGTTTCTCTGTCTAGTTTGATGCACAAGGCTGCAGGGTTAAAAATATCATAACAAAGCAAGTCATATTGTTGAGAAATTGATCCCCAACCGGGGAATGTCTACTATGCAGATTGGAATAGTAGTCCTCCTGACACCTGTCTGTTATCAAAGAGCAGTTCAGATGTGAGCTGGCTGTGGCACAAAAGACTCAACCATCTGAATTTCAAGACAATGAACCGACTTGCGAGACAGGAACATGCAAAGGGCATTCCGAACCGTGTGTTTTCAACAACACATATCTGCAGTGCATGTCAGTTAGGAAAGCTCGCTAGATCCTCCTTTCGGTTGAAAACGATTCCCTCAACCGACTGAGTATTACAGCTGATCCATATGGATCTCTTCGGGCCTGTTACTCCCAAGAGCATGAATGGTAACGAGTATACACTTGTTGTTACTGATGATTTTTCCAGGTACACGTGGACCATTTTCATGCGTTACAAGAGTGAAACCCGAGATGAACTACCCAAGCTGATGGATCGGATATCTAACCAACAAGAGATGAAAATCATTTCTATCCGATCAGACCGTGGAACTGAGTTTCTCAATAAAACCATCATTGAATACTGTGAGAAGCACGGAATCACTCATCAAACATTGGTTGCACGAACTCCACAACAGAATGGAGTAGCCGAGCGAAGGAACCGAACACTGAAGGATGCTGCAACATCCATGTTGACAAGCTCAGCTCTACCAAAGAGATTTTGAGCTGAGGCAATCAATACAGCTTGCTATACCCAGAATCGGTCTCTTCTAACCAAGCGGTTGGGAAAGACTCCATATGAGCTATGGAGACGCAGGAAGCCTGATATTTCATATTTTCGTGTTTTTGGTTCTAAGTGTTATATTCACAACATTGGGAAGACTCGGTTGAAAACTTTTGACGCCAAGGCTTCGAAAGGCATATTTCTCGGATATGCTGCTCGGATCAAGGCTTATAGAGTTTTCAACAACAGTTCTCGTGTTGTGGAGATAACACCTCATATTAGTTTTGATGAATCTACTTTTGAGTGCAGGGAACAGGCTAAAGGACAACAAGCAGATCCACATGTTCCAGCAGCTCTCACTAGATCGCAGGTTCTAAGGCAGAAGAATTTGGCTAAACCCTTGGTATGGGCAACTGAGGATGATGATCCTTGTTCCTCTGAAGATAAATGTGAAGACCCCAGCTCATCTCAAGGGGGAACTTCAGCTGATGTCAATCCAACTGCATCAGCATCCGAAGCCCAACCGGACCCGGTTCAAAATATGTCCATATTGAGGATCAAAACTCAACAGCTAATAAATCACCAGTTCTGAAGATTCTAGCATCTCCCACAGCTCAAGATATCCCATCAGTTGAAATCACGGAACAGCCACTGTTGGAAGAAGAAGGAAGACGCAACAAGAGATGGTATGGAGATCATTCCAAGGACAACATCATTGGAGATCCAGCCAAAGGTGTGAGTACTAGAAGCTGAGTTGCAAATCCAGACTCAGCTGAGACAGATTCCAACACTTACGCTCAATATGCTGAGGAGTTGGCAGTTCTGTAGTAGTTAGAATAAGCAGGAGATGTTGCCATGATTTCATGTTTCGTAGCTGATGTGCCAGAACTGAAGAATGTTGTGGAAGCTCTCAACTGTGTTCATTGGACAACAACCATGCAAAAAGAGCTGAATGAATTTCTACGCAACTGTGTATGGGAGTTGGTAGAAAGACCAAATGGTGTTAAAGTTATTGGATTAAAGTGGATTTTCAAGAACAAGAGAGACGCCATTGGATTCATCGTGAGAAATAAGGAAAGGTTGGTAGCTCAGGGATATTGCCAACAAGAAGGAATCGATTTCGAGGACTCATTCGCTCCTGTTGCAAGGTTGGAAGCCATCAGAATTTTTCTAGCCTATGCTGCATTTCACAAATTCAAGGTCTATCAGATGGATGTGAAGTGTGCCTTCCTCAACGGTGATATCAAGGAAGATGTTTATGTTGAACAGCCTCCCGGTTTTGAGACTGGAGATGGAAGAGTGTATAAGTTGAAGAAAGCGATCTATGGATTGAAGCAAGCACCTAGGGCATGGTATGATACTCTATGTGGTTTTCTTCTGAACTCGGGGTTCAAACGAGGGTCAGTTGACAAAACACTATTCACCATAAAAGTTGGAGAAGACATACTTGTTGTGCAAATCTATGTTGACGACATCATATTCGGTTCCAAGTCGGATGAGCTGTGTGAGAAATTCTCAACTCTCATGAAGGAGAAATTCGAGATGTCGATGATGGGCGAGATGAATTATTTTCTTGAGCTACAGGTGAAGCAGTCATCAAAAGGGATTTTTATCAATCAGTCCAAATATACAAAGGAGCTCATCGCAAAGTTCGGTTTGCAGTCAAGTAAAACCACAAGGATCCCGATGAATACTAACTGGAAGATTGAACCCGGATCTGAAGGAAAACTCGTGGAAGCCAGTAAGTATAGAGGGATTATTGGTTCTTTGCTATATCTAACTGCCAGTCGGCCAGATATATCTTACGCGGTTGGAGTGTGTGCTCAGTTCCAAGTTCAGCCGAGGGAAGCACACATGTTGGCAGCAAAGAACATTACTAAGTATCTGAAGGGTACTGTTAATGTTGGGTTGTGGTATCCAACCGATGACAATATCCAACTGTCCGGATACTCAGATGCGGATCTAGCCGGAGATCGGTTGGACAGGAAGTCCACATCTGGACACTGTCAGTTCATGGGAAGCAAGTTAGTTTCATGGTTCTCCAAGAAACAAGCATGTGTTGCCACTTCTACAACCGAGTCAGAGTACATGGCTGCCGGTAGTTGTTACATGCAAGTGTTATGGCTCAAGCAACAACTGAGAGATTATGAAGTAGCAACTGGACAGGTTCCCATCCATTGTGATAGCTCAAGTGCCATTGCTATCTCTTTGAATCCTGTTCACCATTCTCGGACGAAGCACATCGACATCCGACATCATTTTATCCGAGATTATATTGAAAAGAAGGACGTATCTATTGAGAAGATTTCAACTGAGATTCAGAGAGCAGATATCTTCACCAAATCTCTAGCCGAAGCACGGTTCAAGATGTTGTGTGATCTCCTTGGATTGTTGGATCCATCAGATGAGGAGTCAGCTGAGGTAAAGAGATAGATATCCATCTGAGAGGGAAGCTCAGATGAAGGGGGAATCTCAGATGCGGATCGCCAACCGAAGGCATCAGACGTCAGCTGAACAAACGAACTCGAGTCAGCTGATGGTATGCCGCAACATTGGAACACAGCTGATTCCGACATCAGCTAGCAGGTACACACCTGATTCTGACATCAGCTGGCAGATATCATTTATGGCTGAAGGTGTTTATGTCTTAAATGAGAATGTTTGAAATAAATTCAAACATTCCTGAGCATGTGAGTTAGAAATAGCCATCATAGCGCATTTAATGTAAAGTACGGCTGAACATCAATAACCCTACTTTATGGTGCGACTGGGCTGACATGAAAATATTTCACCTTCTCACTCACGCGTATTGGAACTCGGAATTCAACGTCAAGTCAAAGCTAGTCAACAATCGCGAGATCTCAGCCGTTGATGGATTCGCGCCATTCAACCCTGGCCGTCGATTTTAATCGACCCACTAACCTATAAAAGGCAGAAAATCAGGAAGTGATTTCTTACCTTCTATTCTTGTGTTTATCTGCAGTAACTGTTCATCATCATCTCCAATTTTGTCTCACCATTTTCTACAAGTTATTGTTTTCTTCTCTATATATATATATATATATCTTCACAGAAGATTAAATGGCACCAAAAGCTTCTACACAAGGAAAGAAGATGGCATCTTGTGGACCTTCTCTAGTCCCTTCATCATATGAGGAGTCCTTTGATATGTTGCTCTCCAAGATTCACTTCGAGTAGATTCTGTCAGAAGACGCTCTGGACTCGCCGGTGCTATCTCCTATCGCCGATCTTCTCAGGGAGAATGGCCTTCTCAAGTGGGTGACTCTCTTCCCCACTCACCTTCTCAGGCGACAGGTCGGAGAATTCTACCTGAACCTGAAATCTCCCATAGACAGCCGAGATGGCCTTGTTTCAGAAATATCTTGCAGACAGCGCGACGTTCCCGCCAGAACGATCCGCCGTGTCACAGTCTCTATTCCAGTTTCCGATATTTTACGCTCCATTATTCCTCCAAATCTCACCGCCACGGACACCATCGAGAACATCACCGATGCAGACGCCGATCAATTTCTGGAGAATGCTCTCATCACAGCAGAAGAATTGAGGAGCAACATGTAGCACACGAAGTTGAAGCCCGAGCATCGACTTTTGTTCGATGTTGTATCCAAGGTTATCTTCGGATACAGCGGAGCCTTCGGAAACATCAGCCGACCAAAGCTCAAGCAGCTGATTGCTTTCGAGCACAGGCACAAGCACAACATCAACTGGTTCAAGTACTTTGAACACCAGTTGACTCTGGAGAAGCAGAAGATTACTGAAACCACAACTGACTCCGGGGAGAAGTTGTTGAGTGTTAAGGGAACTCTCAACTTTGGAGTCAAGATCTCTGCTCTGATCCTTCTCGCTACAAAGGATCAGAACATGGTCTGGGAAGATTGTGAGAAGACCCCGGTTAAGAGGCAGATGTTGTTCCCAACAGCCAAGAAAGCTCAGGATGTGATTAGGAGTGTCTATACTCCGAAAGAGAAAAGGGAAGCTGTGAAGTCAGCTGAAGAAAAAGATACAGCTGACGAGCTACCTCCAGCTGCCGGCCACACTTCAAAATCAACAGCCGCACGATGACTTAGGGATGAGTCATACAGGGAGAAAGAGGAAGAGCCAGCAAAGAAGAAGTTAAAACTTCGTTTCAAGAAGAAGTCAGCTGCCACACCAGCTGAGGAGGTACCAGCTGATGATGCACCAGCTGAGGAGACACCAGCTGAGGAAACACCAGCTGAGGAGCAATCTGAGTCGAGTCACTCAGTTGACGCGGCTGCCTTCGAGGTTGTTCCTTATAGAGACGTGATGGAAGGGATGGAAACTGAACCAGCTGATGAGCCGAACATCTCCTCGGATGCATCTTCTTCATCCCAGGAACCCAAAGATGTTCCAACCTCCCCCACGGCAGGAGCTGATGCTGTACAGCCCGAATAGGTTATCCCAACTGACACTCAGCCAGAAATTCCGAGCTCCCCGCTCGATGCCAACATTGTGACCGCTTCTTCGGCCAATGTTGAGGAACCTATTGATGCAAACATCCCCACACTGTCAGAAATTCCGAGCTCCTCGCTCAATGCCAACATTGAGACCACTTCTCTGGCCAATGTTGAGGAAACCCTTGAACCAATTCCTTACGAAAATCTATCTCCCTCCCCCATCGACGAAGAAGCTGACCATCGAGCTGTCGCGCTGGAACATGAAGGCAAGTTGGCCTACTGCTTTCAGAAATTGATTGGAATGTTCCCAGAAGCGCGCGACATGCCAACTTTTGCTACGCTTGGAACTGAGCTGTTGTATCAGTTCAACATCATCTTCAGTCACTGGTATGTTAAGGAAGATACCATCAGGATACACAGCTGGAACCAGCTCAAGGCGGATGAGTCGCGAATCAGGGACTACTTCAACTACACCAACCTTGAAGTTGCGTACAACAACAAGGTTGCTCTGCCGACTCGGCGACTAGATATCAGCAAGGCTGAAGGAAGAGATACAAGGGAAACAGCAGAACAAGACTGTGTCAATTTCCTGGACAACATGTTGACCAAGTCTGCTGATTTTGTAGATGATCTTGATGCAGCCGCAGCAGCAGCCAAGCAAGAAGAAGAAGACCTTCAACAGTACCTGGCCAATCGCCAAGCCATGGTCACTGTTGAACAGCCAGCACCAGCTGACCAACCAGCTCCAGTCGATCAGTCAGCACTCTCAACAGATGAAATTTGTGAGCTGATCGCTGAGAGGGTCAATCAGCTGAGGAAGGAGATGTTTGCCAACATCCAGCTCAACAAAGAAGATCAGCTGAGGATGATGGAAGCTCAAGAGGCAAAGCACAAGAAGTTGCTGGCAGACAATGATGAGCTGAAGATGAAGCTGGATAATATTTCCACATCCACCAGCAAGGACATCCATGACCTGAAGACAGCAGTTCTTGGCATCAAATCCGAACTGAGCGTGTTCAAGTCCATATCTGACTCAAACCTTGCCAAATCTCAACAGACTCAGGACGAAGAATGGGACTCTTGATTCGAATCCAGATGGGCTGAGTTTGTTGCCTTCCAGACTGAAGTCACTGAAACCTTTGCCGCCATGCAGAAAGCTGATCAAGAGCGCTGCGACAAGGAACTAGAAAAGAAGGTTGAGGTGGAATGCGCAGTTGATGAGCTCTTCAACCGGATTCAGTAAGCTGAACAGCAACTCACTTCTCTAGATGGCTCAGTTGCAAGCCTTGTTGCTGATACCAAAAAGGGGGAAGATAAGATTGGGGAAGATGAAAACCGGAAAGATGAGACTCAAGAAGAAATGCCAGCTGGAAAAGAATCTCAGCTGAAGAAGATCCAGCCAAAGAAGAAAGCTCAGAAGAAGAAGTCCGCTCCGAAGCCAACCGACAAGAAACAACAACAGCTCAAATCTATTGTTGTCGGCGGAGATGAAATGGCGAAGGACATGGAGTAGGTAGAGGAGTATGGAGTTTCGTACAACTCCATAGCCGAGATTGCAGCCGAGCTCGATGCTGAACTCGACGGGATCACAACCGAAGAGTGTGTTGTTGCTGCTAAGGCTATGGATGTTCCTGAGAAAGACTACATGAATCCTGACTGGATAAAGAAGTTTGCAGCCAGCCAAGCAACGAGAGTCAACCAATTCGAGGAAGAGCTTGCCAAGGTTACCAACAACTTGGACAGAAACATTGCCTCTCGAAGCCGACAACACATAGAAAAACATCAGGTTAAGGCTGAAGCAAGATTGAAGCAACAGAGATTGCCAGGAAAAATCAAGCTCCAAGGATGCTTTAACCATGTGGATAAGTGGATGCCTGCAGAATGGAATGACGATTGAGAATCATTCAAGCAAGAGTTTGTGAATGATTTCTACTATAGGAAGGTGTTCACAACTGAGGATGCGAGGAGAGCGTTCAAAGAAGCCCTGACCGAGCTACACTCTGAGGATCCGGGCATGTTCAGCCAGTTCAGGCGAGCAATGATTGATGCGAAACTGGATATGAACACTGTCCCCGTCCCTTAGAAAGTCACTTATCTCCCTCCTTTCATTCCAGACACAAGAAATCCCAATAGGCAGAGGATTGCAGCTGAAGCCAGAAGAGTGTGTCAGGAACATGGGATAGATATCTCAAAGGAGTCTGACGCAAAAAGAGAATTTTTTGTCAGAATTTTTGGAAAGTATGGGCTGAAATATTAGCCAAGTTAGAGTTTTTGAGCAACTGATGTATTTTTGTTTTTTGTGCTTATCTGTGTAAACACATCAGTTGTAATGAAAACTTTCATCAGTTATCCGATTCATCTTGACGTACAATCTCTAGTTATCCAAGCTCTGAATCGCAAAGTTATTTCAATACCATGTTATAACTGTGCTAACCCTTTGATGTTTAATCTTATAGACTGTCTAGAATTTCAGCTGAGATTTTAGATAGGTCAGTAGGGTTTAGATCAGTAGGGTTTTGACATCATCAAAAAGGGGGAAATTGTTGGGAAATTTAAGTAAAGTTTTGACTGATTCTAAAACCAACTGACCCCAACCGAGTAGATGTTGCCAGATCCTAATGTTAGAATTTAGGCTCGCTGTTTGAGCAATATTGAGATTTTATCTTTACAAGACTCCAGCTGAAGACGACAACAAGGCTTTACTCGGATAGAACATCAGACGTAAGAAAGACAACTGAGAGTTCAAGGGGGAAGATGTAAGAAAGACAACTGAGCGTTCAAGGGTTAGAACATCAGATGGAAGAAAGACAACTGAGCGTTCAAGACAACTGTTCGGTTGTGAAACATTCAAGCCAACTGTTCAGATGGAACATCGGTTGCAAGACTCAATCAGATAGATCGATTACATGAAGTTCAAAGCAGCTGAGGGTTCAACCGTTCCTCTTCAGACAGAAGGTCAGATGAAGATATCGATCAGATGGAACATCAGCTGAAGACCACTCGGATGAAGACCAAAACTTCTCAACCGACTAAACAAGGTTGAAAGACTAAGGTTGAAATTTGAAATTCAAAAAGGAAGTCACGTGAAGGTTTGACGTTCTATCATTACCTCATTTGGCCCAACACAAGGCTCTCTCAGATGGAAAGCAGAAGTTCACAGTTGCCAAATCGGGAAAGTCTGCATAGATGAGAGACAAGCCATCGCTTTCACAGAACAAAGATCAACGGCTCATCCAACGGCTAGTTGATTCTCTCCGCCTATAAATAGAGGCCTTCATTCATTCATCAAGATAGAAGACAGAGAAGAGATAGACAAGCGAAAGAACAACGATATACTTCACACAAGCAAAACTGCATTTAATCTCTAAGAACATCACTAGTTGAGAGTTCATAGAGTGTTAGAATTTGTCTTGGTGTTTTCGATCTTAGTTTGAGTCTTCATTTGTTCAAGCTTAGATCTTAGCTCACTCCTTAGTTCGAGCTAATAGTTGGAAAATCCACCCTCTCACACATCCCCTAAAAAGGTTGTTAGGATCCTACTCTTCCCGAAATTGAGTAGATAGGTTGATAAGTACCCGTAAACTTATCTATAAGGTTGATAAGTACCCGTAAACTTATCTTAACGGTTGCAAAGCCCGCGTAAGCTTTGTGGTTCCAGTCCTAAAGAATTTGGACTGAGTTGTGTGGACTCACAACTCCCCGTGGACATAGGAGTTTTCTCCGAACCACGTAAATCTTTGTGTGTTTGTGTTTTCTGTTCAGTTATTTATTGCATATCCAACTAACCAACTAACCAGCACTCAAACTGCATTTTTACATTCTCAACTGATTTGGTTATTGATCGACCTTGCATCTGAGCGTGAGTTATTTTATACGAGTTGTTATTTCCACCACATTCCGCACAACACCACTCTCACAGCTGAGTTTTCCTACTCAATTGTGATTACAGTTGAGTCCTCTTACTCGGTTGTGATAATTTTCAGGGGGTTATTTTAAAATTCCTAACTGGTGTATTCCCCCCCCCCCAACACCAGAACTCGTATCGGGACCATCATATGTTAATTTCGGTTTTTGGGTAAAAATATGACTAAATTTCATATCAAGACATGTTAACATTTTATAAGTTAAAGTGATGATTTATGAATTAATTGATGAATATAAGAATTTATTTTGTGTGCTAAGTGATTAATTATTAAAATTGGGCTAATGTTGTTGGACTTAGTGTTTTTATGTGAACTCTGGAGACATTGGGCCAAGTATCACTTTATGAATAAGTAAAAAAAAATTCGGTTGGGCCTAGACAATATGTTATGCCCAACTTATTATAGTATATGAGTCCAATGTGTTATCTTTTGAATTGGACCCTATGTGTGGGCTTTATGTCTTACAATATGTTGGGCCCAAATTTATTGATAATAGACTATAACCTAAAATAATTCGAATGATAGTAATTAATAAAATTTGACCTATATTATTATAATAGACTACTATGTTGTTGGGTTGGACTGTTATAAGTTAATAAAAAGAAATATGAAATGGACTTAGTCTTATATAGTTAATGAAATTATGATAGTCCAACATGACTTATTTATATGTGATATGGACCCTTAGTCCATATCTATATGTAATTAAAAGTGAAGTTATATAATACATGATTAATATTTATTATTATTTATGTATGATTAATTGTCTATTATTTATTTATTAATTAAATAAATAATTATTTATTAATAACTATTAATTGAAAATTAATCAATTAAATAAAATGCTTTCAAAATTAATTAATTATATGCCTTTAATAATAATTATTAATTAATTAATTCTTTATTAATTAATTATATTTCTTTAATAATTATTTATTTATTAATTAATTATGTACCTTATTTAATTAATTAATTAATTATATACTTTTAATAATTAAATATTTATTAATTATTTATATGTCTTATTAATTAATTAATTATATGTATTTAATATTTAATTATTAATTAATTAGTTATATGTCCTTAAGTAATTAATTGATTCTTAATTAATCAATTAAAATGATATAAGTCAATTGAATAATTGTTATATATTCAATAGTCAAGTATGGATGTTGTATTATATGTTTTAAAGTATGATCTTATGACATGAGATATGTGATTACTTAAGAGCGCGTGCATATGGTAGGATACGATGTAAAGCATATAGCATGCATAAGACATCTATGTGACTCATATGACATAACATGCATGACATACATGTTATAACTCGGGAATAAGCTTGACCTAGGATGCTAAAACTCTAGACACATACATGCTTATGAACCTAAGTGTTTAAGATAACTATTGTAGGACCAAGCAACCCGTAAGTTCGAGGACTAATCAAGTGAATCCAAATCAAGGTGGGTGGGTTTCTATTTTCAAACTGTGGGATTACAAGCTCCCACTGAGGTAACTTTAGGGTTATTAAACCCAACGCTTTCCAATGTGATATGCATGCTAAATCTTTTATGCTCAATTGCTTGTGGAATACTGTTAGCCCCTTAGACGGCTTCGTGTCATGGTACGAGCCATCACAGCACCATGGCACGGGCAGCATCGGGTTGAGAGAACTCGATGCTAGTTTGGGATGATGACATGTTTGAATGGGTCGGATGAGTGAACTTTGCTCGGCCAAGAGGGTATGGAAAACACTTTGGCACGAGTGGATTTTGGGTTTCTGGAGTTTGGCTCGGACGTGTGTTGGGACGGGCTCAGCCGACGACGGGTGTCGGGGGAGTCCGGAACAGGTTTTGAGTGGAGGTTTGGAAATGATTTGTGAGGTTTACTTGGTGGCAAAAGATGGCTCAGGGAAATCTCAAAGATGGGGTATTTAGCACGAGGAGAACTCATTTGAGCTAGTCCGAGCTGCCCAAGGAAAACTTGTTGTTCCACAGCCCTTTCAGTATTTAGTGCTGCCACCAGGGGTTTTGCTCTTTTAGCATATATAGGGGGCAAGTGAAAGATGGTGTGGCCGGATTGGGGCGAGGGCTAGATGCGTGGGCAAGGATTGTGGGCTTGGTGTTATGTTAGCACGAGCAAAAGATGGTGATTCCTAGTCGGGCATGAGCTATACGTGTTCGATGTGTCGGGTGATCGATGTGCGGGTCGGACGAGGGCTGAGGCGAGTCGGAACTCGGGGACGTGTATGATGACTTGATGCAAGACGAGTGGAACTTAGTGTTGGGAGTTCTAGCTCGGATGTATGCAAGGATGGCACGGAGTTGGTCGATGTTGCAAAGGCGAGGGTCAGTTGACACGAGGATTGTGGACAGACCTCGGTGCCGAGGGTCAGCACACGTTGGCATGGGCGATGCGCGCTTGGGCCAAGTCCAAAGGTGCAAGAAAACAAAAGCAAGTGAGATGCGGCTATTGGGATTCGATGGCTGGTCAATGGGATGGATGAGGCGCTGGGCAGTTGTCGGAGGCCAACTGCCCATGCCATGCGATTGGCTGATCCGAGTAATGGGGCGTGTAACTGCTCGGCAGTTACTTGTAGCCTAGTGGACAATTTTTCCTAGTGAAGGGGGATTGTCTTTCATGTTTATATGTTGTATTTCGAAGGCAATGAGCCATAGAATGTGTGTGCGAGTTTTTGAGAGCAGCCCTTGTATTGATTTGTGGTGAATTAATAAAAGGTTGGGTGAGTTGCCCGTAAATGTGTGTGTTACTTTCGTTGTTCATAATTTTTTAATTCCACTGCGTGTGAACTTTGATTCGTGCACAAATTCGTGAGCCTCATACACTTGAGTGCCGAAGAGTGTTGGTGAGGGAGAGGGCTGGTCGGATTGTGGTGATTCGGCGCCATCACAAGGCAAAAAATTCTAGTAAACGGAAACCTTATGACAATTACCAATGTTGAAAATACTTTATAATACGATCAGTCTTGTGCTCTGTACAAGCCAAGGTAGTGTACACAGGAAATTATGACGGTTCAATTGGAGGGAGTGGCTCCTATAACACCCCTCAAGACCGGTCTATGAAAAACCCGAATGAATTAAAACTTTTTAAGATAGGTCCTTATTCTCGGAGATTTTTCAAAAGAAAATAAATTATTTTATTAAAAGAAGATGAAGACTTTGTTTATAAAGTCAAAGAGGAATTTTATTTAAAATAAAATCTAAATTCGTTTCCAAATAATTTCAATTAGCGTGTTTTTAAAACGAGCACGAGCATGAATTTCTGCATTCATTGCATAGCATCCTAGTGTTGCATTTTAGATGATATTAAATTATTAATGTGATTTATTTGAGAATTAACTGTCGCGTAATTATGGAACCGGCCAGTCGAGCGCGACTGTACGAATTAGAATATGGGCGTCGCATTAAATAATTGACGAGCTTAAAGAAAATAAATAATTTATAATTAATTATATGATTTATAGTTAAATCAAATTATTAGAATATTTCGATAATTTGTGACGGGATAAATTCGCGTACGAGCCAAACTATTAAAATATCGCGATAGGAATTAATAGCAATAAAAAGAAAGCAGACTTTGAAATTAGAGGGAGTGCATGCGTGTGGGAAGAAGAGAAGGTAGAGGGGTGGCCCACATGATTTTAACTACTGGCCAATCAAATAAATGCAGAAAGAATAAAACCCCCATTCCCATAACCAATCCCGTCGGCCACCCTCCCTCCCCAATGAATTCACGCAGAACATCATCATTCTCTGCAACTTCTCCCTCACAACACTCAACTCTCCTTCCCTCCCTCTATATTACGCCACCACCTCCATTTGCAGCAAACATCCACCCCTCTCCAAGAAAGTAAAGGGTTCTCCATCCCCAAAAAGCCCTAGCAGCCTCAAGCCACCGTCCTGCCGCCGCCATGCGCCATCGCCACCACCACAGACGGCCCTCCAAGTTGAAGAAGAAGGACAGTGGGACGAGGGAGGCGAGAGAGAGAGAGAGAGCAGGCGAGGGAGAGCAGACAAGAGAGAGGAACCCTAGCCCTAAACCACCGTCGTCCTACAACCTCCATCCGCCGCTGCCGCTGCCTCGCACCATCACCATCAACCGCCGCCGCTGCCGTCGCCACCTGGTGCCATCACCACTGCCGGCGCAGCCTCGAGGAGAAGACGAGGAGGGAGAGAACCAAGGCCAGAGAGGAGGGCAGTCGAGAGGAAAGGAAAGGAGAGAAAGAGGAAGGGTTTCCTAAACCCTAACCCCAACTGCCGCCATCTACCGCCGTTCACGCCGCAGCTGGAGCCACCTCGAAGGAGCAACCACACGCCAGAGAAAGGAGAGAGGCTAAACGAGAGGGAGAATCAGCGAGAGAGAGGGAGAAACCGAGAGAAAAGAGAAAGGAATGGCTAGGTATAATATTCATCCTTCTCCGTCATTGTTCTTCGTTTCTTTCTACGTTTAGGGGCATGTTTAGGTTTGTGAATGAAAGAATTTTATATTATAGTTGAGATACGAGAGAGAACGAGGGTGGGCAGCCTAATCACCCTCCCGATGAGACCTCGAAGATGTTTACGTTTGGTGGTTTTGATGTTCTTGTTGCTTGCCTTGAGTATATGTTTGATTCCTACGTGTTCTAGCCAAGTTTTATGACCTATGACTCCTTGTTTAAATTGTTAGATGAATGTTATGATCATTATGTGAGTGTTCTTGGGGCTGGAACTCGTTTTTATGGTGTTATATCGGGGGTTTGAGTCGAAAATGTGAGCCTTGTGTGAAGTATGTGTAAAAGTTGTAAATCTGCCCTTGAACCGATCTGCTCTGTTTTTAGATTTAGAGGACGAATTTGAATCTCATCTTTTAGTATGTTGGAGATTAAGATGTTAGCTATAACATATCCAAAAATCAAATAAATCCAACAAGTGTAGCTCCTTTGGTGAAGTTGCTTTAAATCTGACCCGTGTTAGAACCAAAAATCTGCGCAGAATTATGTCTTAGTGCAGTAGCCTCCTTTTATCTCAAAATCATTGAAATACGCCTTTTGAATATGAAACTAGACATCTTGAAGTTTCCATATTGGTATTAAACTCAATTTTGGTTAAACGAGTAATTTTAAAATGAATTTACGAGTGGACTAATTTCCAGCGAAAACTCGTTTTTGACAATTTGACTATTCTGTAAACCGAACCCCGTTTGGGCTAGTAAAATCTAAAATTTTTGAATTATGAAAACTCCTGGAACAATATGAACATGTTAGGAGTCCCCAGTAGAAATCTCAAGGCGATTAGATATCGTTTGCTATTTATTTTGGATTTTACGGTACTAGGTGTCTCACTGAAAATTTCAGAAAAATGTCTTATTGCCTTTTATGCCTAAAAACGTTTTTGATGCTTAAAGTAAATATGTATGTGAGCCCCGATAACGTGTTAAGGAATTTCTTAAGATGACTTGTCGAAGTAGGATGTTAATTGGAATTTTATAGATATATGTTTCTTAAGCTAATGTGGTTATTTATTGAATTGGGCTAATTATTAAGTTTTGGGCCAAATTAATTATTATTGTGTGTGGACTAGGTAATTCGGGCCTTGTCCAAATTTATTTAATTCAATTGAACTTGGGCCAAGACTAAAATAATTATGTGACTAATGGATCTTGCCTAATTTGATTTAATAAAGCCCAATACGATTTTATGTGCTAGCCCAATCTAGTTATCTATGTGATATATATGTTATAAGCCCAATATGATTAATATTTAATTCTTTGACATATGTGCTTGGGCCTTGGACCACCTTTGCCTAATTAATTTAATTAATAGTCCAAGATCATTAATTTATTTCCCAAAAGTTAATTAAGTTGTTCAGTTTACTTGTGTATCAGTAATTAGCATGTACTTATATGTGACCTGATTAATCATGATTAATAATTAATAGTTAATTAATTATTTCTATGTCATTAATTAATTAATGTTCTTTTAATTAATTATTTATGTGTTAATTAATCATAAGTGGATTAATTATCTAAGTATGTGTTAATTAATTGTAATTAATTAACTAAGTATATGATTAAATACGTGTGTTAAAGGACTTAAGTGTACTTATTGAAGCATGCTAATTAAATTCTAATATGACATGATTAAATGATATGGCACGTGTGCATAAATTTAATTATATAAGTAAGGTATGATATCATATATGATTAATTGTGTAACATGCACACTTATATAAAGCATGACATGGCATTTCATAGCACGGCATGATTTCAAAATCAAGTATTGATTAAGCTTCTAAAATGCATGTCTTGACTAAGGATCTATAATTCGATTTCTATAAAACCCCAAGGCAATGCCTTAATGGATTTCAAATGCAAATGTTAAAAACCAGGAATAGGTTGACCTTTAGGATATCAATAGATTAATTGACCCCTAGAGTCAAGTGTTAAAAAATCTAGATTGTCTTGTAGGAGACACCAAGAGCTAGGGATGCAAGAGGATATCCACATCAATGATAAGAGGTGGGTTCTATTTTCAAACTGTGGGTTATAAGCCCCACGGAGGTAACTTTTCTGGTTATTAAGCCCTAACTGCTTTCATGAAAAGTGATAATGCATGCTAAAATGTTTTTGCTCACTACTCGTATTTACCATATGATGTTATGGGCTTCGTGCCATTTATTACGATCGGCCTTGGGACTCGTACACCCCAAGGTAGTGCGCACACAGGTACTTATGACGGTTCGGAGAGTGGGAGTGGCTCCCCACTCGAAGAACCGGGGAAGGTAACACAGTAGGCGAGCTAAGGTGCGCGCAAAGTTAAGTCAAAATATTTTTGCATATGCATGGGTTAAATGTTTTTCTTTTAAAGTTATCACCCTTGTATATGAAATGAGCATGCTTTATCTTTCAAATGTTTCTGTGAAAACGTTTTTCAAAAAGGGGCACAAACCTCACTGAGTACCAAAAGTACTCAGCCCAAAATGTTTTCTTTTTCAAAACAGGTCGAGTGACGATCGAGATGGAGGTGTGTTGGCATTAAAGAATATTTCGGATGGCGATCACTAAGATCGCCATCTCCCTTTTCAATGAATGCATGTTAATTTACAAACTCAAGCTCAACGTTTCTTCGAACTCGATTAATCCGATTACGGTTAGTCTTAATCGACGCTTCCGCAGTGCAGGGCCAAAGTCTTCATACTTTGACCCCAAGACGACCAAGCTAGGGTAATGTCAAGTTGACGAAGTCTCTTTGGTTCCCTTCGAAGCCAAGCTTGTTTGAAATCTCCATTTCTTGTAAAGTCAAGATATGTAAGTCAACGGTTTATTGTTCGGATTCAAGTAATGGTCCGGTTATCCGCATAGGCCGAGTAGCGGGCTGTTATAGCTCCCCTCTAATTGGACCGGACACTAACCCAAGAATGTGAGTTGTTTTATGGTTCGAACCGATTATCCTTTTAGCTTTTTTAACTTATGAGAAGGACAACCGTTTTCACTAAAGTAACCCCTTCCATAAGAAAGAAGCATGCTATATCTTTTCAAAAATCGTTTTCAAAATGGGGCACGGAATCCATTGAGTGCTTTTGTACTGAGCCCCCTGTATTATTTTCCCTAATGCAGGTTGATCAATGTGGAGGTAAAGGAGGGGGGATGTCGATGTTTTCTGTTCATTCCATTCAAGTACTTGTTGTGTCAGTCTTTATGACCATCTCCTTCGTTTTCAATAAGGCTTATGTCATCAAACTCATGTTACCTCTTATGTTCTAACCATCTACTTTAGATGGTTATCTTTTGAAATGTTTCCACAATGCGGGGCCGGTGTCCTCATAAATCGACCCCAGTTATGTTATGCTAGGGTATCGATGTTGAATAATTACCCACCTTGCCTTTACTATCTCAAACACTTATCCTTTCAATGTTTTCAATAAAATAATCTTTATCATTTATGATCATGATTTATATGGTTTCACCCCACCCCCGCGTGGTGGCTCGGATAGATCCGCATAGGCCTGGGTCGCGGGTCGCCACAGACATGATATTAGAGCAGTTCGTTCGCTCTGAGCCCTAGAAGCCTTAATCATTCTTTCGACTTAGAGTCAATAGATATAAACCAACCAAAGTCAGGAACTCTTCAAGTTCAATGCTAAGTTTCTCATGACATCCCTTCTATCCTTCCACGTCGGTTGAAAAAGAAAAGTTATACTTGAACTCCTACGTGGGTTATTAAATTGCTATGTTTGATATTTGAATTCATGCTCTTGAACTTTACCCTTTCATATACTATGCTCATATCATGCTATGTGTGTCAATACATGTTTACATGCTCAATTTATGTGCAATTTTCTATCTTTTGCGCAAATTCGTTCGTATGAGGGCCGCCAACCTTCGATGATCGTTTACAGTCATAAGTTGGGATAGGAATCCCGAGTTGACTGACAAGTGTGCGCCGGGACTAGATTGTATAGGTCGGAACCTCTTAGAACAATCGTCGAGAGGACCCAAACCGAAACTAAACCACAGTCCTGAACTTAGTTGTTTTAAGATTTTCACTGTAAGTTATGTACTAATAGAACCACTCTTTTTATTTTGTCCTTGTAGATGGCAGGATATCCCGGACCAATCTACGATGAGCTTTTGCAGCGTTTTCATGCTATCCGGAGGTACCCGGATGAGTCAGTGGGACAGTTCGTGACCCGTTTCTTGGAAGAGAGTCACCTAGTTGGAGGAGGTCGCTGGACAAATTACGAAAGCTGTAGAATCATGGTCTATTGGTTGCCCTTGAATTGGGGCGTGTGGGGAAGGAAAGAGTTAAGAATTGATGAAGATTGAGGGCCTTCAATGTCGGCCAATGGCTAGCCTGAATGACCTATCCCTACTGATCCTAATTCGCTGGATTCAAGACCCGGTAGGACCACCTGCCCCAAGCTCGTACGACCCGATACCTCAACCACCCCCGGGTTATATCCCTCCAATCTTCCAAGCTGATTTTTAATTGCAACCTCAACACCCACTTCCACGTCTTAGGATCCACTTCCCGACGAGGGATGGATCTACTTTTGTTCCTCATGCACCTAGTGTAGTCCCGCCTCACTCCGGAACGAAAAGGACTTTTGTCGACTTAATCGTTGACTCGGACACCGACTCAGACTACCTCTACTTCAGTGACCACACTGCCCCCAAAGGGCGACAAGACAGAGAGGCCGGTCCCTCTCACCCACCCCAGTCCACACCACTTTCACCCTCCTACACACCAGAGTCCCTTACTTACACCCCGAGCTCCTTGCCACCTTCACCTACTTACACTCCTAGTGTACTTTTAGCTGCACTTACTTCTCCACCTTGTCCCCAGCAGCCACCTCTACCTGACTCCCCTGCCCACGAGACTAGCAGTTGCTTTCGAGGACCTAGCATATGGTATTCAAAGTACATCGTGAAGAAGAAAATTCTAAAGAAGGAGGAGCTGGAGAAAAAGTTTCTTAGGGATCTCGACCGGTTGATTGAGAGAGCTAGACAGGGCCTCGAGACTAACCCGTCCGGAGGTTCATTCACAAACGAGAAGGATCCCGATGAGGACCCTGACGAGGACCCAGAGGAGTATCCCGAGGAGGACCCAGAGGAGGAGGACCCGAAGGAGGGGGGATGTCGATGTTGTCTGTTCATTCCATTCAAGTACTTGTTGTGTCGGTCTTTATGACCATCACCTTCATTTTCAATAAGGCTTATGTCATCAAACTCACGTTACTTCTTATGTTCTAACCATCTATTTTAGATGGTTATCTTTTGAAACGCTTCTGCAGTGCAGGGCCGATGTCCTCATACATCGACCCCTGTTATGTTATGCTAGGGCATCGATGTTGAATAATTACCCACCTTGCATTTACTATCTCAAACACTTATCCTTTCAATGTTTTCAATAAAATAACATTTGTTATCATTTATGATCATGATTTATATGGTTTCACCCCACCCCCGCGTGGCAGCTCGGATGGATCCGCATAGACCTGGGTCGCGGGTCGCCACAATTATATCACTCATATAGCCACATACATCTACATCATTGATCACGAATCCATCCAAGAACGCAAAAAACGAGCATACGGTTAAGACAAGCAACAAAAACACACAAACTCGAATGTAGCTAACACGTATATCACGAAATTCATCTAAACATCGTCTCTTCACAAAAATGCAAAGGTTTCCATCGTTCACAACCCCAATTTGTGCTAAACTTTTGAAGAAAGGAAAGAAGAAATATGAACATAAGGGGTGGAATCGTATACCTAGCTTCCTTCTTCGTTTCTCCCTCGATTCCTCCCTTTTCTTGTGACTGCTCTCTCTCTCGAACAACTCGAACAGCTTCTGCCCTTCTCCTGCGAGGTGGCTGCACCATCAGGACGGCTCCAGCGGTGGCGTGAACGGCGGCTGCGGCGGAAGGAGGGCGACAGTTGGCTAGGGTTTAGGAAACCCTTGGTTTCTCCCTTTTTCTTTCGCCTCTCTCTACTGTCGACTGCTCTCTCTTTCTCTCTCGCCCTGCTGCCCTTCTTCCTTTATTGGGAGGCCGACTGTGGTGGCGGTGGTGGCACAAGGCGGTAGTGGCAGGCGGTGGAGAAGGCGGCAGACGGTGGGGCGGCGACAGGCTAGGGTATGGGGAAACCCTTACTTTCTTGGAGAGGAGTGATGGAGGAATGATGGCTATTGAGGATGGTGGTGGTGGCGTGAGATGTAGGGAGAAGGGGAAGAGTGATTGATATAGATAGAGGGGAAGAGTTTGAGTGTTGTGAGGATGAAGAGTTGCAGAGAAATCATTAGCTTTGACGGGATTTCATTGGGGCAGAGGGTTGGTAGATTTGTTTGTGATTCTCTCTCTCCCACGCGGTCTCTTTCTCTCTCATTCTCTCCCACGCGGTCTCTCTCTCTCTATATCCTTCTCTCACACGCCTTTCTTCATTATTAATCTTAATCTGCTTTCTTTTACTGCATTATTTTTTTTTATCGCAATATCTTAACAATCCGGTCCATACGTAAATTTATCCCGACACAATTATCGAATAATTCTAATAAATTGCTTTAACTAAAAATTATATAAATATAAATTATTTATTTTCTTTAAGTAGGCCTAATTGCATACGCGACGCCATCTAATTTATTTCATACAGTCGAGCTTAACTGGCCGGCTTCAAAATTACGCGACAGTTAATTCGCAGATAAATCACATCAATAATTTATTATCATCTAAAATGCAACGCGTAGGATGCCATGCGAAATTTATGCTCTGATCGTTTTGAAAATATGATAAATGAAATTATTCGAAAACGAACTTTGATTTTACTTTAAATAAATCCCTTTTTGACTTTATAAATAAAGTCTTCATCTTTTCTAAATTAAAGAATTTATTTTCCTTTGGAAATCTCCGGAAATAAGGACCTAACTCAAAAAGTTTTAATTTATTCGGATTTTTCATAGACCGGTTTTAGCGGGGTATTATAGAATCGTGTCAACTTCATGGTTTGACTCCACAATTCTGCACATCTTTTAAGTACCATATTCAACTAATTGGTCGGTTGGGTAGAGTCAATTAATTAATCAACCTGACTATATCATATGTTTTAATGACTTCAGTTGAGTCTTCAAGTTCCCCCTCAGTTCATGACCTTTTAAAATAAGACTCTAACTTGCTCAAATAGGTAAATCTATCTAACTGAGGCAGATAATTATCTACTTAGGATCAATTGGATTTTGGAATCAATTAAAATCATGTACTAATAATTTTCCCAACATTCATTATTTCAGAGTTGATATTTTGAATATGAAACGATCAATCCTAAAAGTGAATTATTAACTAATTGCAAAGTACAGACAAAATAATTATTGGGTATTATCAAGCCTAACTAACAATAATTGCAAAATATGTATACAATAGTATACAACATGCAATTAATATATTGTATTAATTAATTAGGTACAAAAATTGTATTCGAATTCAACAAAAGTAGGTAAATGACACATAGATAAATATATATGGGAAACAAATAAAAATCCAATTAAATGAAGTCCGTTATAGCTAGCATCAACAAAATTCAAACACACACATTTGTTACACAATGTTTTGAGTTTCAATTTTAATTTTATTTCCTTATAATATGTTATTGTAACAAGCTTTTATTATACATTAATATGGATAAGAGAGCCATCTCAAAATAAAAAAATAAAAAACTACATTAACAAAAAATCCTACTAAATTAAAATTTGAATAAAGATGTACACATGCTAATATCTAAAATGAAGTTGGAAGCTGTATTATTTGTGTACCAAATCTTGTTAATTTCTTGATGATTTAGTTCCGTATACACAAATTCAAACAACAATTTGTCCAGTTTTTCAAGTCTTGAATTTTTTTATTAAAATGCGCACTCCTGCGTATACAAAAGTCGACATAAAACGCATAAGAAGTTGGTATAATGATTTTTATCATGCTTGGTATAGCACGCAATGTTGAAATGACGAACTAATTAATTCAACCTTACGTGCATGCAACTACGGTTAGGCGAAATTAATAAGTGCGTTTAGATGTCTAAATAGCTGCCATGGTTATACCAAGTTCTATTATAATTTGCCAAAATAAATAGAGGGGAAAAATAGATCGCATCTCTATAGGTTAGTCCGTCTTAATAATGCAAATTATTTGTAAATTTCATGTCACTACAATAAAATAATTCATGTATTCAAACAATTTTTGAAGAATTATATATTAGACTTATAAATGTCAAGAATACAATTGTAACGTCCTGGAACATCCAATTAATTGGTAAAAAATCTTGTCTGTTGAACAAAAAGATATCAGATTCAAGCTTGATTGCTCGTTTTTTCCCAGGAAACAAAAAAAGAAATACAGTTGTACCTGTCATCTTGCGATAGATAACTGTTATGTCTTTCAAAAAATAAAGAACAGAGCATATCACAAAATTTTGTACTACTAATATTTAAGGGTATAATTAATTTTATTACATTTAAATTCTAAAAAAAATTACTTTTTTTTTTACATAAGGATACTCAATGTTGTTGGAGTCGAGCACCGCTCCATAATTTACCTTTCTAATAATTATATACTCCCTCCTACCTCCATAATTATGCATAGTTTTCGGGTGCGGGTTTTAAGAAAATCATGAAAAGTGAAATATAATTGGAGAAAAAGTAGGAAAAATTCTTGTGTTAGTGTACATATAGTACACAAGAATTTCTCAAAAAGTAAATATAAGTGGAGATGGGTCCCACATTATAAAGATAATAAGTGGAAGAGTTATTTTCTAAAATGAAATATGCATAATTTTGGAGGACAGACGAAAAAAGAAAATTATGCATAATTTTAGGGTTGGAGGGAGTATATTATTTGTAAATTCTTTTGATTCGTTTAGCTAGCAGAAATAACTTTCTTATATGACCTCATTAATATTGAAGTCCTTCCTTCCTGATAGGTGATACAATGTGAAATATTTCGTTATTTATCATTCTCTTCATGATTGGTGTTCTAGTCTTATTGCTTGCTTCTGTCTATTCTTAAATAAGACGAGTTTTTGTAAGAGGGTTGATTTGTAAGAGATTCGAGTACCCCTTATACTCGTATTAATATTAATCTTTCTTTGACTTTTAAAAAAAGAAAATATGATGCAATTAATGTTACTGCATATTCCCGTCCACGAAATGATTGCCACATTTTGGACGACACAAGTTTTAAGAAAATGATAGATAGTAATGAATTATAGTAAGTGGAGTGAGGATCCCACAATAAATAATGTAAGTGGAGTAGTAAAAATAACAACCATTTCGTAGATAAATTTAAATGACAAAAGTGATAACCATTTTGTGAACAGATGAAATATTTTTTTCTCGTAGGATATACAGAAATGACGATCATATCGGATAAAAATACTCCCTCCATTCCTCAATACTTGTCCCATTTGAGGAATGCACGGAAATTAAGAAAGTTGAAAAAGTGGGTTTGAGTGGGGTAAAAATTCAAAAGTAGGGGTAGTGTTAATATTGTAGGCTACTTTTATTAATCCTTCATTAGTGTAAAAGGGTGTTTTAAACCACAATGGGCAGCCGATTTTTTTGTTCTTCATTCCTGTACAATAAATAATCCTGCCCTTTTATTAATAATCCTCCACTTTTTAATAATCCTGCATTTTAATAATCCTGCATTTTAATGATCCTGCACTTTTTAATAATCCTGCACTTTTATTAATCCTGCATTTTTTTTTTTTCTTATTCAAACTGTACAGAAACTGAACAAATTAAAAAGAACAAGCACAGTAAATAAATGAACAAGCACAATTAAAAACTGATGTGACCAAAAATAACTTGGAGGAAAGTTTTCATTAAAATAAGGAGGGAAGTACAGTCATACAAAAGGAGGGAAACTAAAACTGAATTAGAGGGAAATTCAAATTCCCTGTGACCAAAAGCTCTATAAATACAGCAGGATTCAGTAATTACAACATCATTCAATGATCTCTAACAACCACAAAATCAGAAAATCAGCAGAGCAATGAAGAAGGGTGTCTCTCGGCCAAGTCTGACAGATGAAGAGAAGAACTTGATTGCACAGTGGTGTATTGTACACAGCAAAGACAAGAAACTGGTACATGGCGCCAAAAAGGAAGCTGCCAAACTCTTCCAAGTGGATGTCAGAACTATTTACAGAATATGGATAGCTGCAGAAGCACAAAGAAGGTTAGACAAACCTGTTAATCTTATCTAAAAAAAAAAGGGTGCATTCATGGAGATAGGCTGCAGTTGGATGAAGAAAAGATGGCCAATCTGCCATTACTACAAAGAACAAGCCTGAGTCAGGTTGGTCTCAACCTTGGAATTTCAACAACATCAGTTCATAGGCTGGTAAAAAAGAAGCAAATCAGAAGTCATACATCAGCTATCAAGCCTTTTCTCACTGATGCAAATAAGCTTGCTAGGCTTAAATGGAGTATTTCAATGCTCAGTTGCATTAGAGCAAATGGGAGAATAGCCTTTCAGCCTATGTTCAACATAATACATATAGATGAGAAGTGGTTCAACATGAGTAAGACATCACAAAGGTATTACATGCTCCCAGGAGAGACAGATCCAGTCAGAACATGCAAACACAAGGGGCACATATTGAAGATCATGTTCTTAGCAGCAGTTTGCAGGCCAATAGTGGACTGCTTTGGAAATGTCATCTTTGATGGCAAAATTGGCATCTTTCCATTATATATAAGGAACCAGCAGCTAGAAATTCAAAAAATAGGATAAAGGGTACCATGGTCACAAAGCCTATACAATCAGTCACAAAGGAGGTCATGTTGGACTGTTTCTGCAGTTGGGTAAGCATTTTACAGACATTTCCTCAGACAAATCATCATAGGAGGCATCATTGTCATCACAGGAAGCAAGCATCACAGTGTAGTATCATGTTCTTTCAGATTCATTTCATCAATTTCATCATATGTGAAAAGGCAGCAAGCATCACAGTGTAGTATCATGTTCTTTCAGATTCATTTCATAAATTTCATATATCTATCCAACTTAAATTGTCTACCTTGCAGCTTGTACCAAACATACACCAAAAGTGGCCAGAAGGAATGAGCAAGAATATACTTATCCAACAAGATAATGCAAAGCCACACATCAAAAACAGTGATGTTACTTGGCAAACAGCAGCAAATAGTAATGGGTTTAATATCAAACTTATTTGTCAACCACCTAACTCTCCTGATACCAATATCAATGATTTAGGTTTCTTCAGATCCATTCAAACAATTAAAGACAGGAAAAACTCAAGGACAGTGGATGACTTGGTGAAAAATGTGACAGAAGCATTTGAAGAGTACCCATATGAGAAACTGAGTGATGTGTTTTTAACTTTGCAATCATGCTATGGAGAAATCATCAAGACCAAGGGTTGCAACAGCTACAAGACACCACACACTTCAAAAGAGAAACTGAAAAGAGAGGGATTACTCCCAGACAACATCCAGGTGGATGAGCAATTAGTGGATGATGCAGTGGAGTATTTAAATGGACAATTGAATGAAGAGGCAGTGGCTGGACCATTTACACTTGAAGCTTTGGTTAATGGGATGCAGCAAGTGAACATAGCAGACTAAGAGGTAAAAGGGTGTTTTTTGGCAGCTGGTTTACAGGGACAAACATCAATTAATGTTTATTTTGTTGTTTGGAATGTAAATTGTCCTTGTTTGCTGTTTTTTGGATGATATGTAATCTCAGCTCTGTAAAATCTTCTTTTTTTGCATCATTGACACATTAATCATACAAACTGAGCCTCCTAAACTTTGGTTTGAAAAACCAAGTGGTGGCAGTCACTTAACAGCAAACATAGGCAACAAGATTCACATTCAAATCACAGTGTAGTATCATGTTCAGACTGAGAATAATATGCAGCAATGCCTCCTAAACTTTGGTTTAAAAAACCAAGTGGTGGCAGTCACTTATCAGCAAACGCAGGCAACAAGATTCACATTCAAATCACAGTGTAGTATCATGTTCAGACTGAGAATAATATGCAGCAATGCCTCCTAAACTTTGGTTTAAAAAACCAAGTGGTGGCAGTCACTTATCAACAAACATAGGCAACAAGATTCACATTCAAATCACAGTGTAGTATCATGTTCAGATCAGAATAATATGCAACAATGAATCACAGAAGGAAACATAGGAGTGTAGTATAAGGCAACAAATTCCTCAGACTGAGAACACAACTCGGTCATCATAGGAGTGTAGTATCATGTTCAGATCAGAATAATATGTTTAAAAACGATGTAACCTCCATCAAGAAGAAGAATTTCTTCTTCTTCTCCGATCAGCTCGGCGGAGCACAGAAGAAGCCGCTGCCTCTGCCTTCCTTTTATTTCGAGCTTTGACACACTCAGTCATCAACCAATAATATGGATCTCCAGGCTCCATAATCGCCTCCCAATAATCCAGACAACGCTCACCTTTCGGAGAATCGGACTTCACCGGCGAGTCACCGACGAACTCTCCTTCGGGCGGCAGAAGTGGATCCACCGCTGACAGCGCTTCAGAGGGCACGGGCGCTTCAAAGGGCACCGACTCTGGAAATGAGATCGACTGAGAGAGCGAATCAGAAAATGGCAGCGAATCAGAGGGTGGGGGTGGGGAGAAGGTCTCCGGCACCACCTCCAACTCCGATGACTGAGAGAGCGGCGGCGTCTCAGAAAATGGCAGCGAATCAGAGGGTGGGGGTGGGGAGAAGGTCTCCGGCACTACCTCCAACTCCGATGACTGAGAGAGCGGCGGCGTCTCAGAAAATGGCAGCGCATCAGAGGGTGGGGGTGGGGAGAAGGTCTCCGGCACCACCGCCAACTCCGATGACTGAGAGAGCGGTTGCGACAGGTGGAGGAACTTCTCCGATTGCGAGTGAGAATGAAGATAAGATGATGACTTCGACATCTTTGAGGAAGGGGGCGAGAGATCTAGGGTTTATAGAAATGGAGAGAGTGAGAGAGCTTTTGTTTGGGGAAGAAATGGATCGATTAGATCTAGGGTTTCTCGAAGGAATGGGGAAGAAATGGATCGACCAAAAGCACAAAGAAATGGACCGAGCAAATTTGGGTTGTGTTGTTTTATTTGGCCAACAGTTTATTATTGGGTAGGATTATAAAATTAAATTAGTTGGTAGGATTAGTGGGTTAATATGGTGGGCTAATTTAAAGGGGTGGGTCCATTAGTGGCAATGAATAGTAATTTTATGATTGAAGGAGGATAGTGTTGTAAAAAAAACCAAACAGGATATTTATTGGAAAATTTCTGAATAAGCTCAAACAGGACAAGTATTCTGGAGGGAGTAGTATTTATATAATCAGATTGAAAAAGATTTATACTGCACAACTAAATTTTCTGCTATATATAAAGGATTTGACAGTTTTGCATTCGTGCAAACCCCCAACAGACTAGCTGTTGACATGTGTTTAAAAAACTAGAAAAAGTAAATAATTAATGACGAACAGTCTCCATCATATTAATTAGGCCAGCAGCTCAATACGAAATCCTTTCACGAACGTGACAGAGATTTTAATTACACTTTCATACTATCTCCCTTCACGAAATGATGCTTCATTTTGTATTCGAGATGGAGATTAAAAAATCTAATAAAGTTATTTTGAATGGATAAAAGTTAAAAAATAATGGTAATGAGATAATAACAACAAAACAGTGATAATGATAAAAAGAGATGAAATTGACCAAAAAATAGGAATAAAATTATTGGGATAACAAAAAAGTAAAAATGAAGTTGATGTAAGGTGGGATCATTAATGGCAAGGGATAGTAATTTTAATAAAGTAACGATGGTATATTGGTAAAAATAACGAAATATGGCATTATTTGATGAACACAAATAAGGGATGAAACATGACATCATTTCGTCAATGAAGGGAGTAGTTTTTTTCTAGATCTATGTCTATGAACTTTTTGGAGCCAATAATTTTACTTCAATTTTGTAAAAATTTTTGCCTCGTGTGTAATTTGATTTTTTTAATGACAAGGTAACTTGCATCTGCTATTTAAAGTGTACACCAGATAGATAAATTTTGTTAACTTATAAATCACACAAGATAAAATTAGGGGCCTAAAAAAAATCATACTTGAAAAAATTAGGTTTGATAGGATCGATTCTCATAAGGTGTTGAACATAAGTCATTTGTCTTAAGAATACCCACTCGATCACTACAGTAAAACGTTTTCTATCTACTATTATATACATACTCGCTGCGTCCACGAATAATTTGCTATAATTTCCTTATCGGGATATCCACGAACAATTTGCCACTTTTATTTATAGTAACAGCCCATACAACTCCCAATTACTTAATCTTATTCCACTCACGACACATTCTACGTACCAACTAAATCAATCAAAATTATTGAAACTCGTGTCAATCATAACGTGGCAAATGATAGTAGTCTACTAGCTAGTATCCTCGCCATTTCCTTTACATGCGCTCATATTCTATTATATATAGTGATTTTTAATATATATAATGATTCTTAATAATATTTTTTTCGATCGTAGATCATATAATGATCTATGGTTGAAATTAATTTGTAATTTCAGATGATGATTAGTTTTTATTTGACCAAAATCCTGTATATATTACTCCCCCCATCCCTAAATAGTAGTCATCTTTCTTTTTTTGTCGTCCTTGAATAGTAGTCATTCTAGTTTGTAACATAATTCCACCACTATCTTGTTATGTTATTCTTTTCTCCACTCACAAAGATATATTTGTTTCTCCGCTAACTGAATATTATCCCTTTCTCCACTCATAATTACTTAACTTTTATTAAAACTCGTACCGCCTCCAAAGAGCTCTACTATTCAGGGACGGAGAGGTTAGTAATTAAGCATGAATAAGTTCTTAAATGTATTTGTTATCAACTTCAAGTCTTTACGTTTAGAAAAAATGTCATAGCTTCATAATATGCAAGAAAAAAATATCGCTATTTTTTAAAAACTTTAACATAATTTTTTTTTAAGTTGCTGAAATTTTGGCATCAAAATTCTAATTTGGCATGCCGAATTGTGTGTATAATTATATATAAAAAAAAAAGTGTGCGTACATATCTTTTGAAATTTTGGCATCAAATTATTAATTCGGCATTAACGAACAGTGCGTATAATTTAGAAAATAAAAATGGATACACACATGTCGAGTTAGGAAGTCAACACGATGTTTTTAATTTAATTGTCAAATGTATTCTTCTAAAATTTTCGAAGTTGGGACATGTTTGCAAGAATGCAAGCTCGTACCCGAATTTTATAGCTAGCTGCTCTTTATTATTATTATTATTATTATTATTATTATTATTATTATTATTATTATTATTATTATTTTATTTTATTTTTTTATTTATTTAAAGATGAAGATCACCTGTACTTGCAATTAAAAGAAAATTGTCAAATGAATTAAGAAAATTGTTGAAAAGGAAATATATATACGGTAAATTTCCTAATAAGTATTCATATTATTCTTTGAAAACACTGTTTTTTGCACTAGTCAATCAAATAGTTTATTGGGGTATGTAGTAAATGAGTCAAAAAAAAAAAATATTAACCTTTTTGAAAAACTAAATTTTTAAATTTCCAATGATCGTAAAAGGAAAATGTGTCAAGCGAAAAGCAATTATAGGACAATAACTTAGGGCAGGTTGCAACTTTAGGACATTTTTTTTTTCAGGTTTGCAAATAGAGGTCAAATTCTTTTCAAGCTTGCAATTGGAGGCAAAATTTTGAAAAAATTAAGCGTTCAAGGACAATTTTCGGCGTGATCGGACTAAATATCATGTGAGTTGTGTACAACTCGAACTCGATGTGGTTGCTACATATCCGCCTAATCAGCCCACTCACGTCAATTAAAAACCATTGGAACATGTTACAGACAAAAATAATCACAAACAAACTTTAATTAAATATTACAAAATCTACTTCGGAGATGTTCTTCAAAAGCGGGCGAGGATTCTCAATGCTATCTGTCATTGTGAAATTAGAGCCAGAAGTCTCGTTGAATAAAAATTTGGGGCGAAGGATCTTTGCAAATGGGTTGATTCAGGAATTTCTTTAGACTTTCTATCTCCTAATTTGAGGGTATTTCTTTACAGATTTAGGCAAGAGAGCAAAATGATCTTTTTGTTTATTATTCCCTCTTATTCAAAATGTAAGTCTTTTTAGACTTTTATAACTTTTGCACAATATTTGCACAATAACTTTTTCATTATTCACTAATTTCAATTAACAATTAATTAAGGGCAAATTTGATAAAAGTAAATTTTCTTAATTTGTGTGCATAACTCTAAAATGACTTACATTTTGAATAGGACGGAGTAGTATTTATTTTTTACACAATTTTCTATTTAAGTAATTTATCCATTTATTAATTTTCTTTTTCCGTTTATTTTTCTTTTACTAAGTTTCGTCACATTTGTGATGGCCAATATTCCTTTTCGGGATGTCCCAAATAAGTTGGTCAGTTTCCTTTTTTGGCCAAACAACTTTCCTTATTACATTATTATACTATTACACTACTCCAATATTACACTAACATCCAAAAAGCAAAACAACTTTATTACATTATTATAATAATATTATATTCAATAAAAACTCCACCAAACACATTTTTTATCCCTAATTCACTTTCCTTAATACCCGTGCCGAAAATAAAGTGGTCATTATAAATGGGACTGAACGGGTAGCTAATTAGTCGGAAATCGGGCAACCACAAAGTTTGGGTTATACTTGTCACCTCACGTGCTTGGCATTAAGCCTGATCAAGCCAAAAATTGTCCTTCACATGCTTATTTTGTCAGAGTTTGGCCTCCAAATTGCTAGCCAAAAAGAATTTTTCCTTCTATTGCAAACCCGAAAAAGTTTATCCTACATTTGCAACCTGACCTATATTATTGTCCTATAATGGTTATTGGCTAAAATAAGGCTATATAATTGGGATGGGAAGAGTATATACTTGGCAAAGTTCTAAAAGTTTGAAATTATTGAAAATAAAAGTAAAAAAAAGTTACTAATAAATTAATCATGAACACGAGATTAAGATTGGGCCATGCACAAATTAATTCATCTTCCCAACTGTAAACTACAACCATAAATTCCCATCAAATATTCAATCAACATTTCACCAAATCCTCTGTATAAAAGGAAACCCCATAATAGCCATTTGAACACACAAAGTGTAATTCTTCTGGTCCTTCGAGTACACATACAAAACACACACTTAGCAATCTTGATAGCAATGGCTGCCACAATCAAGGCAACGACCATGCTCCTCATCGCCACCGTCATAATCATGGCGGTTGCACCGCCGACCGCGGCGGATATCAGTTGCGGCACTGTGGTTTCATACCTGAATCCATGCATTCCCTACGTGACACAGGGGGCCCCACTAGGTAACTGCTGCAGTGGGGTTAAGGGACTGTACGGCGCCGCCCAGACAACCCCCGACCGGCAGAGCGTCTGCAACTGCCTGAAACAGCTTGCCGGTTCATACGCCGGCTTAGACTACGGCAAGGCCGCCGGCCTCCCCGCCCAATGCCAAGTCAGCATTCCCTACAAGATCAGCCCTTCCACTGACTGCTCAACGTAAGTATTCTATAATTTTTTTTTTTCATATTTAATTTTGGGGAATATATATATATATATATTGCATGAAAGAGATGTTTCAGTTTTTTGGATGAGAAACATATAATTTCGATATCTCATTAGTTTTTAAGTAAATGTAACGGACGTATCATCTCTCATTATGTTCAAAGATAGGAAAGATGTCTTTTTGGTGGAGCGAGTATTCTTATGACCAAAGATCAAGCCGTCACACAAAAATTTAAGGGCGGTTGATTCATCTTTCTTATAGTATATGTTTTCCATGCTATACAATATCATAATTTTATCCGGTGCACAGCAGACTTTTCGTACGTAGCATTTGCAGATTACTCTTGTCATATATAATTGAAAAAGATAGAGAGAGATCGATCATTATTTAATTTTTGTGCAGGGTGAAATAAGTTAATGGAAAGGAGTGGTAAAGCATGAAGCAATAGCTAGCCAACCTGCGAGATGTAATATTATAAACAAATAAATAAAAAGAGTTCAAATTCACTACCTTAGTGAAATTGAACTTGATGCGTATATACTGTAACCTTCTCTAAATCAATGATGCATATGTATGTATCAGTTACTTTTTTTAATGCTCTCAGTTAATTATATTTACTTTTTTAAGATATGTATTCTTGCTGCCTTACTTTTATTTTTTAATAATGGACAATTGACGAAATACGATAATAATCCGAGCACGAGTTAGATGTGCCCACAACTGATGTGTCGATTGGGAGGGAAGTCAACTCTTTGACTGCTACTCAAGTCGATAAATTTTAAATTGTTTCTTCACAAACATCCAAAATGGCAGACCATTTCACATAGAAAATATCTCAATTCTGAAGAAAGTTGTGTTTATTTTAGTAACCTTTTTGTTATAGTAAAGACAAATTATATCCATCCTTTACAAAAATTAGTATAAAAAAGTTGCCAACTTTTTCTGGTATTTGATAAAAATTAAATAAAATAAATCAAAAATAATTTCAAAAAGAAAAAAAAAATTATCAACTAAAAGTTAGTAACTATAATTAACTATGGAATTATGCATGGAATGAATTTATATCTTAACTATACCTATGAAATTGAATAAATTCGCATTATATATGGGCTCTATACATCCATAAATACTTTTTTAGTATGTAAAAGTAGATGAGCGTAACTTATGAGCAAATTAATGTGTTTAGTTACTAGCAATTGTGTGTCACTATGTATGAGCGTATATAGCTATAATAATTTATTTTTTCTAGGAATTATTGTCATAGATAAAGTGGTTTCGGGTACATCTATATAGGGAGTGGTTCTAGTACAAATAATCTTTATCCTAAGAATACCAATAGATGCACCAGAAAATGCACAGAGATACATCAAACATATTTATGTCGATATTTTTTATTTTTTCATCTTTTCTCTTGTTACCACCATCCACCACCACCACTACTCACGCGCCATCACCATCACAGTCGCTCGTCACCGCGACCCGAGCATAAAAGTTACGAAAAAAGTAAAAACTATCAACATAAATATGTTGGTGCATCTTAGTGCATCTAATTTTTAAATCATAATTAAATATGATACACTTATTCATATTCTTATGATAAGGATCATTTTTTCTATTAGTATATCTATATATATTAATAGCTTCAATGACAAACATACGACCACATATAACGTTTCAACAAAATTCAACTTCCGATGTGGTGTAATATGCCAAGCCAAATATTGTCTAGCTCGTGCTTGAATCGTTAAGTTATTACAAAATAGAGATCGATCGAATTTCATCTAATTCGGAACACTTCGAAACTCTTTTGAGTTTAGTTGTGCTCCATCATCTAAACTTGTATATATTAAAATTTTAATATTCATCAATTACTTTTAAAAATAATTTTTTGTTCACAAAAACATAAAATATTTTCTAAATTCTTTTGTTTCTTATAATAAATAATCCTAATTAGTCATATGCAAGGATGCTAGTGGAAGTGGATGTCACACAGCCAATCAAGTATTCAGTGAGAGGGGAAGATGAAAATGAAGATCAAAGGGAGCAGAAGATTTGCTATGAATGGATTCCATCCTACTGCAAAAAATGCCAACGAGTGGGACACATATGCAGGGATCTTGAGAAGAAGAACTCTGTTCCAACAACTAGACCAAAACAATAATGGCAAATCAAGCAAAAAGATGCAGAGAAAATAGAAGAAATCACTCAAAATGGTAAAGTAGATAAAAGAGATAGTGGAGAATCAGAAAAGGAACTGGAAAATAAAGGGGAAGAGTGGAATATTCCCAGGAAAACTGCCACCAATGCCATGATCAAAGTAGGGAATATTCAAGTCCCAACTGGAAATATATATGAAGCTATATGTGAGATGGAGAATCAAGAGAGAGAGGGCGGGGACCTTATCCCCTCTAGAAGAAAATGAGGATGATGATATGGAATTTGAGAGGCTATAACAAGCCTTTCAAATAGAAAGAGGTAAAACTCTTTCTAAAAACAAATAAAACAGATGTAGCTATTCTATTGGAAACGAGAGTGAAACTAGAAAAGTATAAGAAGATATGTGGAAAAATATGTAAAGGATGGGAAAGTTTACATAACTATGATTTTGCAAGTAATTGAAGAATTTGGTTATGCTGGAATCTAAGGTATGTGGATGTGAAATTGTTGGGAGGGCATGAACAAGCTCTTCATTGTGAAGTTCTTGATATGAGAAGTGGTGAAGTGCAGCAGGTAGTAAATATATGCGCTGAATACAGCTGAACAAAGAAAATCACTCTAGAGGTTTATGGGAACTATTTGTCAGAACAATAAAAACCCAACTCTGTTTGGAGGCTATTTTAATGCTTTATTATCTGCAGATGATAGATTTCAAGGGAATGTGGTCACATATGCTGACATAAGAGAGTTTGTAAAGTGTATTCAAGCAAATGATTTAAATGAGGTGAGAGCTGTTGGGCCTGAGTTCACATGGTGTAATAACCAAACTGGAGAACAAAGAATATGCTCCCTTATAGACAGATGCTTAGCAAATGTACAATGGATGACTAAGTATCATCATGTAGTGGTGGAAAGACTGGAAAGGGGAGTCTCAGACCATTGTCCTCAATTTCTGAGATTTGAGCAAGATATAACAACTAGAAAGGCTCCTTTCAAGATTCTTAATGTAGTGGTGGATCACAAGAGTTTTGAGCAGATTTTGAAAGAAGGATGGGAAAACCAATGTCACTCAAACAAGCTCTTTGACATTTGGTTTAAGTGCAAAAATCTGAAGCAACCTCTCAAGAATCTTAATACTCAAGAGTTTCAGCGAACAACTGAAAGAGTGAAAGTGTGTAGACAGAAACTCAGGGAAGTGCAGCATCAACTCAACTCTGACATCACTAATCTTACACTAATTAATACAGAGAGAGAGAGATTTTAGCCGATGTGGAGAAGTGGAGCAACATTGAGGAGAATATATGAAGACAGAAATTAAGGATTGATTGGCTAAAATTAGGTGATGCAAACACTAAAGTCTTTCATGCATTTGTCAAAGCTAGAAATAGCTCAAATGATATTAAAGTACTGGTTAGGGAGGATGGAACCAGATGCATCACTCAAGAGCAAATTAAAGAGGAAATCAGGAACTTCTACATTACTTTAATGGGAAGTTCACCTATTGAGCTTCCTATGGATGATAAGAACATAGTAGCAAAAGGACCTAAACTAAGACCTGAGCAACAACTCCGACTCTGTGGTGAGTGTACAGAAAAAGAAGTGAAAGAGGCCCTCTTCAGTATGAACTCCAATAAAGGTCCAGGCATTGATGGATTCAATGTATATTTTTTCAAGAAATCTTGGCACATTATTGGAAGGGACGTAGTGGAAGCTGTACAACAATTCTTTACTTTTGGATTCATGCCCAAAGAGATTAATAGAGCTCTCTTGACATTGTTGCCTAAGACTGAAAATGCTCAATCAGTCAAGGAGTACAGGCCAATAGCATGCTGCACAGTACTATACAAAATTATATCCAAGGTGCTAGCAAATCGGCTACAAAGTGTGCTCAGTGATATAATTTCTGAGAAATAGTCAGCTTTTGTAAAAGAAGGTTGATATTTGATAACATCATCTTGAGCCATGAACTGGTCAAAGAATATAACAGGAAGTTGATCTCTCCCAGATGCATGATTAAAGTGGACTTGCAGAAAGCGCATGACTCTGTAGAGTGGCCGTTTGTGGAGTATCTGTTTCTTGAAATGGGATTCCCTTACAGGTATGTACAATTGATCATGGCATGTTTGACCACTGTTTCTTATACAACAAATGTTAATGGAGAATTAATTGTTCCATTCGAAGCCAAGAAAGGCTTGAGACAAGGGGATCCAATCTCTCCTTATTTGTTTGTGGTGTGTATGGAGTACTTAAAGAGGTGTCTGGAGGAGCTCAGAATGAATAAGAGGTTTCATTACCATCCAAGATGCTTGAAAATGGGGCTTATACATGTTTGTTTTGCAGATGATCTGTTATTATTTGCTAAATGAGATGTTGCCTCTATACAACAACTACTTATAGCTTTTCAAAAATTCTCTGATGTATCTGGTCTAAAAGCCAATCAACTGAAAAACTGTATATATTTTGAAGGAATCTCAGATAGAGTCAAGGAGGAAGTGCTACTTATGTCTAGCATGACTGAAGGCCAACTACCTTTCAAGTATCTTGGAGTGCCACTCTCTTCCGCCAAACTGACAGTAATGCAGTGTTTGCCACTTATAAAGAAGATTCTTGATAGAGTAGACTGCTGAGCGGCAAAACTTCTTTCTTATGCAGGCAGACTACAATTGATTAAGTCTGTGTTATTTGGAGTGCAAGTATACTGGAGCCAGATCTTTATACTTCCTCAGAAAGTTCTCAAGATCATACAGACTGCTTGCAGAACGTTTCTCTGGACAGGAAAGTCAGCTGTATAAAGGAGAGCTTTGGTGGCTTGGGATAAAATTTGTATGCCAAAGAATGCAGGTGGACTAGGCATTGTGAACATGAAACTATGGAACAGAACTGCAATATGTAAGATGTTATGGAATTTGGCAAAGAAGAAAGATAAGATTTGGATGAGATGGGTGCATGGGTATTATGTGAAAAATCAAAATGTGAGGGACATGGTCATTCCTGGACAAAGTTCTTGGATCATCAGGAAGATTATTGGTGCTAGAGAATATATTCAGAACATCAATAATGGTAAGGATTGGTTGAGTCAAAATGAATTCTCCATCAAGAAATTGTATAAAGCTTTGAGTGGTGATTTTCCTAAGGTGGAATGAAACAAGATGATTTGTCAAAATACAGCTCCACCAAAATGTATATTTTTGAGTTGGATAGCAATGCATGATAACATGGTAACTTGTGAGCATCTAGCAAAAATGGGGATCCAAGTTGACCATACCTGCTGCCTATGTAAAAGTGGAACTGAGGATATGGATCACTTATTCTTTGGTTGTGTGGTATCAGGCAGAATTTGGAGAGAAGTGACAGAATTGAGTGGAATTCATTGAAGCCAGAAGCCTTGGAGAGAGGAGAAAGGTTTTCTATTATCTCAATGCAAGACCAAAAGTGCAAAGCAAAGTATGTATAGATGTGTACTCTCCATTGTCTTGTATCAAATCTGGAAGGAGAAAAACATGAGGAGATTGCAGGGGAAGCAGAGAAGTGATGAGGAAGTAATCTACCAATGCAAAGTGCTAGTGGCTTGGAGCTGCAGCAAAGATGTGAGATTAGCTAGAATGTTGAGGAGCTAGTGACTCTCGTAGTCTATCTTTTGCATGGCAAATCTGTTTGTAGTGTTTTGGTGGTTCTGGGGTTTGTAAGCTGTTCGAAAACGGTTACTTGGTGAATAAAATATTGTTATTTACCAAAAAAACAAAAAAAAAAAATCCTAATTAGAGACTTGATAGTAAATTAACAACTTACCTATAGTTAATATGCTCCTTTACAACTTAAATTAAGGAATCTAATATATTTCATCTATTTGCAAAAAAATAAAAAAGGACACACGCAATTAATCAATTATTGTTTCTCTTTATTTTAATCAGCACTGTGTATATTACGTATCCGCATGTAAAAAGATTCTTTATAAAGATAGATACCAGTTATGGTACCTCGGTCGCAAATTCCTATTATAATTAAATAATTATAGTTCTTCCACAAAATATACAACACGTTCAGTTTTGGACATAACATTTTCTTACTATTTCATCAGTTAATAAATATTATGATTATTTTTGGCAGCTCGAATTTTAATAAAACCTTTGGTAGTTGTTAAGCAGGCAGTGAAAAGGACCTAGTGGTGACAATTGGATCGGGTTCGGGTCGGTATGATCTGTTAAGGTCCAATTCAAACCCAACCTGTTATGCTCAACCCGAACACAAACTCAACTCGAAATAATCTAACCCGAACACGACAGGAACCCGACATAAACATGAAATTGATACGATTTTTCTTCGGGTTGATTTGACACGATAATGATGGGAACACAATTTAAAAAAAAAGAAAAAATATTAAAATTTTAATACATTTTGATAATTTAGAAGTAAAAATAAATATCACATCAACTTAAAAGCTTGACATTAGTAAATAAATAAAATATTTAAAATTTTAGTACCTTATCGAGTAACCCGACCGGATTTGAAATTTTCATGACCTTATCGGGTCACCCGATAATGACCCGAACCTAATAAGGCTTGATCTATAAACCCATTAATTTTGTATCGGCATGTCAAGTTATCATGTCATATCGAAAATTGTGACTCCCAGTAATCCATCGTGAGTGGAGAAAATGATAAAAAAAAAATTGTTGGGTGCATCATGTTCTAAACTTAAATAATGATACTATTCATGAACGGACAATAAAGAAAATTTAGTCATACTATTTTGACCGGAGGGAGTCCCTTTACACACCCAATAAACAATTCAAAAGTGGGTGAGTCCCTTTACACACCCAATAAACAATTCACCATGCAATTTTTTTTATAAAACTAGTGCCTCTTAAGTTGTGTTATGTATCATTCAGTTAGTTCAAATCAATGAACAAAACCAATGCAACGTACTAATTACATAAAAAAATAAAACAAAAAAAATAATAAGAAAGGTAGCATAAAACCCGGAATGCTTTACCATTTAGTTGGAACAAAGTGGAAGGATTCTTACTTATTCAGACAAAATTGGCATTTAAGCAGCCTTATTTCAGCAAATAGCAACATTGGTGTTAGAAGCCATTGTTGGTTGAGTAGAGAGTAGTGCACCTCGTGTATAGAATGACATCATCACATTTTACCATCGAAGCCCTGCGATAGGACTGGGTGCGGCCATCCCATTATGAGACATGTTTACGTTCTTGGTCATATATAATTCTATTCACGACAATCTGAGATTTTCCAATTGACAGAGAACGAGAGAGAGCACAGCTTAGAGATTGCAGCTGCTTCGTCGCCTTCTTCTTCTTCTTCTTCTTCTTCATTTTCTTAAAGGTGGGATAATGGTGTAGCCGTGTAGGGTTAAGTAAAGACGATGTTTGCTGAATTTTTGAGGTGAGAAATGGAACTCCATGCATATGGATATGGTATATATAAGTATGAAATTAGATTCGATAATCTTGTTGGAACCTCTGGTGTAAGGTAGTATATATTTATTTCGGATGGTGAGGGAGACTCTCAATCGCTATCTAACAGTACAACTTATACATATATATATATATATATATATATATATATATATAGGAGATAAATCATATGAGAATAAATATTATCCTAAGAAATGAGAATAGATCTCCACCATTGATCTATTGGTGATGGAGGGTCAAAATTTGGCCAAGTCAAAGCAGGTCAAACCCGGGTCAACCTGTTGATTTTTTTTTTATAACTGTCACCCAAGATGCACAACTTCACATATTCGGATGCACCGCTCTACATAACTAGATGCACCGCTAAGTGCATTTAGATGCATAAGATTTTCAAATTTTTTTTTCAATTTTTTTTTTTAATAAACTGTCACCCAAGATGCACAACTTCACATATTCGGATGCACCACTCTACATAACTAGATGCACCACTAAGTGCATTTAGATGCACAAGATTTTCAAGTTTTTTTTTTCAATTTTTTTTTTAATAAACTGTCACCCAAGATGCACAACTTCACATATTCGGATGCACCACTAAGTGCATTTAGATGCACAAAATTTTCAGTTTTTTTTTTCAATTTTTTTTAAAACAGTCACCCAAGATGCACCATTTCACATATTATGATGCACCATTATACATAATGAGATGCACCACTATGTGTAGTGAGATGCACCGAATTTGTAAAAAAAAAAAAAAAAAAAAAAACTGAAAAAAAATTGGATGCACCACAATGTATAACTAGATGCACCACACAGTATAACTAGATGCACCACATAGTGTAACTAAATGCACAATATTTTACGAAAATAAAAAAAAAACGAAAACAAAACTAGTGCATCTTAATGCACTTAGTGGTGCATCTCATTATATAGTGTGGTGCATATGACCTAACCTTAAAAAAAACGAAAAAAAAAACATAAAAAAAAACTTAAAATCTTGTGCATCTCAATACACTTAGTTGTGCATCCGAATATGTGAATTTGTGCATCTGAATATGTGAAGTTATGCATCTTGTGTGACAGTTAAAAAAAATTGAAAAAAAAAAAAGTCAACGGTTTGACCCGCTTTGACCAAACTAAATCTTGACCCTTCATGTAAATAAGATCAATGGTGGAGATTAATTCATATTTCTCACTTTAAGGGGAGTTTGCATGAGAATCACTCCCTCTATATATATATATATATATATATATATATATATATATAGAGAGAGAGAGAGAGAGAGAGAGAGATAGATAGATGATCATATAAGAACTCATCTTTATATGATTTATAGGAACCATGTATTTATATCACATTGGTTATTACATATATTGTCTTATTTAATGCAGGAATATACGGTAATGAAATAATTGAAGTATTGATCTTTTTATGCACTGTCGAGATTTAATTGGTGCATAATGTTATTGCAGGTTGTGCATTAAAAATGTGTTAATTATTTGTTCATTAAGTTAATGTAATTTGTGATTTGTTATGTTTGTGTATCAATTAAAATACTGCATTTTCTGCATTTCCGAAGTTGTATTATGCATGGTTCCTACCGACTTACATATTGATGAGTTCCTACCAAATCCACACATTGCATCTATATATTTATAAGATAGGGAAATTCTATTCGGGTTTATGATTTTATAATTAGGGTATATTTCCTTTTTGCAAACTCATATACTCCCCCCGTTCGCGAACAAGTGTCCTACTTACCACATTTTATTCGTTCACAAACAAGTGTCCTACTCTGCTTTTTGGATAATACTACTCTCTTTACTTTACTAAAATTACTACCCTTTGCCACTCATTTACCCACCTACTTTTAATTAGCCAAAATTAACATTACTAATTATTCTCTTAATTAACTCTATAATTAAACTTATTGCTGTCTTCATTCCTGTTGACTCTTCAATTTCTTAATCCTTCTTCCTTCCTTCCTACCTTCCTCTTCTCTATGTCGATCCATCTCTTTCCCTCTTCGACTACGGCATCGGCCACGAACATTTTCGACTGGCAGGCGAGGGCCAGGCACAAGATTGAGGAGAGCGCGAGATGTCGGTTGAGATATAGGCACATTTGGCCTGGAGATCAGAGGTCTGCACAGTGGCGGAGGAGGAGAATAGAGAGTACTCGAGGAAGAAGAGCGCGGAGGCGACGACGAAGAAGAGATCCAGCGGGAGAGGGAGGAGCGACGTGGCGTCTGAGAGGAGAAGGGCGAGGGCGAGGAGGAGGAAGGCCAAGTGCAGGGCGGCTGATTGGAGAGAGGTGAAGAGGTGGACGGCGGTGCGGCCTTTGACTAGGGGATCGGCGTCGGAGGAGATGAGAAGCTGGTGGATGATTGAGATGAGGAGGCAGGGGATGACGAGGTAGAGCTACAGATTCCGCCACCAGTGGTGGTGGTGGTGGTGGTGGGCGGAGGCGGCGGCGGTGAAGAGAAGAGGATGGTAGGGTTTGGCGACGTGATCGGTGGAGAATTTGAGTTGATTTCTGATGGTGGAGATGAGGTGGTAGAGCCCCTGCGCCAGCAGCGCCACTGATGAGAAGATGTGGTAGATTAGGGCTGCCTTTTCCACAATCCTATCGAATTTTGCTGCAGCACATATGCAAAAAACTGTATAAAAAAAAAACTGTAAATCACAATCATTTTATTAAACAAAAAACTGTAAACAAAAGCATTACAAAAAAAAAACGAAAAGTGATAAGAAAAAGGAGATGAAAATAAATCATCATTAAACAAAAGGAGAAGAAAATATCATCATCATTTCATTACACAAAAAAAAAACGAAAAGAGATGAAAAAAATTGTGTCGATAATTAAAAGGAAAAAAAAGAGTGATTAAAATAAATCGTGCGAAAAAAAAAAACGAATTGTAAAGATATGTAAAGAGCATATATTTAAAAGGAGCAAAAAATAAATAAAGATTAGCAAACTAATCTACTTTATTAATCATACTCCTACATCCTAACTTTTACCCCACTAAAAATAACTTTATCAGCTTTCTTAATTTTCGTGCCCAGCACACAACAAGACACTTGTTTGTGAACGGATGGAGTATTTTTTAGCTTGTATGAATAGACATAGTATGTTTAATTTATAAATACCCCCTATCATTTAATTTATACTTCGTTTTTTAACTTTTTTGTTATAAATATTTTAAGAGCTACACTCTGGTGAGACGCGTCTCACATAGTGAGACGTGTGAGTAGCGCGTGTTGTACACGCGTCTTTTTTTTGCAATATGTCCATATGCACACCACCATATATTCATATACACACCACTTAATGTTCATATGCACACCGAAGAGTATCCATATGCATCAACTTTTTCTAGTTTTTTTTTTTTTTTTTGCAATATATCCATATGCACACCACCATATATTCATATGCACACCACTTAATGTTTATATGCACATCGAAGAGTATCCATATGCACCAACTTTTTCTAGTTTGTCTTTTTTCTTTTTTTTTATTTACAATTTTTTTTTATTCCGATGGAGCCTTCGGCTCCGATTTTACGGCTCCGCCTTCGCTCCGATTACTAATATAAGGATAATCAATAATTTGGACTTTTACGGCTCACTCCGAGGCCTTTGGCTCCCCTCGCTCGAATCTTGACCAAAGAAGAAGCTGCAAACAAAACAACGAAGAGGCAAACAAAAAAAAGAGTGCAAAATAAATTTAGAAATTTAAAAAACAAAATCGAAAATTGGTTGTGCATATGGAAATACAATATGATGCATATCGGTTAACATTCTTGTGCATGTGGATACACTTTGAAGTGCATATGACCTAATTAAAAAAAAAACAAGTGAAAAAAGGTTGTGCATATGAACATAAAGTGCAGTGCAGATAAATATATGGTGATGTGCATATGGACTTATTGCCAAAACAAAAAAATCAAAAAAAAAATTAAAAAAAAAGTCAACTGTTGACCGGGTCAATCCGAATCCGGATCGGGTCAACCTGATCTCACAATGTGAGACCCGTCTCACTAGAGAATTTGCCATATTTTAATTATTTATTTAGGATGCTATTCCAATATTGCTCTTATTTACTCTCCCCATATTAATATGTGTACAATTAGAAAAACACAATTTTTCTATTGATATATATTTAATTTATAAGCCATTGCATATGAATTTGATTTATCTAGTGCAGAATAAAGGTAGCGGCTTCATATTTTAATTAGAGAAGAAAAATAGTCTTATGGTTAATTTACGAAAGTTGTAAGGCTAATTAGCAGTTTAACATATATGAGGGCAAGATGAACTGTGTACGTACAATTCTATTAATTAATATTCTGTAGTATTAATTGAAGTGTACGAAGGACTCATAAATAAAGATTCTCTTAAATGTAAAGATAAGGCTGACCAAGAATGCAAGTTGGGTACAATAAACAAAAATAATGTATGTTCGTATCGACAGCTGTTTTTTTTTTTTTTTTTTTTTTTTTTTTCCTGTTTATTGTACTACTATATTTTATGCGATTTTAATTCTAGACTCTAGGTGAAAGTAGAAGAGAATCTATTAATTCAATTGCGTACACCCATATTAATTTCATTTTTTATGAATTAAATTAAACAATATATATATAGGATTAGGATCATATAAGAATGGTCCTTATCCTAATAAATGATAATTAATCTTAGCCACTCATCTGGTGCATCTCGCTAAAAAGGACGGTGCATCCGGACGACAAATTTTCAGTTTTATTTTTAATTTCAATTTTATTTTATTATTTTAAGGTTTGATTTTTCCATAAAGTTGGCTGCATCTCATGTCAATATATGGTGCATCTAGTTTCACGTTGTGGTGCATCTCATTGTAAAGTGTGGTGCATCTACCACATTGTGGTTCATGAGATGCACCACTACGTGTACTGATATGCACGGGACAGTGTAATCAGATGCATCACTAGGTGTAAGGAAATGCACTATACTTTACGAAAATATCTTTTGGTTTGCCGCTTCTTCTTTGGTCAAGATTTGAGCGAGGGGAGCAGAAGGCCTCGGAGCGAGCCGAAAAATCTAAATTATTGTCCGACGATTATCCTTATATTAGTAATCGGAGCGAAGGCGGAGGCGTAAAATCGGAGCCGAGAAAAAAATCTTAAAAAAACTGAAAAAAAAAAACTGTAAAACAAAAAACTGAAAAACAAAAAACTGAAAAAAAATCGGACATGCACCATAATGGGTAACCAGATGCACCACACAGTGTATCTAGATGCATCACATAGTGTATCTAGATGCACCGTGTTTTAAGAAAAAATCGCCAAATATATATATATATATATATATATATATATATATATATTGGGCGCGTGAGCTACACGCGCCCGTCCTTTTTTCGAGATGTATGGTCCAGATTTATTCCTATTTCTCACTTTAAGGACTATTTTAACCAGAACTCATCCATATATATATATATATATATATATATATATATATATATATATATATATATTGTTGGGAAATTTATTAGTAAGAGTTTTGATGAATTCCAAAACCAACTAACCCCAACCGAGTAGATGTTGCCAGAACCTAATGTTAGTAGGTAGGCTCGCTGTTTGAGCATTGTCAAGATTTTATCTTTACAGGTCTCCAGCTGAAGATGACAACAAGGCATCACTCGGACAGAATATCAGTTGTAAGAAAGACAACTGAGCGTTCACTTCATCAGAATGCAAAAAGGGGAAGTCACATTCAAGAGATAGAACATCAGTTGTAAGGAAAACAATTGAGCGTTCATCAGATGAGAAGCAATAAAGGGGAAGAGAACATCAGATGAAAGAAAGCCATCTGAGCGTTCGAACCCAACTGATCAGATACAAGGAAGACAACTCAGTGTTCAGTTTCAGAACATCAGTTGTAGAACTCAACCAAGAAGATCAACAGCTTGAAGATGAAGTCAGCTGAGAGTTCAACTGTTAGTTGTCAGATAAGAACATCGGCTGAAGAACAAGCTAGTTGAAGATCGAAAGTCTTAACCGACCACTCCTTGTTGGAAGTCTGTTGTTAAGATTTGAATTTCAAAAGGGAAGTCACGTGAGGGTTTGACCGTTCAGTCATTACCCCATTTGGCCCAACACAAGGCTATCTCAGATGGAAAGCAGAAGAGCACAAATGCCATATCGGGAAAGTCTGCAGAGATCAGAGACAAGCCATCACTTTCAAAGAACAGAGATCAACAGCTCCTCCAACGGCTAGTTGATACTCTCCGCCTATAAATAGAGGCCTTCATTCATTCGAAGAAGATACAAGACACACACGCGAGAAGAAACAAGAGAGCGAAAGAAAGAGCAATATTCTTCACGAGCTGAACTGAATTTAATCTCTTAGAACATCACCTGTTGAGAGTTCTAGAGTTAGTTAGTTTTTGTGTCTTTTTAGATCGAACCTTGAGAACATCACTTAATGAGAGTTCGTAGAGAGTTAGATCACAACTCACTTCACGTTCGAGCTTTTAGTTGGAACCCCATTTTCGTTCACCTGAAAAGGTTAGGATCCTACTCTTCCTGCAACTGAGTAGTTAGGTTGTTTAGTACCCGGAAACTAAACTATAAGGTTGATAAGTACCCGCAAACTTATCCTTAACGGTTGCTCAGCCCGCGTAAGCTGAGTGGTTTTTCCAGAAGAACTTGGACAGAGTTGTGTGGACTCAAAACTCCCCGTGGACGTAGGAGGGTTATCTCCGAACCACGTTAAATTTCCGTGTGCTTGTATTTTTCTTTATTCAGTTATTTCTTGCATTCAACTGACTGTCTAACCAGCATACAAACTGCATCTGCTCATACTCAACTGTTTTGGTTATTGACCAACCGTGCATAAAAGCGTCAGTTGTTTTACGAGTTTAATTTCCACCACATTCCGCACAACACCACTCTTCCAGCTGAGGTTGCTTACTCAGCTGTGAGATTCCAACTGAGTTTTTTTACTCGGTTGAAGTATTTTTTCAAGGTTAAGTTTTAAAATCCTAACTGGTGTATTCCCCCCCCCCCATACACCAGTAACTCGTATCGGGACCATCAAGTGGCATTAGAGCAGTGGTTCAAAAGACTACTGACTCTGTTTCACAAGGTGTGAATTCGAGAAAGTTTCTTCAGTGGTCAACTGAACAGATCTATTTTTCACGCTAGTGCATATTTGCTTGCATATTTGTTCTGTTGTTGTGTGCAGATGGACGTCAAGGATAAGATCGTGGTAATGTTCTCGGTTGTAAATTATACATCCTGGAGGACACAGATGAAGAAGATCTTACTGTCGAAGCATCATAGGATGCAACAAGTTTTTTCTTCCGGACCGATCATTATCAAAGAAAGAATAGCTCAGACTCCTACAAATCCCAACGATGGGGATACAGTTGTGGAGTTTGTGGAGAAGCAGCCGAAAGACTACACTCCAGAGGAAGCCAAGGTGAGCCAGTTGGATATATGGGCTCAAAGCACGATTATGTCCACTGTTGGACAAGATTATCTCCCTTGGATTGAAGAGTGTGAGACTGCCAAAGAAATATGGGATATCCTGGCATCGCTGAGTGAAGGAAGCGATGAGATGAAAGAAAACAAGTTCTCACATGCATGCCAAGACTTCGACAACTTTTGTTTGAAGACAGATGAAACAATTGATCAGCTAGAGCTCCGGTTTATGGACATCCTCAGAAGAATCCAGTCCATCCGAAGAGGAAAATACACACTAAGAGAAATCAATCTCAAAGTGTTGCAAGCTCTACCAGCTGAGTGGGATACTTTCATCAATATCCACGAGAGCCGAGCTGACCTTGGTGAAATGGGAACTGAAAGATTGTTCTCAATCTTAAAGGGAAATGAGTATAAGGTGAACCGAAGAAGATCTCAGTCCTCGGTTTAGACGAGTCGACTTGAGGATGTTGGCTCAGCCTCAAAGTCAGTTGCTCTCCGAGCTGACTACTCAAAATCGAGAACATCGAGGCCAACCAGATCGGCTGACACAACTGCAAAGGAGCCAAGCAGAGAGGAACTGCAACAGAACATTGCAGCTTTGTCAAAGAAACTAGCTGACATGGACACTCGGTTCGGGAAATACAAACGATTCTACAAATCAAATCGAACTCGAGACAGTTAAAAGCCTGTCACTAACGGTTGCTTTGAATGCGGGAAGGAAGGTCATTTCAAGGCTGACTGCCCAGATCTATCGAAGAAAGAGAGAGAAGCGTTAAGGGCCAAACAAGCTGGAAAGAACAAGGCCATGGTTGCAGAAGAAGCAGTTGACGACATGGACATCTTCACTGACACTGAAGATGAGGATGAGCTGATTTCCACCAACAACGCTACCGGTCAGGATCAATGCCTCATGGCTCTTGGAACCGACCAGGATGATACTGAGGTACACTCTAATCCTGCTAAGTTAAATTCTTCAAATATTTCTAACATGCAGGAATCTCTGGACGATGAGTTGGAACCCTCCTGGAGTGACTTTCAAGAACTCAGTGAGGAACTGCATCACCAATCGGTTGAGTTTAAGAGTCTTCAAGCTCAGTTCGCTAAACTTGAAGATTCCTTAACCGAAAAGGACGATCAGATCAAGAGCGAAACCGAGGAGATTGAGAATCTCAAAAGTCAACTGAACGAGGTTAAGGCTCCAACTGATGAGGAATTGACAAAGCAGATCAATAAGCAGCAAGATCAGTTGAAAAATCAAGAAACTCAAATCGACCAGCTGATAAAGAAGTCAGATGGGCAAACCGAACAGATAACTGTCCTTCTCAAGGAGTTGCAAACTGAGAAGGACAATCTAATCAAGCTGTATCAGTCATCCAAGATTATCGAGAATCTAATCAGTTACAGCAGACAGATGGATGACGTGTCAGGATTCGGTTATGATGTGATCAAGGATAATGGAATTCCACCAGCAACCTTCATCAAAGCTGTAGAAGTCACAGCTGTCGAGCCAAACACAGCTGAGTCACCAGAAGTTAATCCAACCTCCACCTCTCAGCAAGTTCAACTGACCAATGGAATTACAACTGAGAAGGGAAAATGAGTAGTAGATGGAAGACAGAATGTTCCATCGGTTGGGACATCAATCGAGAGGGAATGTTCCAAAAGTCAGAAGAGGAATCAGAGGCGTCAAAGACATAATCGCAACCGAACTCAGAATCAGAACCAACCTCTGCATCAACCTCAGAGTCAACAACAGAAAGAATGGAACCGACCGCAGAACCGACAAGGGTTCAATCATCTGAATCAACAGCAGTTCCATCCCCAGTTCAACCAAAGGTTCCAACCAAGTCAACCGATAAGGAACAGGTCGAACAGTTGGAGATACTCATGCCACACCATGAATCATCAACAGGGCATGAACACCTATCAACAACACTCAAGGAGTTGGAATCAGAATCAGCCACAAAGATTCCAACATGGCCTCCGATCATCCAGAAAAATCAAACAGGATAAAAATCGCCATCAAAACAGGGGAAAGCCTCACCTCCGAAAGTTCAACATGGGAGAAATCCAACTCCTCCCAAGAAACAGAACATCACTACTAACAACAAGCCTAAGGAGAACCGAGGTGTTGTTATAGTTGATGATGAAGGAAAAGTGATCTGGAATGGTAAATCCATCCAAGTATACAGGGAAAACCGACGCACAGTTCCAGGGGGAACTGGTTCTAACCCTCCAGGATCCAACTAAAATTGGGGACCTAAGCGAGTTTCTCTTTGCAGGTACAAGAGAAACAACTGAGGAAGAATAAAGCGTCTGCTACAATGTGGGTGATGGATAGTGGATGCTCGAAACACATGACGAATCTGAAGGATTTGCTTGGAAGTTTCGTGGAGAAAGAAGGTCCATCAGTTACTTTTGGTGATAACTCCAAAGGGTACACCAGAGGTTACGGTACCCTTGAAACCAATCATGTTTCGATTTCTAATGTTTCTTATGTTGATGGATTGAAGCATAACTTGCTCTCCATCAGCCAATTCTGTGATAATGGTTTCTCTGTCAAGTTTAATGCACAGGGTTGCAGAGTTAAAGATGTCGGATCAAAGCAGGTCATATTGTTGGGAAATTGATCGCCAACCGGGAACGTCTACTATGCTGACTGGAACAGTAGTCTTTCTGACACCTGTCTGCTATCAAAGAGCAGTTCAGATGTGAGCTGGCTGTGGCACAAAAGACTAAACCATCTGAACTTCAAGATAATGAACCGACTCGCCAGACAAGAACATGCAAGAGGCATACCAAACCGAGTGTTTTCAACCACACATATATGCAGTGCATGCCAGTTGGGAAAGCTAGCTAGATCCTCCTTTCGGTTGAAGTCAACTCCCTCAACCGACCGAGTGTTACAGCTGATCCATATGGATCTCTTCGGGCCAGTTACACCCAAGAGCATGAACGGGAACGAGTACACCCTGGTTGTAACTGATGACTACTCAAGATATACGTGGACCATCTTCATGCGCCACAAGAGTGAAACCCGAGATGAGCTACCCAAGCTGATGGATCGGATATCAAACCAACAAGAGATGAAGATCATTTCTATCCGATCAGATCGTGGAACTGAGTTTCTAAATGAAACCATCATCGAGTATTGTGAGAAGAATGGAATTACCCATCAGACATCAGCCGTGCGTACTCTACAACAGAATGGAGTAGCTGAGCGAAGGAACAGAACACTGAAGGATGCAGCTACATCCATGCTAACCAGCTCAGCTTTGCCAAAGAGATTTTGGGCTGAGGCGATCAACACAACCTGCTACACTCAGAACAGGTCTCTTCTGACCAAGCGGTTGGGAAAGACACCATACGAGCTATGGAGACCCAGGAAGCCAGATATTTCTTATTTTCGCGTTTTGGTTCTAAGTGTTATATTCACAACAATGGGAAGACTCAGTTGAAAACTTTTGATGCCAAAGCTTCGAAGGGCATATTTCTTGGATATGCCGCTCGGATCAAGGCTTATAGAGTTTTCAATAACAGCTCTCGTGTTGTGGAAATAACACCTCATGTTAGTTTTGATGAATCTACTTTTGAGTGCAGGGAACAGGCTAAAGGACAACAGGGCAATCCACAAGTTCCACCTGTTCTCACCAGATCACAAGCTCTAAGGGAAAAGAATCTAGCTGAACCACTGGTATGGGCAACCGAGGATGAGGATCCATACTCCTCTGAAGATGAATGCGAGGACCCCAGCTCATCTCAAGGGGGAACTCCAGCTGATGTCCCTCCAACTGCATCAGCATCCGAAGTTTAACCAAGTCCGGTTCAAAATAATGTCAATGTTGAGGATCCAGACTCAACAGCTGATCAATCACCAGCTCTGAAGACTCCAACTCAGATCACGGAACAGCCACAGTTGGAAGAAGAAGGAAGACGCAACCGAAGATGGTATGGAGTTCATTCCACTGACAACATCATCGGAGATCCAACCGAAGGTGTTCGTACAAGAAGCAGAGTTGAGACTCAAGATTCAACCGGGGATGATTCCAACACTTATGCCCAATATGCTGAGGAGTTGGCAGTTCTAGAGGAGTTCGAGCAAGCTGGAGATGTTGCCATGATTTCTTGCTTTGTAGCTGATGTGCCAGAACCGAAGAACGTTGCGGAAGCTCTCAACTGTGTTCACTGGACAACAGCCATGCAAGAAGAACTGAATGAGTTTCTACGCAACTGTATATGGGAGTTGGTAGAAAGACCAAATGGTGTCAAGGTGATTGGATTGAAGTGGATTTTCAAAAACAAGAGAGACACCATTGGATTCATAGTGAGGAATAAGGCAAGGTTGGTAGCTCAAGGATATTGCCAACAAGAAAGAATCGATTTCGAGGACTCCTTCGCACCGGTTGCAAGGCTGGAAGCCATCCGAATCTTTCTAGCTTATGCCGCACATCACAAGTTCAAGGTGTATCAGATGGATGTGAAGTGTGCATTCCTCAACGGAGATATCAAGGAAGATGTATATGTTGAACAGCCTCCTGGTTTTGAGACTGGAGATGGAAGAGTGTACAAGTTGAAGAAAGCTATCTATGGACTAAAGCAAGCGCCAAGGGCCTGGTATGACACTCTTTGTGGTTTTCTTCTGAACTCGGGGTTCAAACGAGGGTCAGTTGACAAAACCCTGTTCACCATCAAAGTTGGAGATGACATTCTTGTTGTGCAAATCTATGTTGACGACATCATATTCGGATCTAAGTCAGAGGAACTGTGTGAAAAATTTTCAAGCCTCATGAAGGAGAAGTTCGAGATGTCAATGATGGGCGAGATGAATTATTTCCTTGGATTACAAGTGAAGCAGTCGCCAGAAGGGATTTTCATCAATCAATCCAAGTATACAAAAGAGTTCATCACCAAGTTCGGATTGCAGACAAGTAAGACCACAAGGATCCCAATGAATACTAACTGGAAGATTGAACCTGGAACTGAAGGAAAGCTAGTGGATTCCAGTAAGTATAGAGGGATCATTGGTTCTTTGCTATATCTGACTGCCAGTCGGCCAGACATATCATACGCAGTTGGAGTGTGTGCCCAGATCCAAGTTCAACCAAGGGAAGCACACATGTTGGCAGCAAAGAACATCATCAAGTATCTGAAGGGAACTGTTAATGTTGGATTGTGGTATCCAACTGACGACAATATCCAACTGACCGGATACTCAGATGCGGACTTAGTCGGAGATCGGTTGGACAGGAAGTCTACTTCTGGACACTGTCAGTTCATGGGAAGCAAGCTGGTTTCATGGTTCTCCAAGAAACAAGCATGTGTTGCCACTTCTACAACCGAGTCAGAGTATATGGTTGCCGGAAGCTGTTGCATGCAAGTGTTGTGGCTCAAGCAATAACTGAGAGATTATGAAATTGCAACTGGACAGGTTCTCATTCATTGTGATAGCTCAAGTGCCATAGCTATCTCTTTGAATCCTGTTCACCACCCTCGGACAAAGCATATCAATATCCGTCATCATTTTATCCGAGATCATATTGAGAAGAAGGATGTGTCCATGGAGAAGATTCCAACTGAGATTCAGAGAGCTGATATCTTCACCAAACCTCTAGCTGAAGCACGGTTCAAGATGCTTTGTGACTTCCTTGGACTGTTGGATCCAACAGATGAGGAGTCAACTAGGGAACAGAGACAGATATCCATCTGAGGGGGAAGCTCAGATGAAGGGGGAATCTCAGATACGGATCGCCAACTGATGGAATCAGACGTCAGCTAAACATACGAACTCGAGTCAGCTAACGGTATGCTGCAACATGGGAACTCAGCTGATTTCGACATCAGCTGGCAGGTAACATTTATGGCTGAAGGTGATATGTTCTTAAATGAGAATGTTTGAAATAATTCAAACATTCCTGAACTAGTCAGTTACATTAAAAATAGCCATCATGTCGCATTAAATGTAAAGTACGGCTGAACATCCATAGCCTACTTTATAGTGCGACTGGGCTGACAAGATAAACTGTATACCTTCTCACGTGCTGATTGGAACTCGGATCAAAACGTCAAGTCAAAGATAGTCAACAGTCGCGTGATCTCAGCCGTTGATGGATTCGCGCCATTTAACCCCAGCCGTCGATTTCATCCGAGTCAAGACCTATATAAGGCGAAAAATCAGGAAGATATCTCCTACTTTCCTCATTCGTGCATATCTATTTTACCTGTTCATCGTCTTCTCAGTCTTTGCCTAACCCGTTTCTGCAAAAAGATTTTCTTTCCTTTCGTATATATATTCCCTTTGCAGTGATCATTAATGGCACCAAAGAGTAAGAGAATGGCATCGTCTGGACTATCCCTTGTCCCTACCACATATGAAGAATCGTTCGATATGCTAGTATCGAAGATTCACTTCGAGCAAATCCTCTCCGACGAGGAACTGGAGTCGCCTATCTTGGACCCGCTCGCAAACACACTCAGGGAGAATGGCCTCCTCGAATGGGCCAAACTATGGCCCTCCCACTTGCTCAGACGCCAAGTCGGAGAATTCTACGTCAACCTCAAGCGCCCCCTTGACTGTGCAGAGGGAGTTTCTACGGAGGTGTCCTGCCGACAAAGAGATGTTCCGGCCAGGACCATACGTCGTGTCACCTTCCCCATCGACGTGTCCGATGTCCTCCGGTACATCATACCCGTCAACCACACCGCCACCGAATTCCTGGAGAATATTACCGACGAGCAGGCGGATGAGTTTCTGCAGGATGCTCTGATCGAGTCGGAGAGGCTAAGGAGCAACATGCAACGGACAAAGCTGAAGCCGAAACATCGCCTGTTGTTCGATGTCGTGTCGAAGGTGGTGTTCGGTTAGTGGCGCGTTTGGGGACATCAGCCGACCCAAACTGAAGCAGCTGGTGGCACTAGAGCACCAACACCAAATCAACTGGTTCAGATGAACCAGTTGATGGTGGAGAAGTCGAAGATCTCCGAGATTACAACCGAGTCCAGAGAGAAGCTGCTGAGTGTGAAGGGAACACTCAACTTCGGCTGCAAGATATCTTCCCTCATCTTTCTCGCAACCAAAGACCGCAACATGGTCTGGGCCGACTGCGAGGAGACGCCGCTGAAGAAGCTGCTGTTGTTCCCGACAGCGAAGAAAGCACAGGAGGTGCTCAGGAGTGTCTACACTCCTAAGGATAGGAGGGAGTCGGGAAAGACAGCTGAGTCAACAGCTGAGGGAGAACCAGCCGCAGCTCGCCCCGCCAAGTCCAAAGCTGCTCGCCAACGAGTTGAGGCAGAAAAGGAATCAGCTGAGGAACCTGCCCAGAAAAAGTTAAGGGTACGGTTCAAGAAGTCCACCAAGAAGGCAGCTGAAGTGCCAGCGGTTGAGTCAACTGAGGTGCCAGCTGTTGAGACAGCTGAGGAGCCAGTTGATATACCTGCTGAGGAGCCAGCCGAGGAACAAGAGCCAGCTAAGGAGGAAATGCTAGCTGAGGAGCAAGCTCCAGCCGAGGAGGAGGCACGGGTTGAGTCAACACCTGCTAAGGAGCGTTCCGAATCCAGCCGCTCAGCTGAGGCCGCGTCATTCGAGATCGTCCCTCGCGCCCCCGGAGCTGATGAGGTTGAGGGCATGGAGATGTCGGATGCATCCTCCTCATCTGAGGACCTTGAAGATGTTACCATCTCCCCCACGGCAGGAGACAATGTCGTACCACCCCCAGAGCCTCTTGCTCTTTCTACCAAACCAGAGCCAGAAATTCCGAGCACTCTGTTCGATGCCAACATCATGACCGCTCCTTCGGCCGATGTTGAGAAAACCATTGAACCCACTCTCCCAACCGAATCCCAAATTCCGAGCGCTCAGCTCGATGCCGATGTTGCGACCGACTCTTTGGCCAACATCGATGAACCTCTTGAACCAGAGCCATACAATCTTACCACCTCCCCAGTTAATGAAGCGGAGGACCTGCAGGCAGTTGCACTTGAGCACGAAGGCAGGGTGGCCTACTGCTTTCAAAAGCTGTTAGGCTTATTCCCTGAGGCTCGCAACATGCCCATCTTTGCCACTCTGGGCACCGAGCTCTTGTACCAATTCCACCTGATCTTCAGCCACTGGTATGTCAAGGAGGATATGATCAGGGTGCAGAGCTGGGACAGGCTGAAGTCCGATGAGTCCCGCATCCAAGCCTACTTCAATTATTCCAACTTGGAGGTGGCGTACAACAACCGGATCACGCTGCTCACTCGACGGTTGGACCAGAGTCGAGCTGAAGGGACGGACACAAGGGAGGCAGCTGGAAAAGAGTGCGTCGACTTCCTCGACAGCATGTTGGCAAAATCAGCTGACTTCCTTGAAGTTGTCGATGCAGCCGCGAAAGAAGAAGAAGAAGATTTGAAGTTGTACCTGGCGAACAGACAAGCCATGGTCACAGCTAAGCCTCTAGCTCTAACTGCTCAAGCCCCTCCAGCTGCTCAGCATGCTCCATCAACTGAAGAAATCTGCGAGCTGGTAGCTGAGAGGGTCAACCAGTTGAGGACCGAACTGCTCGCCAACCTCCAGCACCAACAAAATGACCAGTTGAGAGCGTTGGAAGCACAAGCAGTCAAGAACCAACAACTGGTGGAGGAGAACGTGGATCTGAAGACCAAGCCGAATGAATTCTCCTCCTCCACCAGTCAGGAAATGTCGGAGCTGAAGTACACTCTGTTGGGATTGAAGTCGGAGGTGAATGTCTTCAAATCCTTGGCCGACTCAAATCTTGCCAAGTCCCAACAGACGCAGGATGCAGAATAGGAGTCCAGGTTCGAGTCGCGGTGGGCTGAGTTCGCTGCCTTTCAGACAGAGGTCATCGACAACCTCTCTGTCTTGAAGAAGGCCGAACAAGAGCGTCAGGACTCCGAACTGGCGAAGAAGATCGAGCTGGAGTGTGCGGTCGATGAACTCTTCAACCGTGTTCAACTAACCGAGGATAAACTCAACTCTCTGGACAGTTCAGTAGCAAGTCTTGTTGCTGATGCCAAAAAGGGGGAAGAGAAGAAGACGGAGGTTGAGGCGCAGGAAGAAGAAGAGACCCAAGAACAAGGAGTGCCAGCTGCTCAACCATCCAAATCTCAGCTGAGGAAGAGGAAGTCTGCTGCTCCCAAGTCAACCGAAGTCGGTGGAGCTGAGATGTCTAAAGACTTGGAGTAGGCAGAGAAGATTGGAGTTTCCTACAGCTCCATAGCCGAGATCGCAGCCGAGCTAGATTCTGAACTCGACGGGATAACAACCGAAGAGTGCATTGCAGCGGCCAAGGCTATGGATGTAGAGGAGAAGGACTACATGAACCCGAGCTGGATCAGAAAGTTTGCCGCCAGCCAGGTGAGGAGGGTGAACCAGTTCAAGGTTGAGTTGAAAAAGGTGTCCCAGAACCTGGACTGCAACGTTGCCTCCCACATCCGACGCCGCATCAATAAAATTCAATCAAAGGCGGAAGCTCGGTTGAAGCAACAAAGGTTGCCTGCAAAGTCCAAGGTTGAGAGTCGGTTTAGGCATGTTGACAAGTGGATGCCGACCAAGTGGAATGAAGAGTGGGAGTTGTTCAAGAAGGAGTTCGTGAACGACTTCTACTATAGGAAGGTGTACGCAACCAATGACCCGAGAAAAGCGTTCAAGGAAGCGCTGACCGAGTTGCACTCAGGAGACCCGAGCATGTTCAGTCAATTCAGGCGGGCTATGATTGACGCCAACCTGGACTTGAACACTGTTCCAGTTCCGAAGAGGGTTACTTATCGGCCTCCTCTTCTCCCAGACTCAAGCAACCCGAACCGCACGAAGATCGCATCTGAGGCGAGGTAGGTTTGCAAGGAGCATGGAGTAGACATTTCCAAGGAGTCACCTGCCAAGAGGGAAATTTTTGTTAAGATCTTTAGCAAGTATGGGCTACAGTTTTAGCTTAGTTAGTTTTCTAGCAACTGTTGTAACTTTTTTATTTTTGTGCTTATCTTTGTAACAATCAGTTGTAATGAAAACTACTCAGTTATATTCACCTTGATGAACAATCCCTCATTGTCCAAGCTCTGAATCTCAAAGTCTTTTAAATACCATGTTATAACTGTGCTAACCCTTTGATGGTTTATCTTATAGACTGTCTAGAATTTCAGCTGAGATTTTAGATAAGTTAGTAAGGTTTAGAACAGTAGTGGTTTAAAGTTGTAAGTGGTTTTGGCATCATCAAAAAGGGGGAAATTGTTGGGAAATTTATTAGTAAGAGTTTTGATGAATTCCAAAACCAACTGACCCCAACCGAGTAGATGTTGCCAGAACCTAATGTTAGTAGGTAGGCTCGCTGTTTGAGCATTGTCAAGATTTTATCTTTACAGGTCTCCAGCTGAAGATGGCAACAAGGCATCACTCGGACAGAACATCAGTTGTAAGAAAGACAACTGAGCGTTCACTTCATCAGAATGCAAAAAGGGGAAGTCACATTCAAGAGATAGAACATCAGTTGTAAGGAAAACAACTGAGCGTTCATCAGATGAGAAGCAATAAAGGGGAAGAGAACATCAGATGAAAGAAAGCCATCTGAGTGTTCGAACCCAACTGATCAGATACAAGGAAGACAACTTAGTGTTCAGTTTTAGAACATCAGTTGTAGAACTCAACCAAGAAGATCAACAGCTTGAAGATGAAGTCAGCTGAGAGTTCAACTGTTAGTTGTCAGATAAGAACATCGGCTGAAGAACAAGCTAGTTGAAGATCGAAAGTCTTAACCGACCACTCCTTGTTGGAAGTCTGTTGTTAAGATTTGAATTTCAAAAGGGAAGTCACGTGAGGGTTTGACCGTTCAGTCATTACCCTATTTGGCCCAACACAAGGCTATCTCAGATGGAAAGCAGAAGAGCACAGATGCCATATCGGGAAAGTCTGCAGAGATCAGAGACAAGCCATCACTTTCAAAGAACAGAGATCAACAGCTCCTCCAACGGCTAGTTGATACTCTCCGCCTATAAATAGAGGCCTTCATTCATTCGAAGAAGATACAAGACACACACGCGAGAAGAAACAAGAGAGCGAAAGAAAGAGCAATATTCTTCACGAGCTGAACTGAATTTAATCTCTTAGAACATCACCTGTTGAGAGTTCTAGAGTTAGTTAGTTTTTGTGTCTTTAGATCGAACCTTGAGAACATCACTTAGTGAGAGTTCGTAGAGAGTTAGATCACAGCTCACTTCATGTTCGAGCTTTTAGTTGGAACCTCATTTTCGTTCACCTAAAAAGGTTAGGATCCTACTCTTCCTGCAACTGAGTAGTTAGGTTGTTTAGTACCCGGAAACTAAACTGTAAGGTTGATAAGTACTCGCAAACTTATCCTTAACGGTTGCTCAGCCCGCGTAAGCTGAGTGGTTTGTCCAGAAGAACTTGGACAGAGTTGTGTGGACTCACAACTCCCCGTGGACGTAGGAGGGTTATCTCCGAACCACGTTAAATTTCTGTGTGCTTGTGTTTTTCTTTATTCAGTTATTTCTTGCATTCAACTGACTGTCTAACCAGCATACAAACTGCATCTGCTCATACTCAATTGTTTTGGTTATTGACCAACCGTGCATAAAAGCGTGAGTTGTTTTACGAGTTTAATTTCCACCACATTCCGCACAGCACCACTCTTCCAGCTGAGGTTGTTTACTCAGCTGTGAGATTCCAACTGAGTCTTTTCACTCGGTTGAAGTATTTTTTCAAGGTTAAGTTTTAAAATCCTAACTGGTGTATTCCCCCCTCCCCCATACACCAGTAACTCGTATCGGGACCATCATATATATATACTATATTTGCGCGAATTCTTGCGGAAGTCAAGGTGCAATTGCACCGGGCCACGGATGCGCGCCACGTGTAAAACCAGATACAAGCAGTGGTTTGTTGACTTTTTTTAGCTGTTTTGCCTTGATATTGGAGTCTGACCGATTTTCTTCATTGATCCCGTATCGTACCCAAAACACTTGCTATGATTTTGAAAAATTTTGAATCGCCGCATATCTGTATTTTATTGTCTATATCTATGAATTATTATTACAATCAACGATAGAATTATTGTCACCGAAGGGCCGGTGACAATATTCTGAGTCGAAATATTCGGCCGGATCTCGACAACTACTCCCACACGCTTTACAATAATTTCTCTAACCCGATTTTATCCCTTCTCTTTGATTGACCTAAATTTTGAAAAGGTTAAGAATCTGGTTGTTGTATTTTCGTTTCATCTCTTTTCTTTTGAAGTTATAAATGACTTGTATGGGGGATACGAGCTATAATGTTGAAGTCGGAGATGAAGTCGAGTATAATTTCGAAGATATGAGCGACGATAGCAGCTGGAACCTAGTTATGAGCATTGGCGAGGACAGCGACAGCGACGTCGCTAATGGAATCGACTAGGCGGCGGGATGCGGTACTAATGAATCTTTGAAGAAAAGACAACTACGACATACAAACATTGTTTCATTGAAAGGGCGAGGTATATGATGTATTTGAATTGAATTGGGCGAATACATTCCTAATTACAATTTTAATTTACAAGTACATATCATATGTGCTTCGGAGAGGAGAACAAAAGAGAAGCGGTAAAATTTTAATTTTGATTATTCTCGCTAATTAATTATAACAATCTCAGCCTGTGAATTACATTTAATTGAAATATATGGCATGCATGGTAATCCTCATTGAGATTATTCTCCAATTTGCTTTGTGTTAGTAGTCTGTGGCTTGTGCGGTGTAGTATTTAATTGGAATTCTGTTGTTATTGTCATTGCTCTGCTCTTATCTTATTTGTATTTGTTTTTGAGGATGTAGGAAAATTTATTTCATATTTGCAATTTGAAAGTATATCATGATCATTGAAATCTTTACTTCCTTATGTTGTTTTAGGTGTTTTGATCTACATTAGATGTCATTTAAACTATCTTAACAATCTTACACAAAAATCGTCCCCCGACAATATGGATATACTTGCGGCTTCATGCTTTGGCCAACTCTTTGATGTTCCTAACTTCCAGTTTCAAGGCCAAATTTTGACCACCTTCTTAAGTGCCTGCAACCGTGGTCACTGGATTAATTGAGTTTGGGCCTACGGAGTTTGCGTTAATCATCGGATTGAGCTTTAGGTCACCTACAAAGCCACTACCCGGTAGCAATTCATTACATGCGCAACATTTTGGTTGTGCAAGGAAAATTGTAGTGAATGATATTCTCCAGCGATTCAAAAAGGAGTGCCCAAAGAGCAAAGGTACATCTATGTGATTCCCTGAAGTTGGGCAATCTTTATTTGGTATACTCACTACATTTGTGTATTAATAATTAACTAATGTTTGTGACATATGTTCTCGTGATGATAAGTAATGTAGTTTTATGGCCAAATAAAATTATCACTGCAGTAAAACTGAAGTATATGCTTTCCTAATTCACTTTTTTTCATTTATTTTAGATTAATTTTGCTTGAAATAGGAGGGCCCGATAGTAATTTCCTTGCTTATAGCAAACAGTCACTGCCAATAGAAATTAAATACGCCATCCGTCCATGAAATATAGATCGCATAAAATGCGGCACAAGTTTTAATAAATATTAGGTGGGTAGAGTGTGTGAGGAGAAACTAAACCACTATAATTAATGAGTAGTTGTGAATTATAAAATACTTCCTCCGTCCTGCATTTAAAGTTTGTTTGTCCTCCAAAAAGTGTCCCACATTTAAAGCCATACTCTGCTTTTTGGACACATTTACCATTCAACTTTATTTAAAACTACTACTCTTATCACCACTTACCCCACTACACTACACCTTTTGTCCACCCCACTACATTTTTTGTCCACCCACTACACTTTATCCACTACCCTTTTTGTCCATCCACTACACTTTATCAGCTTTTATTAGTTGCCGTGACAGCACCCAAATGGGACTTTAAATATGGGACGGAGGGAGTAATAAATATGCAGTATTGTCCTAAAAAAGAAAAATGACATATATGATAGGCACCCCAACATGAAATATGGTAGATGGTAGAAGGACCATTTTCTGTTGAGCTTTATTGAGGTACTGCACTTGCGAAATTGAACTCAATTATTAACCCATAGCCATACGGCAAATATTTTATACTTCTTCGAATTATACATAGAAAAATTATTAACGAAATATTAGCATTACTGATGCATGTCTAATTCTTATTTTTTATATCATTTTCCAAAATTTTATTTTAGTAACGAGGAATATCCTCAACCACTATTGACTAGTGTTACAAACTACAAAGATGGCGCGGTCCGGCGAACCAGCACTCGCGTTTTTAATATAATCTTAACAGTCACATATAAGAGTCGTGGTATCGAATGACATCACCATTAAATAGAAGTATTGCCGCTGGGAAAGTGCAGACGTGATAATAATCACGAGACACGGACATTAAAATTTAGTGTTAATCTCAATTAGAATTTAGGATTTATCAAATTTATTAAACCAATAAAATTTCGTAAAAACTTCAGTGCAACTGATTGCATTGTATGCAATCGGTTCTGACCCATTTACCCGACTCGGATCTGACCCGCCCGCTACAGTAGATATAAAAGTGAATTCTTATTTTTTATTTTCCCAAAATCTCCTCCGCTCTATTTTTTCCTTTACCTTCGATTTCTTCTTCTCTGCTATACTCTCTGATTCAATCCCCTTGTTTCTGTCGTTCCTTCACCGTTGCCACTCATCGTTGTCGGTCAGTCGCCTAGGTTATCTGCTCGCTTCTTTCTTTGCCTTGTTCTAAATCTATTTTTTTTTTAGTTATCAAATTTTGTTGAAAGGATTGGTGTGCTTCTTCGTAGCTTACTATTAATAGCTTGCATGATCTCCTTGCTTGGGTGTTCGTCTCTCTCTCTCTCTCTCTCTCTCTCTCTCTCTCTCTATCTATCTATCTCTATCTCTTTTTCACTGAATTTGAAGGTATTTCATTCTCCTTTTTCTGATTTTAGATTAGGGTTTTTTCATTCAATTCGATTCTGCTATGTCAATGTGTAAATTTGGTTATGACTAAATGGTATTCCTAGTTTTAGGATGTATTATGTCAATTTTATGGTGTTTTTGCTTGTTTCCTGGAAAAATGTGTAGATCGATTATGTCTAGGTTGATGTTTCTGTTATTGAGTTCGATTGTATTTGCAGGCAGTGCAATCTTGGATCTTTATGTCAAGTACAACAATCTTGATGACTCTCTAAGGGCTTTTGAGGATATCACTGAGCCTAATGTGTTCTCCTACGCCACGTTGATCCGCGTTTACACTAAAGAAAATAGATTGGATGCAGCCAATGTGGAAGGAATGAGGAAGCTGTTAATCATTTCACCGAGATGTTGAGAGATGGCGTTATGCCTATACAATCTTCGTATCCTTGTGCCATCATCGCGGCTGCCAATATCGGATCTTTGGGCCTAGGAAGGAGTATTCATGCCTCTGCAGTGAAGTTGTTGAGCCAGCAACTTGGCTTGTTTCTTGCAAATTCTTTAGTAAGTTTCTCTTTTGAATGTGAGGTGTTGCAAATGCTCCGTCAATTATGTTTTTTTCTTTTTTTCTTTTTTAGTCTTAATCATTCTAGTTTTTGTTTGACACATAATAGTACCAAGCACTTTGCAGTTATCTGCTATGGCAACACAGATGTTCATCATAAGTCCTCAACTAGCGCTAATTTCTGCATTGGTAAGGAAGTAATGGTTATAAATATTCAATTGTATAGCTTCGCTAGCTTTGTTTAGGATTTCTTTATGAATTAATTTTGTTCTGGTATTTTCTTTTAAGGTGATTCCAACAATGGCTCTAATGGTGGGATGCTTAGGTGAAAAGCTTCGCCAGATATCTAATGAGGCGAATCTTAGTACTGCCTCTCCAGCAGCTTACCTAAATGAGGTGTTGCACATTTTTTCTTGTCATTCTTATGCATGTCTGCATAAACTCATATGACATGTAGTCTACTTTGATAAAGGAGTTCCATGAGTTTCTTTTGTCTGGAGTTCTGCTAAGGTTTGAGTTTGACAGGATATGCATCATTTCTTTTGTTTTATGTCTTTCCTTCAATTCGTTTTGTGAAGGCAAACAATACATAATCCAATGAAAGTATTAGATTCCAGCTGCTTGCATCTGCTGACCTATCTGCACGTTTTGAAAAAGAAGCAAGTGAAGAAGGTTTTAATTCCTCAAATAGTACACATAATGTTTTTTGGGCTTTCCGTTGTAATTGTGGAAGTGCTTGTTGTAGAGATAAAATACCGTTAAGACAGCACCCGATTATGGTAATTCAATAATGGCCTTCTACTAATCTTTATTGAGGTGTAAATGTGAGAATTCTCATTTTGATAAACTTTCATAGAAGAATTTGGAACCAAAGATGTCTAAGTGTATGTATATAGGATGCAAAGGCGAGAATGTAGTTTGATTTGAAAACAAATGATATTTATGGTTATAGTTTGATCATATGATTACAAGAAATAAAATTTTATGTTATTGAGGAAGCTTATTGTTGTTTTTAATTGAGTAATCTTCTTGAAATTGGCTATTTATTCTTCTCTTGTTACTTTTGCAATATGAGGATATAGTACAGTTGGAATGACAACTTGTTATTGTTGTGTTCAATTGAGTAATCTTCTTGAAATTGGCTATTTATTCTCTTGTTACTTTTGCAATATGAAGATATAGTACAGTTGGAGTGACAACTTGTACTTTTAGTTGTTTGGTAATTTAATTATTGTTGTGATGAAAATTAATAACTAATATCAAGAAATGTAATATTTCAAAAATATTACTTTTCTCAACAACAATGTTTACTTGTATTTACGATAATTTGTACTTTTAGTTATTTTATCAAGTGTATATTATTTTGATGAAAAGTAATCATTGACATGATGAAATGTAATGTTTCGTAAATATTACTTTCTCAATGAAAATGTTTACTTTTATTCACGATAATTTGTACAATTAATTGTGCAGTCAAGTAATTATTGTTGTGATGAAAAATAATTATTGTTATGATGAAAAGTAACATTTTATAACTATTACTTTTTTCAACAACAACGTTTACTTTTCTAAAAGACAACTTATACTTTTAATTATTTGGTCAAATAATTATTATCGAAATAAAAGTAACTATTGATATGAAGAAATGTACTTTTATTAATGACAATATTTATTTTTATTCACGACAATTTGTACTTTTAGTAATTTGATAAAGTAATTATTGTCATGATGAAAAGTAATTATTGATATGATGAAATATATGTTTCACGATCATTACTTTTCGACGATTGTTATTTTTAATTACGATAACTTGTAATCATTTAGTTAAGTAATTATATTATAAGAAAAACTAATTATTATTATTATTATTATTATTTATACTTTTCAATCAATGTCGTATAAAAAGTAATTATTGATATTAAGAAAACTAATATTTCAAAAAAAAAATAAAGAAAAAAAGAAGAAAGAAAGGAAAGAAACTAAAAACAAAGAGAAAGAATTAAAAAAAAAGAAAGATAAATGTAAAAATTAAATAACTAATAATTATTATGAATTTACGAATAAATGAAAGTAAAAGTAAGAAAGGATAAGAAATTCAAAAACAAAAAGAAAGAAATAAGGAAAAAGGAAATGGGAAGAAAAAAGAAAGCAGAAAAGGGAATGGGGAGCTGGGACCCAGGTGGTGAACAAGAAAATAATAAAGAATAAAAAGAAGAAAGAAAAGAAGCAACGTGTCTTGGATGGACTCGAACCGGTGTCTATCTACAACAATAGACACCCATCAACCACTGAGCTAACTGCTATTCTTGTGGGAAGGTGCGTGTTCGTTCATATTTTAACGAGATCAGCTTCAATTTTTTTTTTTCTAAATGGGCGGGCGGGCGATTCCGGGTCTGGTTGTGCGGGTCGAACCGATTGCATAGAGTGCAACTAGTTGCAGCTAAGTTCATCCCCTAAAATTTTAGTGACTCCAAATTAATTTGAGTCAATTAAACTATATTTATTAACTAGAAATATGGTGAACTCCACCAACCGTATGGTGCGTCCACCATACCATATTCCGTCCCAAAATTAAGATAATATGAATTGAAAAACTGCACAGTGCACAGTAATTAGGTTTGGGATGGATTCTCACAAATAATCTTAATGGTAAAAAATTAAAAGAAAAAAGAAACAATGATGATGATGATGGATGATGATGATGATGATGTTGTTAACGTCATTTAGGTCGAAGCCTGTATAATTTATACTTTCTCTGTCCCGCTCATTTTAAGATTTTACTGTTTGCTACGAAGATTAAAAAGAATGGTAAAATGATAGATAGTGGGTAGATTGAAAAATTAATAAGTTTCTTGCCATGAAAATGGGTCAAGATGGATCGCAACGAAGGGGCACATTTTTACTATTCATTTCAATGTATTTTTAAATTCCTCAATATCCAAAGTGGCTACAAGTAATTTTGATCATTAATTTTACTATTATGTCATTATGTGGCTATTAATAAACATGTACATGATTTAATGATCTTCTCTCATCCTTCTTCTAAGATATGTTTTACTTTTCTATTTTAGGGACTTTTGTGTGAGACGATGCAAGGTGGTCAAGATATGGATCAATGCACTCACATCAAAACATCAAGAAGTGTGTTCTGGTGAGTCGGTTGTATAGTATACAACAACTTTTTGTCCTATTATAGCACACCATATTTGATTTTTCAATTCACTATTCATGTGCGGCACTGTTCATTACCGTTCAACTTTTTTTTTTTTAATTTTCAGCTTTTTTTTACATTTTCAGGTTACTGTTTTAGCAAGTTTTTTTTTTAATTACATATTTTATTTTTTAATTTTTTTTTATATTTTTTCAGTTTTTTTTTATATTTTCATTTTTTTCCAGATTTTTTTATTTCTAATTTTTTTAGTAAACATTGTCATTACGAAACGTAAAATTTCACAATCATTACATTTCGTCACGACAATATCTACTTTTTAATACGATAAGTTCTACTTTTAGTCAAACGTTAAAATAATTGTCGTCGTTGGAAAAAGTAAACTTTTTCGCTTAGAAACGTAAAGTTTCACAATTATTACATTTCGTCAAGACAATGTCTACTTTTAAATACGACAAGTTCCACTTTTAGTCGAACGTTAAAGTAATTATTGTCTTTGGAAAAGTAAACTTTTTCACTAAGAAACGTAAAGTTTCACAATCATTGCATTTCGTCAAGACAATGTTGAAAAAAATAAAGATGAAAAAAAATAAAGAAAATGTGGAAAATAATAAATCTTGAAAATAACAAAAAAGAAAAAAACAAAATCTGGAAAATAAAAAAATACAGAAAAAATGGAAAAAAGTAAAAAAAAAAAAAGAAGAAAAAGAAAAATAGTAAAAAAGAAAACAGAAAAAAAAGAAAAAGAAATCTGGAAATTTAAAAAAAAGCTAGAAATTAAAAAAAAAATAGGAAAGAAAAGAAAATTAAATAAAAAGAAAAGCAGAAAAAAAAGAAAAAAAATCTGGAAATTAAAAAAAAAAACAGAAAAAGAAAACGAAATAAAACAAATCTGGAAATAAAAAAATACTGGAAATATAAAGAACAAAAAAGCTAGAAATTAAATTAAAAGGGAAAAAAAACCACTTAAACACTAAAAAGACAAAATACACTAAAGACAAAAAATGAGTATATAATATACAACAGTTGCACCAAAACAAATGTCAAAACATCAATAGTAGCCTAATCAACAAATAAGAGAAAATAAATCTTTACCCGCCATTTGGAGAAAGTTAAAAGAGTTATTGAGATAAATTCACGAACTTTAAGCCTTAATATAATGTTTTCCTTTTAACTTTAAAGTATTAAAAATCTTCCATATTTATAGGATAGGTAGCATGCATTCTGATGCATGCACACGTGAGCTGCCAACTAAGCCAGTGCCATGTGAAAATGATGAGGTAGAACATGATGGTGAGCTGGATAAGGAGCCAACTCAGCAAAGAGAGGAGTGATCTTGGACGTTGATTACGTAGTGAATCCGAGCTATCTAGCGGATGATATTTTACCATGTGGTAGCTTATCTTGTAAGCTGATTTTGTATAGGAAAGGCGGTGATGTATTTAGCATATAAATAAGAGTGAGGTAAGAGAGTTAAACTATTGTTTCATTGATTATATTACTGGACAGATAATTTCCTCATGAATATGAATTCTTATCTTCTTCGATTACTTCATACTGTGTAATGCATACTACAATGTTTCTTATCATCACTTTCTATATGGTATCAAGAGCCGTTTTTCGTTTTTGAGAAATAAAACAATGGGAAGAAATCGAGTCTTCAAATGAACGGATCTCGTGAATGAAAAAGAAGGCAGGATGGATAATCCACAATCTGAAGATGAAGGAGAGACCAGCTGTCAAGCTGAAACAGATCAGAGAAGGCAATATGCGCAAGATTCAAATGAGTTTGAGTTGAGTCAAGCGCAAATAAAGGAGATTTTGACGATCCATAACAATGATCATCCAAGTATTCAACTGATTCCGTTTCAGCTTAATGGTAGTAACTTCCTTAATTGGAGTAAATCCATCCGTAGAGCGCTAGGAGCTAGGAGCAAGGAGCAAATTGGAGATAATAGATGGCTATGTTATAGAACCTCCTAAAAATTGTCCTTTCTATAGAGCGTGGTTGAAGGTAGATCACCTCATTTATTGCTGGATTACAAAAGCCATTTCTAAGGAGATTGTTGATGCCTTCATACATATTCATAACAATAAAGAGTTATGGGAGGCATTAGGTCACAGGTTCGGTATAAGTAATGGACCGAAGATATATAAATTGGAGAGAGAGATTGGAGTTTATACTCAAGGCAGTCAGTCTGTGATGTTATATTTTAACAACTTAAATGCTTTGTGGAATGAGTTGAATATGTCTCTGCCTCCTCTTGAGTGTAACTGTGGTAGTTTAAATGTGGCTAACAAGAGGGAAGAGGAAAGGAAGCTCAAGAAATTTCTTATGGGGCTAAATGAGCAATTTGAGAGTATCATTGGCAGATTTTATTACTGGAGCCATTGCCTAATGTTAACAAGGCATATTCAATGATTCTACAAATTGACGAGCAGAAATCAGTCACAGAAAGCATCTCAGAAATTCATCATCTTGTAACCATGAACATGAGTGGAGGAAATCAGTCAATGCATAAGAATGGAGGGGGGAAAGGCTTCAACTCAAATGCTGGAAAGAATAATGTATATAAGGGGAAGAAGCTTGGCAAAGAGGAGAAAAGAAAGCTCAAATGTACTTATTGTGAAGAGCCTGGACATGAGGAACCTGATTGTTTCAAGCTTCACAGGTATCCAGAATGGTACAAAAAGCTCAAAAATGTTAAAGGAAAGACTAGAGTAAATCATGTGGATACAGCGTTTGACTTTGATGATAATACAGATCATCATATGAAAGGGGAGATGAGTAGCAATCTTGAGAGAATGATTCAAAGTGAGATAGCAAAATGCATGGGAAATCTGATGCAGAAACAAGGAGTAGGAGCTGCTAGAACAGACATCAACATGGTTCAAGACAGAAATCATGGTCCAGCTTATCTTAAAGGACATTTTTCTTTTAGCATTATCAATAAGCTTAAACCAAATGCATGGATAGTGGATTCTGGTGCAAGTACATGTATGCCAGAGTTATAATATTCTTACTGAAATGCAGAGATTAGAAACTCCCTCTGAAATTTATTTGCTAGATGGATCTCCAAAGCCTGTGCACTATGTAGGAGAGGTCAGATTGACAGAAAACATAGTTCTTAAGAATGTTTTATATGCACCTGAGTTCACTCATAACTTGATATCAGTTGCTAGGAAGGCAAAAGAGTCTCAAGTGAAATGCCTTTTCCTTGATACTTATTGCATTCTCCAGAGATGCCAAAATGATCAGGTACTTGGGATTGGAAAGATGATGGATGGATTGTATGTGATGGAATCTTTATTGCCACATAATGTTAATCATTTGGAACTGACACCTGGAGGAGAGTATATTAATTGGCATTTCAAGCTTGGACATCCAAGCCTTGGGACAATGAAACACATGTAGTTGCTGACAAGGGAGATGACACCTGCAGAAGTGGTATCTGTATTAACATGTGAGGTATGTCTCAAGTCCAAACAACCTCGTAATTCATTTTGCGGTTCATGAGATTAGACAGTTGCAGATGATGTTGAGGCACCTTACTAATAATCTAACTTTTCAGGAAGCTTATGATATGACTGGTCGCATCTTAGGGATTACAGTTTGTTCCCCAAGGAAGCATGAACCTCCGAGATGCCTCAACTACTTGACTTCGCCTCATGTGGTTATTTGGAGTGCTGTGACTGCTTCTTGTGCTTTTCCTGGTCTTTTCGAAGCTCAAGAGCTGATGGCAAAGGATAGAAGCGGGGAAATTGTTCCTTTTCACCCTCCGTTTCAACTGGGGCCCGAAGAGGCGTCAGGCTCTATTTGAGCTTTATGCTGAGAATGTTACAAATACTAAATTCATCTTAACTATTGTAGAAGATCATAGTAGAAGCATTTGGACTTATTTACTGTAAAATAAAGTTCAAGTTTCTTCTGTGTTGATTGGATTTGTCAAGATGATACATACACAGTTTGGGATTATGATTAAGATTCTAAAAAGTGATAATGGGATAGAATTTGTAAATAAAAGGACGCATGAATTCTGTATTTCAAATGGTATTTTTCATCGAAAATCATGTACTTATAGTCCACAGCAAAATGGGATAGTAGCTTGCAAACATAGGACCTTGTTTCAAGTGGCTAGATCTCTCATGTTGCAGAATCAAGTTCCCAAGCAGTTCTGGCCATAATCCATATTGAATGCCACTTAGTTATTAAATAGGATACCAAGCAGAGTTTTAAATTGGCAATGTCCTAATGCTATCTTACTGAAGAAAGAGCCAAATTTTTCTCACATTCAACCTTTTGGTAACTTAGCCTATGCAGTGAATCTTTCACCCCGCCATTCTAAATTTGATGATAGGAGTTTGAAATGTATATTTTTTGGCTATGCTTTGGATCAAAAGGATATTTGTTGTTTGATATGGTAAACCACAAGCTGTTTAGATCTAGAGATGTGAGATTTTTACCAAATTCTGCTACTTATTCTCACATTAATGATGATATTTTTGATGATTCTTTGTCCAAGATGATGGAAATTGATGAGGAGCAGTCACAACATATACATGAGTATGATGGTATTGTTCCTACATGTCATGATTATAATGCTGATAATCTACAAGATACTTTTACTTCTGAAAGTCCAAATGATACAGATTCTACTTTTCCATCAGACCAGATTTTAATCCCAACACACACCTCTCGATCAACTCATGCACATGATTCTATGGATGTTGACATTGTTCCTAGAAGAGGTACAATAATTAGAAAACCCCCTGTTTAGATGCAAGATTTTGTGGGAATTGTGAATTGTTCTTCTGTTATTTCACAGTCTACTAGATCTTTAATTCCATCCACTTTTCCATATTCTGTATCTTCTGCTTTGACAGATGAGCAAAGCTTTTTTAGTCAGTATTGATCAAATTCGAGAACCTCGTTCTTTTGCTGAAGCCAACCAAGTTCCAGAGTGGAGAGCTGCTATGGATCATGAGCTTCACGCTCTTGAACAAAATAATACTTGGGAATTAACCAATCTGCCTGCAGAAAAGAAAGCCATTGGCTCCAAATGGGTATATAAAGTGAAGTTAAAGGCAGATGGGAGTGTGGAGAGATACAAAGCACGGTTAGTTGCCAAGGGATATAATCAGCAGTTTGGAATAGATTATCAAGAGGTATTTTCCCCTGTTGCTACACTAGTTACTGTGAGGTTCTTGATTGCAATTGCTACTAGTTTTAACTGGCCTATACATCAAATTGATGTGAATAATGCCTTCTTTCATGGATTCTTGCATGATGAAATTTATATGTAGCCACCACAGGGATATCATCAAGCTAAAACTGGGCAAGTTTGTAAATTGGTGAAGAGTTTATATAGTTTGAGAGAGTGGAATGCAGAATTCTGCAACAAACTTTTTTCTAATGGATTTGTCCAATCTTCCAGTGATCATTGTCTGTTCATTAAAGGTTCTGGTGCTTCTTTCATTTGTCTTCTTGTTTATGTGGATGATGTTTTAATTACCAATCCTGATGAAGAGTTGATTGTAGCCTTGAAGAAGTTTTTGGATTAGACTTTTACCATCAAAGATCTTGGTCTAGCAAAATTTTTTCTTGGGATGGAGATTATTCGAGGAGCAGCAGGTACTTGCAAATTTGCTTCCACACCTCTTCCTTAAGGTATGCAGCTTAGTTTGGATTCCTCTCCTCGTTTATCAGAACCTGAATCATATAGGCGATTGGTGGGACAATTACTATATTTAAATCTCACTAGGCAAGATATTTCTTATGCGGTTCAACAACTAAGTCAGTTTGTTGCTAAACCATGTGAACATCACTGGAATGGAGCATTACATGTCCTTAAGTATTTGAAGGGTTGCCCTTCTCTTGGTTTATTCTATGCAGCTGATTCTACTTTTTCTCTTTCTACTTTTGGCGATGCAGATTGGGGAGCTTACTCTCTTACTTGTCTGTCTCTTACTGGTTTTTGTATTTTTCTTGGGAAATCTCTGATTTCTTGGAAATGCAAGAAACAAACGACCGTCTCTGCTGTTGAGGCTGAATATAGAGCATTAGGTTCTACTGTACGTGAGCTTCTTTAGATCTCTTATCTCATTCGTGATTTTCAATTGTCTTTGTCACTTCCCATTCCCTTGTATTGTGACAATCAAGCGGCAATTCATATAAAAAAGAACCAGGTTTTTCACGAGAGGACTAAGCATTTAGAAATAGATTGTCACATTGTTCGTGATCAGTTTAAGCTGGGGTTTATTGATCCACTTCATTTATCTACTAATTCGGAGCTTGCAGACTTGTTCACCAAGTCTCTTGGTGGTTCTCGTTTTCGCTTGCTTCTTTCCAAGGTTGGCATGTATGATTTACATGCTAACCTTGCGGGGGGTATAGGAGAGGTAGCATGTATTCTGAAGCATGCACACGTGAGCTGCCAGCTAAGCCAATGCCATGTGAAAAGGATGAGTTAGCACGTGATGGTGAGCTGGATAAGGAGCCAACTCAGCAAAGGCAGGAGTGATCTTGGACGTTGATTACGTAGTGAATCCGAGCTATCTAGCGGATGATATTTTACAATGTGGTAGCTTATCGTGTAAGTTGATTTTTTATAGGAAAGACGGTGATGTAGTTAGCATATAAATAAGAGTGAGCTAAGAGAGTTAAACTACTGTTTCATTGATTGTATTACTTGACAGATAATTTCCTCATGAATATGAATTCTTATCTTCTTCGATTCCTTCATAGTGTGTAATGCATACTACAATTTTTCTTATCATCACTTTCTATAATATTATTACCCCAAATTACACGAACTTTCGTGTTGTTGCAATTTTTGCCCGAGCCAAGCATAGGTAATTAAAACAAAACTTATGTAATGTACGATATTACGTAATGTAGGCGATGTTTCTTTCTTTGCAGGTTTCTTACATTACTCATTACTGTACCCCAAGTTCTGGATAAACGTCTTTATAGAAAGGAATCATGGAAGCCGAATCCTCTTAGAGAGAGAAGCACGTGCCGAGTTTCTCCGGCAGCGGAAAGCTTGTTTACGTAATTAGACAATTTCCCCAAATTCCTCAACTCCCCCAGCGCTCCTCAAAAGTTGCAAACTCTTCAGCTTAATTATTCAAGAACCCAGATTTCCAGAATTTATGAAAATGGCCCATAGAATAGAAGTTGTTTCCGTCATCTGAGTAACGACGCTGTGAAACTTGTTGACTCCCCCGGGGAGTTTCTCGAGGTGGGTAACGCTGGAGATTGAGATAGAAGGAATCTGTTCCCATAATTCTTCTTTGTGATCAGGCCTTTTATCCAACATTTGGAGTGCACTAATATAAAAAACTGCAAAAAGAGAGCAAAAATGATCATCAATGTCGCTGCCATTGTGGTGCACTGGATTTTGATGTTTTTTTGCTAAAACTATAATGAAACTAAAGTATTGACCATTTAAAATTTTATTCAAAATTCATATATTTATAAGAGTCAACTTCTCAAATAGCCAATATGAGTATAAAAAGACAATATTTAGTCAATTTCTTAAAAGTATAAATTCTGGCGAACATTTGCATTTTGAGATAGATTTACCATTAATGAAGGCGGGGGTTACGGCTCAGTTTAGTACATCTAATACGAATGACAGTCGTTTGTATCACCTGCTATAATTTGAAAAAACAAACCCTAACACATAACCCCAGCCACCGCCACTCGTGCTATTATTTCTCTCTCTCTCTCTCTCCAACTTCATATTGTCATCTTTTAAATAAAGAAAATTTTAACCCTTGATAGAACCTACTCACTTTCTATCTTTTTATCCTTATTTTTAATCTCCATACTGAATAGTAACGTGACAATATCAATGGGTCGGAGGGAGTATGAATTTTAATGCACATTAGAGAAGAGCTTCATATAGTCTAGGAAATGGAGCATTGTAGCTGGCAAAGCAATCAATCACTCAACCCCAAGCTAATCACTATATTTCACTAAATATATGTACCCCTTCGAGCCCGAGTCTCCTATAATATTGGTAGAATTCGAATTTCATAACCTTTCACCTAAGAAGCACGGTTACAAGAATAAAATATGAATACGGATACAATACAATTCGAAAATACATTTATTTTCAGAAAATTAAGATATGAATTGTTGAAAATAATTTTATATTTATTTATAATATATTTAAATTTTATTAGTAGTAATATTATAAAAGATATATAAATATATTTATTTCAAAATAAACCAGACTTTTTTTCATTAGCATTTTCTTATGTAATAAACAGAATATAATATCCGGCCCAAAAAATCCAAGCCCAACCATGTGGATAAACGTCATGAAGATATTAGAGTTTTATTATTGTGAATTCACTAAAATCCTATACGCTCATATGCACATTTGCTCCGTCTCTCTCTTTCTCTCTATCTCTCTCAAGTCTTACCTAAAAGAAGAGAAAAACTTGAAGACGAAATCAACCTGAGGTTTGAAATAACAGAAGAAATGGCGGACCTACCCAGTAGCTGTTGGAATTTTGGTTCTTTATAGCATTAAATCCGTGAGATGTATGTGGAAACTAATGGTAGAAACGAAATCTACGTTTCGAGCACTATGATTTAATGTATTTATTTGTTCAATTCCATTAAGGAATGAATGAGCAATTAATACATAAACATGGCTACTTGGAACTAGAAATTGTGTGTATTCTACCTTATTTGTCCCACATCGAAAATTCAAGGATGTTTTGTGCTATATATAAGGAGCAACATTATAAGGGAGTATATACAAGTGTGCTACCTATGGTGCACCTTAGTGGCTCAAGTGTTGACACCTTTTGTGCTTAACCATGATTCCTACGAGGACGGTGCGAAGCACCGTCCGAGTTCGAGTCCGACGCCGACGAGCATGTGCACGTCACACTTGTCGCAATGGGCGCTTTGAGGCGTACTTTGCACTTGAGCCAAAGTTATTTTGGCTAAGGGACTCATACGTGGAACGCACAGAAAGGCGGTTAAGTGGCGGTTGTACGGATAAGAGAGCGTACGGTAAGGCCGGCCGCATGGTGCGGTTTCGGCGGTTGAAATCGGTTCCAACCGTTTCAAACCATCCAACACGTGGCGGCACGAGGGGAGGCACCCTTTCGGGTGTGACACGTGTCATCATATGGTTACATGGCGCCTCCAACCGCACCGTAGGCACCCGTTCGGAACGGGCACCTTCCGCCTATAAATACCCACCGAATCTGACACGAAAAATACAATTCGAACTCACAACAACGAGTTTGCATACATACATCTCATATATATAGTCAAGTCTAGGAAGTACTCGTCCCGAGTATCAAGTTGTTCGCCGGAACTACGACACGTCGTGCAACGTCTCAAAGTTCACCCGAACCGTTGTATCTTGGAGGCAATTGCCGTAGACTGCGTGCACGAGAGCGGGGCAATCTTGTCTTACGGAGATAGAGTCTAACTCTAGCCTCGGTTCCTTTCTTTCCTGTCTTTCTTTTCCGTACACATATCACACACGCTCTTATATTTTCCAACAGTAGCGGCGACAACGACGGTAAGTGTTGAAGGAGAGAGTTGTGTTATCTCTTCAAGAGAGATCAAAGAATGAGAATGAGTGCAGAGATGTACATCTAAATTAGGGGTAGAACGTATTTTGATTTCTTGAACACGTATTTTGAGTTGACTGTATTAAAAACGTATTTATTTTAAATAAAAAATAAATAATACATATTTTGCTGGATGCGTGACCCTTCCCAGCGTATCTATACTTGATAACCTTTCACCACTAAATCGTTCCACATCCTGAAACAGTGAAGGAGGGCTTCAGCCCCCATGCAGCAATTATATTTTCTTTATTAATTCTATAATGTAGTCAAATTGTCGAAATATTTTGGGCCGGCGATAATTAAACCCCCAACTGTCCAACAACTTGAAATAATTTTTCTGTGTTCGCTCCTGCCCTAAGCAATTGGGGAATATACGTAATAAATCTACCAAAGCATTCTTTTTTTAATAAATTCTGAGACATATAACATAACGCTAACTTCAAATCAAATACAAACACATAAATACCACCACATATTGAAATAAATCATACATATTGTATATCTAAAATCAACAAAATTAATAATAACATTAACACGCAACTTTAGAGTTTCAAATCATAAATTAATGAGAAAGATGTCATGAGACCTAAAAGTCTTCGTTTACTAACAAAAAGAGGAAACGGCAAAGGGCTTTGATTGAAGCTGCTGCCTTAGTGCCTTATTTTGTGTACGATGAATTCAGATATGTTGCTGCTGATTAATTGACAGAGAATTGAGAGAGCACTGATGAACTCAGAGCTGCTAGCTTCTTCTTCCTCCTCTTCTTCATTATTGTATGGTTGGGAGTTTGATGAGTAAAACAAGAGTAATTTTGTATGGTTAAGTATAATGAATTTTTCTTGCAGTCTTTATTTATAGAGAAAAGGAACAAGTTTTTTGCAAGAGAAAAGAAACTTAATGCATAGGGTTATATATCTGTCAAGAATCAATTGTTTGTCAAAACCTTTGTGGGAAGTACGCCGTCATATATATAGATATATATGTTTCTGGTACGTAGTTGACCTCATACGATTTTCGGTTGTAGAAATATTTTGTATCGTGCAGAAAACATTTTTTTTTTTTTTTTTTGACTTAGTATGTATGTAACTCTTATAAAGATAAAAGACAATACTATATACCCAGTTAGAGATACTAAAATATATATCTCAAAAACATATTTTTCGCCAAAATGCCCTTTAAGTCAGCATTTATGTATAATTTTACATTACAATTAATATTTAAATCACTCATAACGGTGTAATTCTATAATATTATTTTAATTTTTACCTCAAAAAAATTATTTTCTAAGAATTTTACTGAAGGCAATTTGATCAATTATTCACTCTAAAAGAAGGCACTTAAATTTCTTAAACTAGTGTGTATTTAATTTTTTTTTTCTTTTTATTAAGGAATGTGGGTACTTTTTCACTATTAACATAAATATTGATAGACATAAAACTCTATTTCATCCCAACAATGGTTAAAGTAGTTGTTCGCTTGTAAATACTTTTTTTTAAAAATACAAAATACATTATCAGTATACAATGTTACAAATATTTTTATACAATCAGTATAAAACTAGTATTAATAGTATAAAATATAATCCTTGGAATAACTTTTCTTTTTATTTATCGTGAATGATGAAAATCATTACACTTAGATTTATACAGTTTTCAGATTTATATTGGTGGGGTTTTTTGAGGCTCAGACTAAGGGGATAACTAAAAACAATTATTTTCCCTTAAGGATAGTAGTAGGTGAGTTTTCACTATTAAGTGTGAATATATTGATAAGACATAATACTCTATTTGCATTATGTCTCAATAGGAGGGGTACGTTATTATTCATTAATATTGGTGGGCTACCTAGCTAAATTGTTCACAAACGAAATTAATTAATTAAGACTAATTGACAATCTGAAAAATGTACTTATGTCTTAATTAGATTTATTGAAACAAATCACTTAATTTAGCTCGTTATTATTGTATCTGTTTTACTCTTAATGAGATATAGATAGCTAGGATCAATATACAACCACCACGTTTTCGTTAAGAAGGGAATTTGTTTTCTTGTTTTCATTATGAAGGGCCTTTGATCACTACTTTTACTAGCAATTTATACCGCACTTTATCGGGTCAAATGTAGCATAAGTAACGAGTGTCGATTCCACGAGGACTATAAAACGAGTTTCTAATGGAAATGAGGTTCATGCGCATTCCTACTATTCAAGCTCTTCGAATAAGGGGATTTTGGATTCATACAACTATTAAACAAGCAATTACGGCTAAACAAGCAATTAAAACTCAAAATCAAGAACAATTGACAAATAAACGATTTAAAGGCAAATGAAGGAAAGGGTTGGTTCTAGGGATTTGCTTTGATTCTAGATGGCTTGATCTTCACTTACTAAGTCATATAACCATATTTAATCATCTAAAAGAGGAGCATTCACAAGGATAATCACTACCCTCTCTCGATAGATAGTAAAAGTGGATCAACTCAACGACTCTCTCGGCTAAGACTCAAGACGACGAATCAACTCCCAAAAGCATAAGAATACAAGCTCCCATGCATGCATTTCTCACCTTCTAAGTCTCAAAAGCAAGGCATGTTGTGATCATTGATTTCCATGAAAGTAAAATCCTATTAAGCAATTCTACAAACACTTGGCATGCAAGAAAGATGATCAAAAATTCCCACATGAAAATAAGATCCAACACCACAATCAAATAGATGAGGGCAATTAGAAATAACAAGCTAAGATCAAATCCATCATCAAATCACACAAATCCCTCAAACCAACAAAGAAAACTTAGCTAGACATAATTGAAATTAACACAAAACAAAGGGAAGAGGATTGCATAAATAAAATACTAGGAACCCAATGCTTAAATCTTCAACAAGTCTTCCAAATCCAAGCTAATCTCTATTACAATCAATGAAATAGTGTTTAGAACTCTAAATAGCAAGTGTTGCAAGTGGAAATTAGGGTAAGAGTAGTGGTGGGGGCGTTTTTGGGCTGCCATCTCCTTTATATAGGAGTAGAAAAGTGTTAATACATGTAGAAGTCGCAAAAAGGGAGGAAAAACGCGAGAATGGAGCAAAACAGGAAAAATCGGCTGTCCAGCCCTGTTTTTCGGCGGTCTGGACCAATTTTCGGCGGTCTGGGATGGACCGCCGATTATGGATTTCCTCTTGGATTTGAATTACAGTGATTCTCGGCGGTCTGGACCGATTTTTCGGCGGTCTGGGCTGGACCGCCGGTTTTCTTCGCTGCGCGCGACGTTTTCTGGTTTTGTCTCGTTCTCCCTCGTCCGAACTCCGAATTGACCTCCGTTTCTTCCCATGGCTTCGTATCGAACTCCTCTTTCACATTCTAAGATCCTTATGCTCCAATTCGGTCATAATTTTTCTGCATTTTGGTTCAAACTTGCAAACAAGTGTAAAATCTCATAGAACAAGCAAAGTTAAACAAAATGCTTATTTATAACATGATTTAAAACAAAATGTGCATTCAAAATGACTTAAAAACCATACAAAATGAGTGTTTATCACTTGATAGTTTTATGCAACGTGTCAATAAGATATCCACTTAATTATTGGAAAACAAAGATAAACCAAATATACCATTTTATTATTGGTTTTTTTAAATTGAAATATTTTCATTAAAACAATCAAAAGATTGAGACATAGTATTATCTAGGATTGAGTCGGTAAGGTATACCTTACGAAAATTTCCATACTTTTATTTTACCTTTACTTTCGGTATGAAGAAATCTCATACTTTTACCTTACCTTTACATTCGGTATACCTTTATTTCGGTATAGGTTTATTCGATACCTTTACCTTACCTGTATTCTGGTATACCTTACCAAAATTCAGTATACCGTACTGTCACATGGTATACCTTACATAATTACACTTGTAAATTTGTACTTTATAATTATTTTCAAATAATATATTTTTTGTTGGAGTATATTTTTATAGTTGTAGCTATTTTTTCTTTCTTATATCAAAATAAATTAGTTTTACATATTAACTCTTTTGTTTATACTAGTATATTAATATAAACTTTACATTATTCGATAATATTAATAATCCATTTTGTTGATACATTTTTGTGTTTTGATACAGACATATATATACCTTTATTACAATTTATATATTAATTTTTCCAGCATATACTATGGTATGGTATATACCGGTATACCTCGGTGTCTAAAATACTCATACTTTTACCTTATTGAATATTTTCGGTACGATATCATACCTTACTGAAAATCACGGTATACCTTAACTTCGGTATTTTATGGTACTTTTCGGCACGGTATACCTTACTTGTTTCCTCCAGTATTGTAGGGAAAAAAGGTCAAATAAATCTTTCATGTTTACTCCGAAGTACAATTGAGCCCCTTAGAATTTTTTAGTCCAAAAATACCCTTAATGTTGACCTATATTGATATTTATGTCTTCCTTAATATTGATATTTGAGTACAAAAACACCCTTGTGTTGGCTTATATTGATATTCAAAATTAATGTTGGCTTATCGACTTGACTGGGGTTAGTGAAGAGCATAAATATTAATAATAGTCAACATTAAAAATGTCTTAATTTTACACTCAAAAAACATAAAAAGTTTAATTATACTTCAGAGTAAACATGAAGGGTTTACTTGACCCCCTTTTTATTTGGCAATTCTAACTTGGTAATGCAACTCAAAATCTCGACCACGTACTATATACTTTTAATTTTCAATCACCGTCAAAATTCACACATATCTAACCATAGTCACAAAAACTTCTTCGTCAATAATTACAACTCCATCTCCATGCATGCATGACGTACAAGAATTGTCCCAAATTGTAGGGTATTATCGATATGGTTGGAATTAATTATATTAAAATGTTAACACGTGTATGCGTCATTTTAGAGTGCGTGCATTGCACCATTTTTAAGTGTTAAGGGGGGTATTTTCTGACCAAACATTAATTCAAGGGTTTAGATGCAATTTCATTCTCGAGATAGTGAAATCGTTCTTTTTTGGGGCATTTCGACGTTAATTATCCCTCTATTCATTAAAAGTGTGACGATCCGCGATCCGCTCTATGTGGATCTGTCCGAACCGCCACGTAGGGGGTGGGGTGAAATCATATAATCATGATTCATAAATGATAATAAATAGTTATTTATTAAAAAATCGAAATGACAAGTGTTTTTGATAATAAAGGAAAGGTAGGTAATTGCTCAAAATCGATGCCCTAGCATAACATAACTGGGATCGATGTGTGAGGACACCGGCCCCGCACTGCGGAAGCGTTTCAAAAGATAACCATCTACAAGTAGATGATTAGAACATAAGAGGTAACATGAGTTTGGTGGCATAAGCCTTATTGAAGACACAACAATGGTCGTAAAGACCGACACGACAAGTACTTGAAAACGAACAAACGGACAATAGCGACATCGACATCCCCTTCCTTCGCCTCCACATTGATCAACCTGCATTAGGGAAAACAATGCAGGAGGCTGAGTACAAAAGCACTCAGTGGATTCCGTGCCCCATTTTGATAACAATTTTTCAAAAGATATAGCATGCTTCATTCTTATGGAAGGGGCTACTTTAGTAAAAATATCCTTCACATAAGTTTTTTAAACAGTTAACGGTTCGAACCATAGAGCATCTCACATTCTTGGGTTACCACCCGGTTCAATTAGAGGGGAGCCACTCCCTCCAACCGAACCGTCATAACTTCATGTGTACACTACCTTGGCTTGTACGGAGCACAAGGTCGATCGTATTATAAAACTTTCAACATTGGTAAACCACAAACAATTGAGCATAAAACATTTAGCATGCATATCACACTTTGAAAGCATTGGATTTAATAACCCTAAAGTTACCTCAGTGGGAGTTTGTAATCCCATAGTTTGAAAATAAAAACCCACCTTGATTCGGATTCACTTGACTAGTCCTCGAACTTAAGGGTTGCTTGGTCCTACAAGAGTTGTCTTAAACACTTATGTTCATAAGCATGTATGTATCTAGAGTTTTAGCATCCTAGGTCAAGCTTATTCCCGAGTTATAACATGTATGTCGTGCATGTTATGTCACATAAGCCACATAGATGTCCTATGCATACTATATGCTTTACATCGTGTCCTACTATATGCATGTGCTCTTAAGTAATCACATATCTCATGTCATAAGATCATACTTTAAAACATGTAATACATCCATACTTGACTGATGAACATATATAACAATTATTCAACTGATTTAGATCATTTTAATTTGATTAATTAAAAATCAATTAATTACTTAAGGACATATAATTAATTAATTAATAATTAATTATTAAAGACATATAATTAATTATTTAAAGAATTAATTAATTAATAAAGACATATAATTAAATAATTAATTAATTAATTATTAAAGACATATAATTAATTAATAAAGAATTAATTAATTAATAAAGGTATATAATTAATTAATTAATAATTAATTATTAAAGACATATAATTAATTAGTAAAGAATTAATTAATTAATAAAGATATATATATTTCATCTTTTGATTAATTATTTTTAATTAATCACCATATTGCATAAACAACAATCATATAAAAGTATTTCACTCAATCACATAATATGAATGCTCGTTTGTATGCAATGCATGTAATGACTAAATTTATTATAATTTAGAGATTTGAAATTGATCGGGAATAAGTGACCGTTCTATTATTAACCCCTTTTTTTTCCTACTTATTTTATATACTAAAAATAAAAATTTTAGGCTCGAAATTTTGGAGTTCTACATCCTACCCTCCTTAAAATAATTTCGTCCTCGAAATTTACGTACCTTTAATGGGTAAGTCAGGGTAAAGTTCTTTCATCTTGGACTCTAGCTCTCACGTAGCTTCTTCTTGTCCGTAGCGCATCCATTGGACCATAACTAAAGGAATTTGGTTATTTCTAAGCACTTGGACTTTCCTATCGAGGATACATTTGGGTCCTTCTTCATAGCTTAAATTTGGGTTTAGATCAAGGTTGTCATGTCAGATAATGTGCTTAGGATCATACACATACTTTCTCAATTGAGAAACATGGAAAACATCGTGCGCGTTCTCTAGACTCGGGGGTAAAGCAAGCTTATAGGCGACTTGGCCTATCTTTCCAAGGATTTCAAAGGGTCCTATAAACCTAGGACGTAATTTACTCTTCTTGCTAAAACGAATTACGCCTTTAGTAAGTGATACTTTAAGAAAAATCTTGTCTCCAACTTGAAAACTTAGTTCAATCTGGCGCTCGTCTGCATATGACTTCTGTCGATCCTGGGCTTCTTTGATCCTCACACGAATTTTCTCAATAATCTCGATTATCTCTTGGACTAGTGCTGGTCATAACATCCTTCTTTCACCAATTTCGTCCCAATGAAGTGGTGACCTACATTTTCGACCATAGAGAGCTTCATAAGGTGCCATTCCGATGGTTGCTTGGTAACTGTTGTTGTAGGCGAACTCGACTAGCGGCAAATACTCCACCCATTGACCTCTTTGGTCCAAGGTTACCATTCGCAACATGTCCTCTAAGGTTTGAATAGTCCTTTCAGACTGTCCATCGGTCTGGGGGTGATAAGCGGTGCTAAAACGCAAGCGAGTTCCCATAGCATTTTGTAAGCTCGTCCAAAACTTCGATGTAAATCTCGTGTCTCTATCTGAGATGATCATGGCTGGTACGCCATGCAACCGTACTATCTCCTTGACGTATAGTCTAGCTAAACGACCTAGGTTCCATGTCATTTGTACTGGTAGAAAGTGAGCAGATTTGGTCAGTCTATCGACGATAACCCAAATTGCAATGTTTCCACGGCTTGATCGGGGTAAGCCTACTACAAAATCCATCGTGACCCATTCCCATTTCCATTCTGGTATCTCTAAAGGTGGTAGAGTTCCATAGGGTCGTTGATGTAGAGCTTTCACTTGCTGGCATGCTAAGCATCTCTCAACGTATGCAGCTATGTCCCTCTTCATACCTTCCCACCAAAAATTTTGTTTCAGATCCCGGTACATCTTGGTACCGCCGGGGTAGGCAGTATAAGGTGTATCGTGAGCTTCGCTCATGATTTCTTCTCTTAAGCCAGCATCATCGGGTACAGATAATCTTCCTTTGAATGTCAAGGCATTGTCCGGTGCTTCCTTATATTCAGACTTGTCATCCGTTCTTGCCTTCAAGTGCATTTTCTCAAGGAATTCGCATTGACGCTGAGAGTTAATGATTCGATCGCGAAGGTCAGGTTTTGCCATAACAGCGGCTATACGGATTTGGGTTGTCTTAGGAGGGCAAACCTCCTCTATTCTCAACTGCTCTAAATTTCTCACGAGTTCTTTTTCTTTGGTCAACAATGATCCTAGCTTCAATCGAGGTTTTCGACTCAAGGCATCGACAACAACGTTGGCCTTTCCAGGATGATAACTAATCGTGATGTCGTAGTCCTTGACTAGCTCAAGCCATTTTCTTTGTCTCATGTTAAGTTCCTTTTGCTCGAAGAAATATTTCAAACTTTTGTGGTCAGTGAATATCTCGCACTTGGCTCCATAGAGGTGGTGTCTCCATATTTTCAATGCGTGCACAACTGCTGCTAGCTCTAAATCATGTGTTGGGTAGTTCACCTCATGCAGTCTTAGTTGACGTGATGCATACGCCACTACCCTTCGTCCTTGCATCAGGACGCATCCTAAGCCCAATTTTGACGCATCCGTGTACACGATGTACCCTTCATTTCCTTCTGGTATGGTGAGAACTGGCGCTGTCGTTAACTTCTTCTTCAACTCTTGGAAACTGGCCTCACATTCAGGAGTCCATTTGAAAGCGGTATCTTTCTTCAGTAGTTGCGTCATTGGTTTGGCTATCTTAGAAAAGCCTTCGATAAATCGCCTATAGTATCCAGCCATTCCTAAAAAGCTACGGACTTCTGTTACCGTAGTTGAAGCCTTCCAATTGTTCACAACTTCGACTTTTGCATGGTCGACTTTCAATCCTTCGGCTGAAATCACATGGCCTAAGAAGATTACTTGGTCAAGCCAAAATTCACACTTGCTGAACTTTGCATAGAGTCGTTTGGATCTTAGAGTTTCCAACACTATTCTCAAGTGTTCTTCTTGCTGCTTGTTATCCTTCGAATAGATGAGTATGTCATCTATGAACACTAACACGAAATTGTCCAAGTATGGGTGAAACACTCGGTTCATCAAATCCATGAATATGGCTGGTGCGTTAGGTAGACCAAACGACATCACTACAAACTCATAGTGACGATATCTGGTTCGAAAAGCTGTCTTTGGAATATCCTCTTCCCTGATCTTCAACTGATGATATCCAGATCTCAGATCTATCTTTGAAAAGACAGATGCTCCCTTGAGTTGATCGAATAAATCATCGATTCTTGGCAACGGGTATCTATTCTTGATAGTCAACTTGTTCAATTCCCTGTAATCGATACACATACGAAGTGATCCATCCTTCTTTTTGACGAAGAGAACTGGTGCTCTCCAAGGCAAAGCATTGGGTCTAATGAATCCATGATTCAATAATTCTTGTAGTTGCACTTTTAGCTCTTGAAGTTCCTTCGGTGCCATTCGGTACGGCGCTTTGGATATTGGTGTTGCTCCTGGTTCGAGGTCTATTGTAAATTCCACTTGTCTATTAGGTGGTAGACCGGGTAAGTCTTCTGGAAATACATCGGGGTATTCTCTCACTATCGACACTTCCTCGATTTTTGTCTTGACCTCTGTGTCGCCTTCCAAACTAACCAAGAAAGCTTGGCAGTTTCCTTTCCTCAACATCTGGACTGCTTTCATGGCAGAAATTATCGGTATTTGACGTCCAGCTTCGACTCTTGCTCCATAAAATCTTGTTTCTTCTTTTTCGGAAGGTTGAAAGGAAATTTCTCGGTCTTGACGGTGAATCATCGCACTATTGGCCGAAAGCCAATCCATTTCCCAATATGATATCGAAATCAAACATATCTACGACGTGGAAATTTGCCTTGTGGAGTGATCCTTCTAAGTCTAACTCTATGTTCAAGCACTTATCCTTAGATCTCATAGTTTCTCCTGACGGAAGTAATACTTCTAAGGTTTGACTAGAGCTTACTGGGGTTAGACCTAATTTATGGTATGCTTCCAAAGATATGAAAGAATGTGATGCTCCAGTATCAAATAAAGCTAAAATTGGTTTTCCAGCAACGTTGATCATACACTATAATAAGTTGGGCTTAACATATTGTCTAGGCCCAACCGAATCTTTTTCTTTACTCATTCATAAAGTGATACTTGGCTCAATATCTCTAGAGTTCTCATAAAAATACTAAGTCCAACAACATTAGCCCGATTTTAATAATTAATCACTTAGCACACAAAATAACTTCTTATATTCATCAATTAATTCATAAATCATCACTTTAACTTATAAAAATGTTATAACATGTCTTGATATGAAATTTGGTCATATTTTTACCCAAAAATCGAAATTAACATAAAATAACATATAATTCATTTTCTGCAGATTTTTCTTCAAGACGATCATCACCGTAAATTCCGATTAAAATAGTAAACAAGCTCAAAATGTCTTGAAATTTTTATAGAATTCTCCTAACACATAAGAAAGTTTTCAGAAGTCACTAAACTTCAAAAATATAAAGTTTTACTTGCCCAAACGGGGCCTCGTTTGCAGATCAGTGAATCTGCCAAACATTGAAGTTCTACTGCACAACAGTCTATTTGAAAATTCAATATAAAAGCGTTCATTTAGCCCCAAGGGATGAGAAATATCAACTTAAAATCTTTAGGATGTCTAATTTAAATTTAAAAAATGCTAAGCCTTCGAAAGTTACGAATCAAAGGAGAAAAATACTTATACATTTTTCTGCGCAGATTAGATTTTCAAACAAGAGCAGTAGAATATTAAATCCACCAAAATTACATGCTTCAACGAAAAATTCTGAAAACTTCACATAACCTTCCTAACATGCTTATCTACAACATATAAAAATTTGAGATTCAAATTAGAAACCTATCATATTCAAACGGACAAATTAGAGCAGTGCAGATTCATACGTTGCACACAATTCATTCCAAGCTTCGTTTATTCAAACTCAAAACACCAACACAACAGCAATATACTCGGTTTTCAGCCTTAAACACACTCACATATCATCTATAGCAACCATATGATTATGAAGAACATACATTCCTAAGTCATGATCTTCCTAGAATGCATATAATCGAGTATAACGTCACAACAAGCATCAAGATCACACAAAATCATCATTGCCTTCACTACACTATGAAAATCGTATAAACATCATCTTCTTCACACCAAGACCAAAGGTTCCACCATTTTCTTTCTCTAAACATGCTTCTAAGATTTTGAAAAGAAGGAAGAAATAAGATAAACGAGGGTTTAGTCTTTATACCTTGTCTTCTTCTCCTCCTTTCTTTCTTACTCGGTTCTCTCTCTCCTTCTCCTTCCTTCCTCACGGCTGCCCGTTTCTCCGGCTTTACTAGATGGTGGTGGTGGTGGTTCCGGTGGTGATGGATGGTGATAGATGGTGGTAGAGGAAGAAGGGGTTAGGTTTTGAGGAGAAGATGATTTTGCAGAGATGGTGAAGAGTTTCATCTGCAACTCTTTTTTGTTTTAACGTGAATGAAGGGGAGGGGGAATCTGTAGGCAACTAGAAATTATTACCTCTAATTCATTCTGATTGGGGTTTACGAGAGGTGATTTTGGGGGAAGGAAAAAGAGATAATGATTGTGTTTATCTAAATAAAATCTCTTCTCTCTCTCCCCTACATTTTCTTTCTTTTTCTCACGCACACACTCATTTTTACATATATATAATATACAACATTATATTATATAATTTCCTTTTATATAGTATTTCAATCTTTATTCCGTAACACGATATTTATTAATCGGATCAAAGTTTTGATTGAGCATACGAATAGAATTAGTTATTTCGATCCTAACGAGACCAATATTGATATTACTTCATAAAATAATTCGTCTTCAAATCAACTAGGCAAATAATTCATATAAATATATATATATATATATTTCATCTTTTGATTAATTATTTTTAATTAATCACCATATTGCATAAACAACAATCATATAAAAGTATTTCACTCAATCACATAATATGAATGCTCGTTTGTATGCAATGCATGTAATGACTAAATTTATTATAATTTAGAGATTTGAAATTGATCGGGAATAAGTGACCGTTCTATTATTAACCCCCCTTTTTTTCCTACTTATTTTATATACTTAAAATAAAAATTTTAGACTCGAAATTTTCGGAGTTCTACAAAATGTGTGATCCTTATATTATGGTACGAGTTTTAATAAAAAAAATAAATAAATATTACACGAGTGGACAAGAAAAAATCACCTTTATGAGTGGAGAATTGAATAAAATAAAATAAAATATTAGTTTGGTCCATGTAAAACAGAATAATCACACTTTTCGCGGACAGATAAAAATTGAAAGATAATCACATTCTTCGTAGACTAGGGCAGTATGATATCCAATGAAGATGACTTCCAATGCCCATTACTTTAAGACTATGATGCACGAATTCTTCTGAATAGATCATGTAGCCGTATCGGATTCTTGTTAGAGTGTGATTCTCGTTGGATTTTCGTGTGATTCGAACCTGATTCGTCACGTGGCGTATCCTTCCAAATAGAAAATAAAACACAATCGGATTTGTGAATTTCGTGCAGAAAATTCGCGAATCCCATAAATGAAGAGGTTGTATGAGTTGAATTTTGAAATTTTATTTGAATTATGACTTATACATTGAGCTAATAATATTTAAATTGTTATTATATAACCTAATTAAATTATCTAATTGAAATTCTTCAATTTTGAGTTAGAAAAAATATGAATTACAAATATTTAATTTATAAAACACTTAAATTTCTATATATTTCATAAGTGTTATATATAAATAGACGTATCCTTGCCGAATCGCACCCTAAATTTTTTAAAATTATGTATCCCCATATCCATATCGTATCGCCCCCGCACCCGCTCCCACGCACCCGTGCAACATAGCTTCAAGACTAATGGGATTGTACAAGGACACTAAAATCGCTAATTTTGTTTGAAAAATAAAATACAACATAATATCTATTCTATATTTATTGTAAAAGAGCGAATGCTTACAATTCTTACAAAATTTGATTTACTTAATATATCCCTCTTATTATAATTATTTTGAGGGCAGTAGTATAAATTTATCAAAAATATATTATCTAATAAATTTCTACTATAAATAATTATCTATATGTAAAGTGTACATACATATAGATATTTAAAAATCAAAGCTAAATCATAAAGTTTGAAGAATTCTAATTAGATAATTAGGATTATAGTTGAAGGAGGAAATAAAAGTAAAGGAATAAGAAAAAGAAGTTTAACTAGATTAGGATTATATTTGACATGAAAATAAAAGAAAGAAATAAGAAAAAACTATAACGAAAAAAATTAGGCATCTGACGTTTGTTTCTTCTAATATAATTCTCATTTAGTTTTTTCTTTGTCACTCTGTCAATGGCGAGATATTTAGTCTTATTGATTAGTCAATTAATTCTATAAAATTACAATAAAGTTTGGTGCTCATTGACAATTATAAAATACGCTGTATAGATTTCATCATAATGTGGTGAAGTTAAATGATGATGCAAGTGTATGCATATTATAATGATAAATATATTATTTTTTTCTTCAACAAAATGAAAATGAAGAAAAAACATACCACGTGCAATGTACATGATCTCTACTAGCTTTAAAATTTAAACATATTTTATTGAATCACTCGATTATATTAGTACAGAGCAACATCTTTACTTTGTAATTCGAAACATATAATTTACTAATATATCTTAATTAATTTCTTGGTAATTTGAAAAATAAAAATATATAGATAAATTTTAGATTAAATCCGAAACCATGCACATTGTCTAAACAATGTCATGAACTTTCAAAAACATTAAAAAAGATCCGAACTATTGATATTATTCCAAAAATATCATGCCAATTCCATCACTAAATTAAATTTAGAAGAAAATATAGAACCATTCAAAAGGAGTGACAAAAATGCGTATTATGATAGAATTGCAACATAACAAAATAATTTAAAAAAAAACTGCAATAGGACGAAAGGGAAATTAATATTAGCATAGTATTTTTTAAACAATATCAATAGTTCGCATATATTGATGTTATTGAAAGTTCATAATAACTTTATTTGGACAAAGTGAACAATTTAGGATTTAATCTAAAATTTACTCTTATATTAATAATATTATAATGGATGTCCTCATACAAATTTAAGAATTATACACAATATATGATACATAATTAACATATGAATAATAATGTGATGCTTATTTTCTTGAACTTTATGATAAAAAAAATCAATAATATTGCAATTTTATTTTTTTTCAAATAATACTCCGCTGGTTACAATATAAATCAATCATTTCAAATTGAGAGATTCTTCATGAAACGCGTATATATCTCTCTGCTTGTTACAAATATAAATCCAAACTAAAGCACAATATATATAGCTACTCAAAGTCCCTAGAGAGTAACCCTTTCTTTATTTATTCAATATACTAATTCGTTGTAGACGGAGAGGTTGCTGAAGTATGACTCTATTGATCTCCATGAAATATTGAGCTCACTTCACCCTGCAAAGAACAATATTAAATTACTAATAATTAATATGAATAATCAAAAGTTCAAGACAATCTACACAAATTAAATGTTGAGGGACTGGGAAGTACGCCATTAATAATATCAGTGACCACCAACATTGAATGATTCAATTCTAATTTTTTTAAATATAGTAAGATTACATGTTCACCAATAAATTAATAAAATGAATTTAGAAAGTAAGTGTAACTAAAAATCAAAGCAGAAATTAGATATGTTACGCACTTTGAGCAGTCGGTGGAAGGGCTGATCTTGTACGGAATGCTGACGCCACATTGGCCGGGGAGGCCGGCGGCCTTGCCGATGCTTTCGCCGGAATACGAACCGGCAACAGATTTCAGGCAATTGCAGACGCTTTGCCGGTCCGGCGTCGTCTTCGCGACGGAATAGAGACCCTTCACGCCGCCGCAGCAACCGCCCAGCGGACCTTTTCCGGTCACGTAGGGCATGCATGGACTGAGGTACGAAGCCACACTGCCGCATCCGAACGCCGCCTCACACGGCGGAGCGACCGCCGCAATTAAGGCGGCAGCAAACAGAACCATGCACAATGATTTCATCACTCCAGCCATATTGCAGAAGAAAAAGTCTATGCTCTAGAGTTTATAGAAGAAATGGAAAGCTGATCAAGTATAGGAATACTTTAGTGTGTGTGTTTTTGCATGCATGGAGATGCAGTGTTTATATAATGTATTGTTTAATGAATTATTGAATGTAATTTGAATGGTTGTGGCGGACTAATTAATTATGATATAGCATATAGTTGAAAAATAGAGTTGGTCGGTTTCAATAATAGATTTTGGTGTTATTAACAAAACAAAATAGTCCAATTAGTCAGGCAAAGGGATTATGACACGAATTACATTTACGCTCGTTTCATACTACGTTATGCTGGGCCAATTAATGTAGTGGGCTCCACTTTGATTTTGTTAGTTACGAGAATGTTGACAATATAAATTTCGATTGGGTATTATATGCATGCAACACGTATATCTACTAGTCATTATATATTTTGTAGGTCACGTTACTCACGTATGTGGATTTTTAATTAGTAAGTAGGAATAAATGTGGCATATGTTTGGTTCTATGTTTGAGAATATAATATCTTCATTCTCTAGGTATAGTTTTTATCTTATTTTACATAAATAGCAACACTTGTTGAAGTTTTCTTTAAAATGTGGGAGAGCTTTTGTGTTACTTGGTATATATGATTGTTGTTGGAGAGTTGTTGCTGAAGAGGATGTACGTAGTTTCATTTTTAGTTCCTTTCATATTTGTATGAGTTATAAGTCCCCATCTATTTTATGTTATCCACCCTGTTACAATCAACGAAGCTTGATTCGGTTTCTGTTAATCAAATTTCTCTCCTAATGATAACACAATCTTATTGAATTTGGCAAGATCGTTTTGTTCTTCTAATGAAAGCGGGTTCCTTTTTCTATTTTTTGCAGTTGATATCTGGACATTCAAATTATGATTCTATAAAAGTGAAAGCAGTTTCGTCATGTTTTGGAGCAATGGTATGTAAATCGGGGCACGCTCGGTGGAGTCCGAGAAGATGTGTATGATAGCAAAGTTTAGATGATACTCGAAGTTTGTGTAAAACATCATGTATGGTCGACTCTGTTTGGATCACAATTGTAAACTATGTTTCGGTGATAATGAAAGTATTGTTTTATGATTTTAAGTTACTATTTATCGGTTTTTGGAATTTAAAATAGGTAAATTAATAAAAAAAAACAATGGGAAACATAACGTAAACAACCGTTATCTAAAATACAAGTAAACGTTATTTATCTATAATTAATATATATATATATATATATATATATATATAGATTATAAATAATAAATGAGTGGTATATTTCGTTAAAGGTAAAATAATTAATTTAATAACGGTAAGAAACGTGATGTATAATACATACAGATTATGGACTTCAACATTATGTATTGAGACAATTATGTTATGTATATAACAGAGTTTCTCCATTATGTATGAGCGCATCATACATAGCACCATTGTACTTCACGGAGTTTTAGGTTATAGATATGGAGAATCTCCGAATGTATGAGCGTTTTTCTAATAGTGCATAAACATAACTTTTTGCATATGTTTCTAATTTTCTAATCATAACATAATTTATAAAAGGGTGATGAATATTGTTGAAATAGCTCTTTCTTGTATTTATATATTAATTAGATGATTCTTCCAATATACACGTGTGTGTCATGACTCCCTCTCTCTTTTTCTTTTTCTTTTTCTTTTTCTTTTTCTTTTTCTTTTTTGTTTATTTTATTTCAATCTTAAATTTTATTTTTATTTAACAAATCTCTCCTCTTTTCTCTAACTTCTGATCCAAACACACCGCGTGCTGTGCTAACAACGGCAACCGCAACATCCCGGCAATTTAAGTTATTTCTTTCCTAAGTATATTGGACTAAAAATATAAGATTTGTGTTATAGATATCCTTTTTCTCATAATGAGCTTGAATCAAAATGAACACACTTACATAATGTGAGTATCATGGTCCAGTTTATAATTTGTGAGCATGGTGAAGTTTAATGTTTTGTTGGTAGATTACTAAGTATTCATGCTTTAACTGCTAAAAAAAAAAAAAGTATTCATGCTTTAAAGTTGTACAATTTGAAAATTTGTTGTAATATCACATATAAAATGTCGTTAAAACCTTCAAAATTCATTCAGTCTTTATAAAAAAAAGCTGAGTATAAGCCCAATCCCTAACCCACCCTATCACATGTTCCGGCCCAAGTCCAAAATTTTATTTCAACTACTCCTGTCAATCCAATAAAAAATTTTGTTACAATTCAGCCCGGTGATTAAGCATTATTGTAAAAAAAATATAAAAATAAGTGCTTTTTTTTTTTGAAAAACTACTATTATTATGAACAAATAAATAAAACACGGTGAAGACCCTCCATAGAAGACGGAGGTTCATTCCAAACATGTTGTATAATAAAATACTTAGCCAAACGTGTTAGAGCATGAGCAATAACATGTATTAACTTCAAACTGTCTTGAGCCTCCAATAAAGCACAACAAGTAGCGACGTAGGTTCCAAATTCCGAGTAATCCACACTACTCAATCTAATTGCGTCACAAGCTACTTTACAATCCGACTCCACTATGACTTGTTGATAATTCATTTGCTTTACTCATGATAAAGCCTCATAAATACCAATAATTTCTCATTAAACTACTTGCAATTTTCTGGGAATATTTATCTTCTTTGCTGCAACAAATACACCATCATAACTACGTAAAACAATTCCAATTCCTGTTGCATTGATATCCTCGAAGAGAGCACCATCTACTCTACACTTAATCCATCCTACTTCAATGTCATGCCATCCCTTACAAACAAATTGAACTCTATCTCTTACATTACAAATATGTGATTAATCATGTGCAGCCAACCAATCACGCCTCACACCCATAGCAAGAGAGCAAGACCAAGCCGAATCCAAAAAAGTATCATCCCAAATAACCTTATTTCGATCATTCTAAATTTGTCACATAATCATCCCCGCTTTAATTTTAACATCATCTTCATTGTGACTAAGTAATATGAATAAAAACTCCACAAAGAAACCACTAGTTTCAACTCCATTTTAAATTACTTAGTTTAGACTCACATTTCGTCAACAATTCAAGGCAAAAGAATAAAAAATAAGAGCATGCCATTCATAAATACCAATAAAAATAAGTGTTAAAAAATATAAAGTGGATTGCTTCCGGGATTATTTAGTTTGTGAGGAACCGAGTCATTATTTCGCTCACACAAGCACACTAAGAATGGGAGCCGCGGCGAACGAAGCGGAGCAGCCGGCACAGGCAACTGCGGAGACCGTGGACGCGTTGCTTGAGGTACTCCTCTTCCCGTGATCGAATCAATTATTTCTTCTATCATTTCTATTTCTGTTGTTAATTAGAACTTGTTACTAAAATTTATAGCTAAATAATTTGCGAAGAATTTCAGCAAAAAAATGTGTAAAGTTGCTGTTTATATTTATTGAGTTTTCATTGGAACTTGTGGTTTTCTTTTTTTTTTTTTTTTTTTTTTTTTTCTTTTTTCAGGAAGTATAGTGCAAAAGTTTGTTTAGGCTACGATGATACGAAAAATTTACCGAATTTTGGTTTCTAACTGTAACTGCTCTGTTTTTTTTTTTAAAATCTTTCTTGGGCTTTGGTGTTGCGCAGATTTTTGTTTATTATTAGTTATTGCTCAGTATTTGGTATTTTTATAGAATCTGTCATGATTTCTTTGAATTTTGTAGAAAATTGTGTTTCTGTTCTGTTTTTTCAGTTGCTTATATCATACATTTTATGAACAGGCTGCTAGGTATGATGATATGGAGGATGTCAAAAGTATATTATCTGCTGGTGTTTCTCTGGATTCGAAGGATTCAGAAGGCCGCACAGGTTTATGCTCTGGCTTCTTTCTTGCGTTGATTATTACAACTATATATGATAAATAGTCTTATAGTAACTTTGGGTGTTTGTTTAGTTTGTGTTTTGGCTTTTCTTTGCCTAAGTCTGATTTTGTTTGCTCCTGCAATGCTGCAGCATTACATATGGCTTCGGCAAATGGGCATCTTGACATTGTTGACTATCTTATTCGCAGTGGAGCGGTAAAAACTATTTGATTCCACAAGGCTTGAGTTTTGGTTATTCAGTTTAATTTCTTTCAATGGAACATTTTACTTTGTTGTGTGTCAATGATTTATTGTCTGTGGAGAAGTAACGCATCTCTCTTTTCCTACTTTTGGGTGAAGTATGACGAGATATCACTGAGTAGTGCAACATTCTAGGTTAGCTTCACCTAGAACCTTGTATGAATCTGGACATATGAGTGTTAGTTCTGCTGCTTAGTATAAAGGGGGTTATTTGCCTAGAGCTATCTGACTCAACTTGATAAATACGACAGCAATGTTAGATGCAAATCCTGTGGTTTCTTATAGTGAGGAAGTTGGTGCAAAAACTCAAATGAATGAGCAATGCTGTAATTTTATGATTTTCCATGATTTGGTAAATTTTAAATGAAACTAGATGTGGTTTTTTCTTTTCTTGAGAGAGCACACTAGTGGTTTTAAATGCATATTTTACAATGTCATCTCCCTGTCCCCACTTCTTGTTTCATTTGTTCGTTTTAATAGTAGTAAATCACGAGTGCTTTCTTTGGGGTGAATTTCTTATTTCCTTTTCATGGGAACAGGATATTAATGCTTGTAACTCGGAGCAAAACACACCTCTTCATTGGGCGAGTCTCAATGGCCACGTTGAGGTATATTAACCTTGTTACAACATACAGTGAACAAGTAATATTCATTTATGCAAGTTTATATCATATGAGTGGGTTTTCTGCAGGTTGTGAAATGTCTGATTCTTGCTGGAGCTGATATCTCGTTACTGAACAGGCTAGTTTTATTCCTACCCGTGTTTTATATTTTCGCCATACATGGGATTGGCTTTTATTTTTGGCCCCAGCTTTACTCGTAGTGTTGGTTGATCATCAGCCATGAGAAAACTGCGATTGACGAGGCAGTCAGCACGGGAAAGATGGATGTCCTCAATGCAATCAATGAAGCAGCAGCTCAGGTTGATCTCTCAACAACACAAGTTTCATAGCCCTGTAAGTTTGTCCAAAGAAATAGCGATACCGAGCTCAAAAGTCTCACTTAGATGTAATCAGAATCTGGTGGTGGCTGAGATCCTTTTGATGACCTCCGTGTTTTTTAGAGTATATCTGTGTCGAAGTTTATGGTTTAAACTTGAGTGTTATCTCTACCGGTAGAGTTGAAGTTGTAGTATAAGATTTTGAAAGTTTATGGTTTTGATTTTAAGGTGTATGCTGCTCATGATGATTCTGCTGTCACAAACATTTTGTGTGCAAGGAAGTCAAAGTAAATACATGCATAAAATAGAACTAATCAATTTTTAAAATTTTGTAAATATATCATAATTTGTCGAAAATTTTATCATAAAACACGTTAGTTGTTGTGGCCTTACCGTCATTGTCGCGGGATCAAAATTTTGAGACTTTTTTTTGCTATTGACTCGTGAAATAGCAAGATACAACTGACCATGACTAAACACATGTTTTGGCAGGTACAACCCCACGTTAGAAAGAGATTGACACTAACTCTTGTTTATGGTCATAGCAAAACAAACTGTCATCGGGAACTGTCTCCTCTGAAATTTAATTGAAAATTTTGTAAAATTCGAGAAGCTCATAATCATCCTTGCGATTGAAAACTTTATATTCGCATTATTTCCTACACTTCATTTGGCTTTAATTACGTGGTCCCCGAGTTTAGTAACTATCATTATGGTGCCATTGCAAAGCTCATCCGACAAATCAATATTCCTAATAAGTATGATGATGCATCCCTTCTTCAATTTAATTTTGGGTCTAGGCAACCCCGACACTTGATGTGTTCAGTTATTCAACCGAAAATACATCATCATCTTGATCAACTTTTCCATCCGCTTTGCATATGTTGTCCGAGCTAAGGTATACATTTTTTATGGGAAAATTAATAGAGGTTTTGATTTATCCCAACCCCTAACTGACCCCAACCGAGTAGATGAAGCCATGAGTTTAAACTTAGATAAAGCTTACTGTTTGAGCGAAGTGATTTTTATCTTTACAGATTTCAAGCAGAAGAAGTCAGTCGCACTGAAGCATCAAGTTGGCTAGTCAAACTGAAGCTCAATTGACTCCACAATTGATCCATGCAACTCAAGCATGTCGAGAAGGTGTGATAAAGTCAAACGTCGCAAAGTCAAGAAGAGAAGATCTTGAAGACGGAGAAAGTAGATGAGTTGAAGTTCGAAATTCAAATCTACTCGGAAGCTCAAGTCAGCTAGGAAACTTTCCATATATGGACCGATCAAGAGGACGTGCATAAAGCACGGGTTGCAGTTACCATTTTAGGACCACAACTGAATAGATGAAGCCATCAGTCTCAACTTAGATAGAGCTCACTGTTTGAGCGTAGGGATTTTTATCTTTACAGATTTCAAGCAGAAGAAGTCAGTCGGACTGAAGTAGCAAGCTGGCCAGTCGAATTGAAGCTCAGTTGACTCCACAGTTGATCCATGCAGCTCAAGCATGTCGAGAAGGTGTGATGAAGTCAGACGTCGCAAAGTCAAGAAGAGAAGACCTTGAAGACGGAGAAAGTAGATGAGTTGAAGTATGAAATTCAAATCTACTCGGAAGTTCAAGTCAACCAGAAAACTTTCCATAAATGGACCGACCAAGAGGACGTGTATGAAGCACGGGTCGCAGTTACCATTATAGAAAATGTTGCAGAAAAAAAGGTGGAGTGCCATAGTTTTGGCAGAGGTCAAAAAAACTACTTCCAACGGCTAGTTTACCGCCCTCTATATAAATAGAATCTCTCTATTTCAAGAGAGAGAGAGAGAGCAGACAAGAGAGCAACCGTGCAAGGAAGCAAAACCAGATTCTCTCTCGCGCAAGAACCGTCGAGCTAAAGAACCAGTAGAAGTAGAGTGTAAAGTCCTCCTCTTGTTCTTGCCATCTAGCCTCTCAAAAGGCCCATTCTTTAATCGAGTCTAGATTTGTAGTAGGTTTTTGCATAGATTCTAAGCAGACTCTCTGTTGCAGATTAAGTCTCTAAGCCTTAGGAAGAAGTCTCCTCTGTTCTTAGAGTAGAAGGCTTCATAGTTAGAACCCCCAAACCCCCAAACCCTAGGTCTTTCTTTGAACCTGTAATCAAAGAAACTAGGTTCTTTAGAACCCGCAATCTAAGACCCAGGTGTTGTTCTTGCCCTAAAAAAGAACTGTAGGCTCTACACTTGCCCGTACAAGTGTTGTAAGATTTGGTTTGAATCCGTAATCGAACTGGTTAGGTTGCTTGGTACCCGCAAACCAAATGGAACATTTGATAAGCACGCGTAAACTTATCTAGTGGATTACTTACTCGAAAAGGAAATTATGGACGTAGGAGGTCGATCTCCGAACCACATTAAAATACTATGTCGTTTACTTTTCAGTATTTTATATTTAGTTTACTAACAAACTAACCTGCACGAAAACAAACTTTTATTATGCACTAAAACGGTTTAGGGAACTTGACCTTCCCCAAAAGATTTTCAGTTTAGCAACGAGTCAAAACCCACCAACTTCCACAAAGTTAGAAACTCTGGTTAAAACCTGAGTCAGCTTTGATCCAGTGGAGCCCTCCAGCTGTCCTTTATGGTTGTCGAGCTAGCTGAACTGCATAGTTCACCAAGAGTTGAAAATTGATATTAAGTTTGAAAAAATCCCTACTGGTGTATTCCCTCCCTCCCCCATACACCAGTTACTCGTTACTGAAACCATCATAGACTAATTATATAAAATGTGAACTTTTATAATTTCATATTTTACAAAATTAACAAAGAAAAATTCTAAAAATTTCCCTAGGCATGTGGATGAATGTCGCGCCTTCAAAAAACATGGCAATTAGGAATTAGCTTGATGCACTATCCACTCTTGTCCAAAAGTCATATAAAAATACACGTTAATTACACAATATCATTTAAATTTGAAAAATAATTAAATAATTACAATTCTCAATAAAAACTCGGGCATTACAATTTGTAATTTATAACTAAATTTGTATAAATCGTTCTCGTCTCAAACAATCCATTCATAGTCCGAACTCGTATAATAAACCGGAAATATTACTCGAATGTATTTTTTATGTACCCGTACCCATTATAACTTGTTCTTGTGTATAAACTTGAATATTACAAAACAACCATTAATAATATATAGCATGAATAAATAACAAAAAATTAAAATTTTAATTTAATTTCAAGTATAAATTTGAAAATTGTACAATCTACGTAACCCCTTTAAAATCTATATACATGTACTCGCCCTAAAGCCGGTTAAAATTAAAATGATTTCAAACCTTGTTCTATTCTCAAACCCGTATAGTCTCAAACTCGATTAGTTCTACTTACTAAATACCTAAATCCATTTGAATTTATAAATATACTAATATAATAAATATAAGTTGTTAATAATTAAAAATTGAAACAATTCTTTCCCTCGCCTTTCTATTATTATTCCCGTTCTTTCAAATTTCATATTCTGGCCGGTTATATTATGTACACATGATCGAAGAGAAAATGAGGTAATAGTAGAAAATACAGTAAAATTAGTATATATTTGCAACATTAATACAACAAATTAGATACAGAAAGCAAAAGGTTGAATATGTGTAAAGCTATATAAAATTGGCACTACAACTTTTGTTTCCTTCTTCAGTTAGCCCGTTCTCATGATCTGCATCTATCTGAACATGATTTTTCATTTTCAATGGGCACCTACCTATATCACACAAACAGTTAAAGAATACATACATACATACATACATATATATAGTATATGCAGTTGCCGATGGAATGAAAAATGAAAACTCTTAACAACGAAATACTATTCCTAGTTATAAATTTAATGTCAATGCTCTCCTAATGCTCTTAAAAACCTTCGTATAGAGCAAGAGATGAATCATGCCATGAAGTGTTGGTGTTTTTATTGGAGAGCTTTACAAATATATAGGCACGAAAACATAGTTAATAATTATGATAACACAAAAACTTCCCTACAATTGGTTGCATTGTATGCAATCGGTTTTGACCTGCTCTAACCCGACCCGACCTAAACTCGCGAGTTTACAAAAAAAAAGCAAAAACTGCCGCTATAAGTTATAGTATAATATTAACTGTGAATGTTATACAATTCTAGGTGTTGGCCAAGTGGTTGGGCGGAAGTCTATGAGCCTTGCTCCTTGCGTTGGCCCAAGTTCGAGTCCCACTGATAGCGAACTTCGATTTTCTTTTATTTCTTTTCTTTTCTTTCTTCCTTTTCTTTTCATTATTTTTTCTTCTTTCTTCTCGTCTTTCTTCATTTTCGTTTCTTTCCTTTCCTTGAACTTTTTTCTTTCTTTATTTCTTTTTTCCTTTTTCTTCTCTTTTTTCTATTCTTCTTTTATCTTTATTTAAAATACATATAATTCAAAGTAACTATGGTCATGAATAAAAAGTACTTATTAAAATGAAATTAATGAAGAATAATTATTGACATGAATAAAGATAATGTTTCACAATTAAACTTTTCTTAACAACAATGTTTACTTTTATTTATGATAATTTGTACCTTTAATTATGTAGTCAAGTAATTATTATTGCGATAAAAAGTAATTATTGATATAAAAGAAGGTAACGTTTCACAACTTTTCTTTTCTTAACGATAATGTTTATTTTTAGAGAGGATTTTATAAGTAGCACTTTTTAGATAATTTTTTTAAATTTTAGCACCCCTTATAAAAACTTAAAAATTTAGCACTTTTGGACAATTTTACCCTTCCCTCATTAATTCACCCAACTGATTGTTCAGTAACAAAATACCAATTAGGCGGTTTGCATTCCATTCCATAATTCAAAAATTTTCGGACGATGGCTTTCACTTTCTCTCTCTAGAAAACCTAGTTTCCCAGGCTGTTCGACGGCGATTTGTGTGAGAATTCTGATTTTCCGACCGGCGATCATTGTTTAGGTATAGTATACTTCATGATGTCGAAATGAGTTAAGTGTATTAGATTACCTGGAACTATGGTGTCTTAACTTTTTTTCTATTTGCAACATATTGTTTTATTAATGTGTTTAATCAGCTGGAGCAAATGAATATCTATTTGATACTTAGCAAAAAAATAATATTTATTTTATTCTACATTAATTTTTTTGGTTAATTAGCAAATAAGGAATTTGTTTTTGTTACTACACAAATTGGTTTTTGTTATTGAACGAAAAACTAATATTATTTATGTTCAGGAGGAAAAAATTAATTTTTTTTTGTTACTACACAAAAAATTTTTGTTACTTAGCAAAAACTACTATTATTTTTTGTTACCGAGCAAAAAAGTATAATAATTTTTTTAACTACACAAAAATTCTTTGTTACTTAGCAAAAAACGAATTTGTTTTTGTTACTACACAAATTATTTTTTGTTACTGAACGAAAAACTAATATTATTTATGTTCAGGAGGCAAAAATTAATTTGTTTTTGTTACTACACAAATATTTTTTAATATTTGATCAAAAAATAATGTTTTTTTTTGTTACTGAGCAAAAAAATATAATATTTTTTGTTACTACACCATCATTATCTGTTACTTAACAAAAATTACTATTATTTTTTGTTACTACACAAATTTTGTTTTTTACGCGTGCAAAATCGACTATTATTTTTGGTTACAGAGCAAAAAAGTATAATAATTTTTGTTACTACAAAAATATTATTTGTTACTTAGCAAAAACTACTATTTATTTTTTGTTACTGAGCAAAAAAGTATAATATTTTTTTTTACTACACAAAAATTCTTTGTTACTTAGCAAAAACTAATATTATTTTAGATGCACAACTGAAGAAGCTAATATTTTTGGGTCAGTCTCTTTCAACACTGTAAGCATTCAAATTCATAACAAATATTTTGTCACTCTCTATTATTATAGTAACAAATTTAATTTTATTTAGTTACTCAACAAAATCTTTAATGCAGAGAAGTATATATCTTTTTTTGTTACTACACTTAATCATTTACTCGACTCATGCATGGCATTTCCTTTGTGTTAACTTAAAAAATAAAGGGCAAATAAACAAGGAAAATAATATAAACGTTGTCCACAATTCAACCAACATAGTGTGTCAAAATAAAAAAATTCCAAATTAACAGATTTTGAGTTTATCAAAGATGGTCCAAACTACCAAAAGTTGAGTGCACACCAAAAGTAATTTCAATTAGCCAAATAAGGACATTTCCTGCGGGTATGATTAGTATCACGACAAATGCTGCATGCCTTAGGTTTCCGAGCAGATGTTGGTGCTTTAGTAGTAACCGGCTTTGACATCCTGACATGTGCTGTGCAAGTAGAATTGTAATGACCACGTTGTTTGCACCTAGAACAAAAACGAGACGAAGATCGGGATGATTCAGTGTATGAAGGAATGCGTTTGGTCTTCGGCCTCCCAGCTTGATGCGGATTACCAGGAGGATACACAACAATATCTTGTACATGTGGAGGGAGATTCCAATCATCACGTGATGGATTTGGGTTGACATCACCGGAATACATGTCACACAAGTTACGAGTTGTGAAGAGATGCGACACATAAGATATAGACTTCTCCTTTGCCGAGCTAAAAAAAAAAAGAAAAAAACGAATACAAGTGTTATGAATAAAATATGAAAAATATGAATTTAAGATTAAAAGTACAAACCTTATTGCAGCAGATGCGTGAGAACAAGGGAACAAGTTAAGATCAAACTCTCGGCATTAACAAGAATGTAAATCTAGATCCACAATAAAAAATTTCCCAGATTTCTTCACACAAAACCGAGTGGAGTTAATGGGCTCGACAACCATTGTGAAGCCTTCCTCAATTCTAACAGCAAGTTCATCTGCAATTCTAGGAGAAAGTTCATGGGTACGGCTTATCCCTAGTTGACGCCTCTCAACAAACCAACCACAGATCATAGAACGAACACAGTCATGTAGTGTGCATAGAGGTAATGTTCTGGCCCATCGTAGCGTTGAATTGATATTTTCACAAGCATTGGATGTCATCACACCATAACGTCTAACAGGAGAAAAAGAATTAGCCCAACGAATAGGCTCAATCTCAGACAATCTACGAGCTACTTTGGGACACATATCCTCAATAACCTCCATTAGGCGATAAAAGTCCTCCTTCCTAGAACATGATGCTGCTTTTTGGAAGGCCTTGACAACATTAACACCGTATTTAGAAAGATTCTTCTGAATATGAAAACAACAAAGACCATGCATTACTCCAGGATATATTGTCTCAACTGCTTTGCTAATGCTAACATGTTGATCAGAAACAATAACCAAATCATCTTTTTAAACAAATGCTTTCTTCACTTCAGACAAAAACCATATCCATGATCTATCATTCTCTTTATCGCCAATACCAAAAGCAAGTGGAAAAATTTGTTCATTAGCATCCTTAGACGCAGCTACAAACATAACTCATTTGAACTTACCTTTCAAGTGTGTAGCATCAACACAAATAACAGGACGACATGATGATGCAAAACCCGAAATACAAGCACCGAGAGCCATAAATGCATATTCAAAAACATTATCATCATCAGTTTGCAAAGAAACCACAGAACCTGGATTACAAGTTTCAGTCATATGTAAGAACCTGGGTAATCGTTTGAAGGAGTCATCACTGTCACCATAAATCTGTTGAATGGCACGATTGCGGGCAGCCCATGCCACTGAATATGATATCTACAAGAATTTGGTATAAATTTGTAAGTGATGAGGTAACTGAAGTAGTTAAAAAAACATTTGTGTATGTACAAATATGTAAGACATAGTTTAAAGCAGAAGAAAAATAAAATAAAATAATTATTGTTACAGGGTTATCAACAGCTAAAACGTACCTTGAAACCAAATTCAGATTGAAGATAGTGTACCATTTCTTTGAGACGCAAAATAGCACCTCGAACCATTAGACGGGGAGCAAAAAAAGCACCGACTACACTGGAGCACATGGTCCGGTGCTTATTAACTCTCAAGTCCAACTCACATGTATGGGGTGCTTGCCAATGTGTGATTCTCCAAATACCCTTTGGACAAGGAGCAACAGACCGCATATGAAATTGGCACCTATCCGGGAAGTTACAATGCACATAATACGTCGTTCCACTAGAACGCTCAACTGAAAACTCACACTTATTAGTCAAATAATAAAGGCCAACAGCATACATCAAGCTTGATTTATCGATATACATAGCACCTAAAGCCAAATCATCGGTACTGAACTTCATTTGGAAATCACCCTCGATACTACAATCAGTAACAGGTACAATTGCTTGATCCAAGTGTGTCCCATGTGCAGTAGCACTCACCTGTTGAGAGTGGTAAATACTACAGGGAGGTGAAGTAGTGGAAAGGGGAGCCACAAATTGTTCGTTGTGAAGGAATGGATGGAAAAGTGGAGCAGACTCACTGTCATTGTAGAAGGAATGATACTGATATGAATCCTCATCATCCAAACTGTCATCACTAATAGCATCATCTGGATCAAAATCGTCATCGTCATCATCATTTTCTTCAACAGATTGACAACGATCTCCTACATAGGACTCATCAATTGATGACTTATCAGCATGTTTCCTTTTGAGATTCAACACATCTGGTTGGTTACAAGGTTTCACAGGTGATGTCACAGTGACATAGAAACTTCTAACACCATTCTCCAAAGCAAAAGTTAGCTCAACATCATTAGTTACATTAAGACGTACAGAACTACCAACTTCTATTAGAGAACCAACCAGACAAGATACTACGCATAAACCAGAAAAGTGTTCAACACCACCTATATTTGACTGAATTTTGCTCCGAAAAACAGAAAATGAACGCTCGTCAGTCGATAATATCAACAACAACTTATCACCACCTTGGTACAAATCATTAATCCATACACCCCCATAGTGCACTACAACAGAGTTAAGATCCATCTGTAAAATGCAGACTGGATTTTTAAAAAGAAAAAAATAAAATCTGTAAGTTTCCAGCAATCGATTGTGGACAAAAAAATAGAGAAATAGATGTTGGTTTAACATAAAATCGGGGTAACTTGTGTTTTTGTGCTATCCAAAAGAATGAAGAAAATTTCTTTCAAAATTAGGGGGATGAAGAGAAATGTAAACCCTAAATCGATGCACGCACTTTAAAGAAATTGAAGAAGAAATACCTGAAAATAAGAGGACGAGTCTAGTCGAATATAGCAAAAAAGTTGATGGAAAATCCGTAGAGTGTTCTTGTTGAAGGGAACATGAGAGTTTTCCTTGAGAGGAGGGGCGCGAAATGAAGATCTGTGCAACCTGTGGATTCTTTCAAGCGAAGAGAAGGGAAAGATGAATATAAGGTAGAATAGGTTAGGTCCAATTGTTGTACCAAGAAACGCGCCTTTAGTTATAAAAAGGGTCTAGATCGAAAAATGCTTCATATAAAAAGTCTGAACAATATTGTTTTTGTGTAGTCACAAAACTTTTTAAGAAGTAAAGCTCAATGATACTTTTTTTGAGCAGTCACAAAAACAAATAACATATTTAGGGAATCACAAAAATAATGAAGATAACTTGCTGTTAATGGAGGTTACACCTGCGATTTGTGGCCAAAAACCAATTAAATAATCGGTTTCCGATATTTTAATTATAAATATAGTAGAGGTCCAAGACTGCTTCATAACAAATTATGTTACAGTGATAATTTTTTTGTTTAGTCACAAAACTTTTTAAGAAGTAAAGCTCAATGTTAATTTATTTGAGCAGTCAACAAAAGAAATAAAATATTTAGGGAATCACAAAAAAAAATGAGGATAACTTGCTGTTAATGAAGATTCCATTGGTGATTTTTGGCGAAAAAAATATTAAATAATTGGTTTTGAATGTTTTATTGTCCTTTTGTCAAATCACAAAAAGAATGCTAATAATTTTTGTTACTACACAAATACTAAAAACAGTTTATTACCCAAAGTAAAATAGGTAACTGGACCCACATAAAATACATAAAATTTGTGAATGCATAAAAGCACAAAACAGTTTACAGGCTATTATACGGCCTAATAGTAGGATTTAATACTGCATATGTTAGAATTAAGAGTACGAGTTCAGAAACTAACGACAAAATACATCACTACAACAAATAGAGATTGTAAATATATAAAAAAATAGAAAAAAAAAGCGTGATTAGCAAAGCTCCTATTGCAAAATCCTTCCACCGGGACTTCAATTTCAAACCACAGAGTTCCTCCCTCAATTCAAAGTCATTCAAAGTGAGATGTGCTTTAGATTCTTCAGCTTCATCCTTTGCAATACGGAGTTGATTACAATCAAATTCAACGATACGAAGTTTCTGTTGCACATCATCCCTCTCCTTGCGATATTGAGCAGCAATTGTAGATGCAACATTTTCTGCTAAAACCATCTTCTTTTATGCTTCTTGGAGATGGCCAACCTGTTCCTTATACATATCACGATCAGGACGAAATTCTTTGATGTAATCACGTTGAACATCCGTAACATTAGGATCAATCCAGTCACAAAACTCACAAACATCCTTCTGTATATGACAATAAATTTATAAAAATCAATCAATTTGTTGCTTCAAAAAAACTATAAAGAACAGATTGTACCTCAATAGTATAAAAAAGAAAATAACAGATTTTGTACCTCAAGATTAGGACAACTGAAATACCTCCTAGCAGGATCTTCATCAGACCAAGACGTGTTAACAATGGCTTTCAAACCATGTTTACAAGTAATTCCAACCATGGTTCCTGCCAATTATACTATTAATAGCTAAACGGACAAAAAATAAAATTTACAGCACAAAATACTGCACAAAAGAAAACTGTAAAATTTGTTACAGCACAAATAGGTAAAAAACAAAGCAAGAACAAAAAATTCATATACGAAGGAGTGATAAGAAATATGGAGTGATAAACTCTACAAACAATGACATTTTGTTACTACACAAAAACAACACATCAAATAGATACACATCAAATAGAATCTACAAATTGTATAAATGTACAGGGAATAAGCATTGAAGTAACAAATTCAAAAGAAAAAAAGGAATAAAACAAAAAAGACAATACAGATAAAATTGAACAATAACTAAGATCTACAGATACACGATTACTGTACATCGACAAAGATTGACATTTGTTATTACACAAAAGCAATAAGAAGTACTTAGACATTTTGGTACTACACAAAAATAGCAAGATTAAATCAAAAACTATGAAAACTAACTAAGAATGTGCAGTGCATTTAACAGCGAAATGGGAAAAAAAAACAAATCGAAACAACAAAATGTATAACTGTGAAAAAAAAATAAAGAATACAAAAAAGACTATACAGACACAATTGAAGCATAACTCAGATTTAGAGAAACACGATTACTGTACATTGGAAAAGAAACTCAGAAGGGTGAAGACATCCAAAAAAACCCATAAAAAACAGAGAGGAGATGAGACGAAGATGAAAAGATGTAAAAAAGGAAAGACAACAAATTTACCTGAAAGATTCCGCCCAAGATCCAGCAGCACAGAAGACAAACCCTAGAAATTCCCCCAAATTAGAAATAACAGAGAAAATAGAAGATGAAAAGATGTAAAAAAAGAAACAGACAACAAATTTACCTGAAAGATTCCGCCCAAGATCCAGCAGCACAGAAGACAAACCCTAGAAATTCCCCCAAATTATAAATAATAGAGAAAATAGAAGATGAGAAGATGAAAAAAAAAGAAACACAGAAGAAATTTACCTGAATGATGCCTCCCAATGTCGAAGATGGAAGTCGGAAGTGAAAGTTTAATACAGAGAGAAAACGAGGAATGAAGAAAGAAGACGAGGAAGTGAAAGTTTGATACAGAGAGAAGAATAAAGAAAGAAGACGAGAAAGCTACAGATGAAGAGAGAAATTGAAAAAGATAGGATATAATGGGTATTAGAAATTAAAGTTGAGGGTATAAAAGAGAGAAAGTGCCAAAATTTTAAGTTTTTAAAAGGAGTGCTAAAATTTAAAAAAACTATCCTAGAAGTGCTAGTTTGGTAGAATTTCTCTTATTTTTATTCACGACAACTTGTACTTTTAGTAATTCAGTCAAGTAATTATTGTTGTGATGACAAGTAATTACTGATATGAAGAAAGATAATGTTTCACAATCATTATCATTCTTAACGATAATATTTACTTTTATTTACGACAACTTATACTTTTAGTTATTTGCTTAAGTAATTTTATTGTCGAGAGGAAAAGTAATTATTGTTATGAAGAAAGGTAATGTTTCACAACTATTACTTTTTTTTACGACAATGTTTACTTTAGTTCACGACAAAGTGTATGTTTACTTATGTGGTCATATAATTATTGTCGTAAGAAAAAGTAATTATTGATATGAAAAAAGAAAACGTTTCACAACTATTACTTTTTTTAACGATGAGTGTTATTTTTATTCATGACGATTCGTACTTGTAATTATTTAGATAAGTAATTATTATCGTAAGTAAATGTAATTTTTTATATTAAGAATTAAAAATATTATTTCAAAATATTAATTTTCTTCACGACGATCACGAGAACTTGCACTTTTAGTAAATTGGTAAAGTAATTATTATCGTAATGAAAAGTAATTTTTGATATGAACAAGTATAATAAAAAAGAAAGAAAAAATGAAAAAACAAAAAATGGAAAAAAAAAAAGAAAATAGGGATAATAAATCATTTTAAAAAAATTAAAAAAACTGAAAATTTAAATATAATGAATAATATATAGGACAACATAATAAAAAATAATAAATAAAGAAACTAAAAAACAAATAAAAAACTAAAAATGAATAATACTTATGCAGGCCGTGTGTATGACGGTATAAGTAAAAGTACCTACATACTATAACATAATGGGGAAAGTAGCCTAGTGGTAGCTCTCGTGGCTTAAAGCCATGTTTGAGGTCTCAGGCCGTGTGTTCGACTCCCCTATGTAGTGCTACTGTTATAGTTTTTTTTTTTTTTAATTGAGGCTACACAGTTGGACTTGGGCCGACGGGTATGGACTGAGCTTGGGCCAACCGTAGATTGTGGGTTGGATGCGGGTATGGACATGAATCGAACCGATTACGTACTACGCAACTAGTTGCGTGGAAATCTATACCCGATAAAAGATATTATATCAATCAAATGCTATTATATTGTTAAATAGGGATTGATATAATTTATGGATAATATTGTAACTGCCACAAATTGTAATGGTGGTCACTTAAGACATGACAGTAACTAATCCATTAATTTTAATATTATTACAAATATAAACTAACAAAAATGTGAATTTTAGATACTTACAAATAAAAATTTCTTAAAATTCCACCTAGAATAGAGGATTGTTCTGATAACTCCAAAAAACTTTACTATAATGAATTAGATTGTCACAAACATTTCGTATTCTATCAAATATGTTTTTCTCAAAAAAAAAAAAAAGAAAAGAGAGAGAGACTGTTTACTTACCTTTAGTACATAATTGTTGACCGAGGTCATCATTATTTACCTGAATCCAAAGTGCATTATTTACGATTCAGAAGCAGCATTACCGTAACTTAAAATCAAACCGTTTAATTTTGTTATACATGTAATAAACGTTCTTGACATGTGATAAATATTAGGTTTAAACAACATCTAACGCATCGCATGCATCATCCCATTACCATTTGTAACCATTAATGAGTGCTACAACATTGCAATGACCTTAAAAGTATTTAAACACAATCAATGATTGTCTGGTTCAAGTTGAAGGAATGGAAAGATAATTGAATCAAATGGAGGGGAGGATTAGTAATAATAATGGTTACATATTTTTATTGAGTATTTGGTTCAACAATGGAAATGAATCACTTATAAGGATTTTCTTTATTTAAGAAAAGGATTTTGTTACTTATTTAATTTGAAGGGTAATATTTTTGGAGTTTGGGTTACCCTCGTATAAGGGTACCTCATGTAAGGGTAATGGTCAACCCACTACCCAAACCAAATACTCTTTCCGTCCTTTTTATTTGTTCTCATTTGGTAGTGGGCACGAGTTTTAAGAAAATTGAAAAAGTAGGTGAAAGAAGAAATAAAGATGTATTTGAGGGGTAGTGTTAATCTATGCATTTAGTTTGTTAATTTGTGATTAACAAAAGGTACTTTTAGCGGATGAATTAAATGTATTGTCTTACGCATTTTTTCATTTTTAGTTGACGGAATAAACATACATTCACGTTACTCATTTTTTTTTTCCTTTACACATTTTTTTCGAAAAAACTGTTTTTTCTGTCTTCTTTTTTTTCATTTTTTTTTTTTGCATAGAATGACATTTGAGTCTTTTTCGATTTTTCAATTTATAGTGTGAATGATTTTTTGATTTTTTCATTGTCACATGTTTTTTGGATTTTGTCATTGTTAGTGATACTCATTATATTCAATAGGCACAATTTTTTCCTATTGCATTGTTTTTTTCCAGAAATTATAATTAGGAATTTTCGAAAATAAAAACTGATGCATAAGGAATTCAAAGAAGCAGAATCTGAAAAGACAAAGTATTAGAGGCAAAACACAAATTTTTGGAGCCAAAACTGCATTACTTTTCATTAAACAATGCTTCAATACACAATGATGTGATCAAAATCCAAAGGAGGGAAAACTCAAACTAAAGTATCCAACTAAAACCCCTATAAATAATGCCAAACATGCAGTTTTTGCATCATTTTCAGAACATCCAAATCAGAAAAATTGTATAGCAAAATGGGATCAAAAAAATATCTCACATCACATGAGCAAAACACCATTGCTCAATGGCTACTTGAACGCAGCACCGGTGGATTAAAGCACGGAGCCAAGACAACAGCTGCAGAGACATTTCAGGTCAGTTTGAAGACTATTTGGAATGTTTGGACTCGGACCAAATCATTTCTAATCACAGAACAACCAAATAAGCACCAAACTGCATCACAATATCAGTCAAGGGGTGAAACCAGATCAGATTTCACCCAAAAGGCATCAGCACACACATTTGCATCATATGCCTATGACTAAGGACAAACATAACATCTGACTTAACAACCAAATATGCATCTAACAACTACATTTTATCACAAAAAGCATCCGCACACACAAACTGCATCATTTGCTTATGCAAAAGAACAAGCATAACATCTAAACATCAACAAGGGATCAAGAGTAGTATCTGACTTATCACAACACACAATTATGCAGATGGTGCCAATAATTAAAGCCAAATGACCAGTTCATATGCTAGACAAATATATCTACATCTAACAAGACAATGCCAAACCCCATATTGTGGATAGTGATCCAGAATTTCAAGCAATAGCAAGAGCAGATGGATTCCACATCCAACTCATCAACCAACCTGCCAACAGTCCAGACACAAATGTGAATGATCTTGGATTCTTTAGAAGCATACAATCACTCAAAGATCAGAAACCAACAAATAATGTTCATGAGTTGCTGCATAATGTGCAAGAAGCATACAAGAATTATCCACCAGAGAAGTTAAACAACATTTTCCTAAACTACAAAGAATGTTATCAAGAGATCATGAAGGTGAAAGAAGGCAATAACTACAAGATACCTCATATGGGAAAAGAGAGTATGCAAAGGCAAGGGGTCTTGCCAGATTGCATTGAGGTAGATGAAAAGCTTGTCAAAGAAAGCTTAGCCTTCTTAAACACACATAGCAATGTAGAAAACAGATTCTACAATCTGGATATTATCTCAAAGGCATTGGAAGAAGTGGGTTTACAAGACTGAAGTCAGGCAGTTTACATGGACAAACAACATCATAGTTTTTGTTTTGGAGTTGTTTGGAATGTAAACTTATCATTTTGATGTAGTATCTGACCTATGATTTATTTTTGCACCTTCTGCAAGGCTTATTGATCAAGAGTAGTATCTGACCTTATCACACAATTTCCATATGCAATGACACAAAAAGCATCAGCACACATAAATGCATCATCTGCAAGGATTATTGATCAAGAGTAGTATCCGACCTTATCACACAATTTCCATATGCAATGACACAAAAAGCATCAGCACACACCACTGCATCAGCACACACAAATGCATCATCTGCAAGGATTATTGATCAAGAGTAGTATCTGACCTTATCAACATTTCCATATCCAATCACCCAAAAAGCATCAGCAAGAACAAAGGCAGAAATTTTCTCAGTTTAAAGGCAACATTAGCATCATTTCCCTCAGGTTAGAGGAATCAGCAACTACATTTCAGGCATGTAGTAGTTCATTTGCATTATTTTCAGAGAACTAAGGTATCATAAGCATCATTTTTGGCCACTTTACAGACATTTCAGAGATTATAGGCATCAGTTTCAGAGAATTCAGACATCATCACCACCATTTTCAGATATTTCAAAGATCTCACGCATCAATTTTGCATCATTTTCAGACATTTCGAGGATCTTAGGCATCATTTTCAGACAAGAACTTTTTTGGCGTCCTAATATACAAAATCCCTCTCGCTAGGCCTAAATCCCGCTCGAGCGGGATTTAAATTCACGAGCGGAAATTTACAATTTCGAGTGGAAAATGATAAAATTCACTTGCTATGCAAACTATACAACATTAATATAAATTTCAAAGTTTTGATTATTAAGTGGATACTAGTGGAAAAATACAAGAGAGAAAAAATACCTAAAATAATGAATTTGAATGGATGTTACTTGAAATATTGCTGCCCACTATAAAATGTTATGAATTTGAAAGGATGTTACTTGAAAGATTGCTGCCCACTATAGAATGTGATGAATTTGAAAGAATGTTATTGTGGGTGTGTAAAAGAGCGATGTGAATGGTAAAATATATAGAGTTGTCAATGCTATACAGATTTTTTTCCGCATTTCACGTGAAAATGTACTGTCTCGTATCTGCACAAGCAAATAAATCCATGTCATGCAGCAATCAGCCATCATTCTGTACATTGACCAGCTATCTGACATTTCCCGCTCGGGTATATTAATTTCCCGCTCGACACGTGTAATATCCTGCTCGAGCGGGATCATAGTTCCCGCTCGAGCGAGATATGACACGTGTCGAGCGTGAAATTAATCTATACGAGCGGGAAATGCATTTAGGTTCGTTTAGTGCTTTTTAAAAAAAAATCGACTGAAATTTGTCCCTAATTAATCATGAGTAGTGATATATAAAATAATTAAATTATATAATTATTGGCTAATGATTGACAAATAATGACATAATTATCACTAAATCATTGCAATGTCATATACTTTATATCACATCTCTTACACATGTGTAAGAGATGTGATATAAAGAGGTTGACAAGATGGCATATTATATTACAAATATTCAAAGTGGTGTATTTTTCATTGTTGTTGGGAGGGTGGTGTATTTTTCATTTTTGCATTGTGAAAAGGTGCATTTCAATGGATTACCACTTTGTTATTTTATTAGCGGATGAGTTTTTTTTTTTCCTTTTTTCTTTTTAAAGCAATTATACTTGATGAGTTTGAATATTCTTTTTGTTGTTTGATTTGATTTTTTGTAATTAAAATTTTATGAAATTGATTTTTTTTATTAAGCAACTTTATTTTATTGTGTTTATTTTCTTCCTATTGATTTGTATGTGTATAAACTTGCTTCACTCTATATTTAATTTGTGTTTTTTCTTATTCTTAACAAAAGAAATGTCGACTTTCCGCTTGAAGTAACTAAATCAAAAAACAAGGAACCAAACTGTAACTGTGAGGATCTTACGTATCTGGATTCAAAAAGAACGATTCGACAAGGAAGGAATCGAGATGATCATAATGGATGAATGAGTAATCCTTACACACATTTTAATTTATTACAAAAATTCTTTAAATTTAGCAAATATATATGATATTTAATTTTGTACATAATAAAAATTGCACATTTTATATGTAGGGTGACAAAATACAAGTCACGATTTCACCTACATTGAAGAAAAGATTTGAGCCCTTACTCAAAGAGGGCCAAATAATTGTTTTTAGAAATTTTCAAATTTCTGAAATCAATTCAATTCTTCAAATGGCAAAACTCGATCATCCGTGGAAGATTGATTTCAGCCTTGTCACCAACGTGTCAGAAGCTATGGAAAGAGTTAAAATAGATGAAAATTAATTTAAGTTCATACATTTTTTGCATTAATAGAAAAACACGATATGAACATTATCCTGGGTAAGCAGAATATAATAATTTTTTCTTTTATATTACAATATTCTTATTCGTTTTAGATACTTTCGGAGAGGTAAAAACAACAAATATTAGTTCATATTGAATTGGCCCATCTACGATATGTGATATTGAATTGACTAATGCATAGTATGACTGTCAATTATTCATTAGTTCATAATTTGTAGTTTTTTTTTTATTCTTTTAATTATTATATTATATTTATAACAGTGACAAACCAATAACTTGCACATTGTGGGGGTCTTTTGCCAATGAGCTCAAATTATTTGTGGACACCAAGTCAAGCGAGGATAAAGAGACAAAAATAATCGCACTTCAATTTGCTATGCTAACAAAATTCGATGGTTTAATTTTTATTAATCTTTTATCATTATCATTTTTTATTATTTAAATTGAAATTCAAAAGTTTTCTCACAAAATAAATATTATTTCAAGGAAGAGAAAGGTTACTACAATGAAGAACGCAACCACATTCTTTATCCATCCTGACATTCAAAAAGTTAAAGATTTTATCTTGAGGCTAGAATTAAAGCCACGTAAAATGATATAATATGCATTAGATTAATTAACGATATCAATTTTGATTTTAATTTTTCGTAATAATATTTTATTTAAATAGTTGACATTATCACTTTATTAGTTATTTCTAATATTTTTAAATTTTAATATTACATTGAGAGTATCAAGGAGATAAAAAAATTCAAATGAGGTAAAGACATTATTTTTATAAATATTTTTTTTTCAAGATAAAATTGAAATTATCTATCTAATATATTTCTTTCAATTTATTGATTGGAACCTACATTTGCAAGGGGACAATAGTTGACATTCACTCTCAAGAACAATGGTATTATGATGCATGCGGAAACGAAAGATGTTATAAAGGTGTTCCTATAGGAAGCAAATTACTGTAAAAAGTGCAACGGTCCTATACTATCTATTATCACAAGGTATATATTTTTTTAATAAAAATAATAAAAAACAGATGACGTATAATAATTAATATTAACTAATCAATTATTTTTTGTTTTCATTTGATAATTAGGTACAAGATATTTGTGCTCGTGGAACATGAAGACGAGGAAATGTACTTCACATTCTTTTACAATTGTGCACTTTATTTTCTTAAAAATGATGTTGCCGAAGTCATGAAAGAAATGGAAAAAGAGGTTATTCATTTTATTTACATATAAAAAAATTTGAAAACGTTCAAATATTAATATTGTTTAAATTTTGTAATCAGACTGGTAACAGAAATGGCATGCCTGAACTACTCTGCACCATGTTCGGAAGAGAATGTCTACATGTGGCGGTTATGTATATACTGCTAAAAATGTTACAGAAGATGTTGACCTAATCTCTCAATTTTGTTCGAACTCAGGTGTATGAGTAAGTTTAATTTACTTATAATGTTTATGATTTGTAAATAATCGAATGCAATTTAATAACTACATGTATTATACTCTCTCCGTCCCGCCGAATACGGCCTAGTTTATTCGGACACAGAGATTAAGAAAAAGAGTATTAGGTAAAAAGAGTGTTTAGTGTAGTGTGAATGTAATATTTTTATAATGCTAATAAAGTTATAGATGGAATGGTCGGCCATGTAGTGTGAATGTAATATTTTTTATAATGCTAAATATACACTAATTGTTTCCTTTAAAGGAAACAGGCCAAGTATAGTAGGATATCCCAAAAATTGGAAAACAGGCCGTATTCGGTGGGACGGATGGAGTATTACTTAAGACGACACTTCACGACATTGCCAATTTCAAATAGTATGTCAATGCCTGAGAATGTCTGGAAATAAACTTGGCGGTTGTTAGACGACATCCTTTACATGAAACGGAAATTTTTTAATAAACCAGGTAATTTTATGGATTTTATTTATGAATTTTTATGTATTTATTTATGAAGAATAATTGTTTGAATTCGTTATAGGCATAAATTGTTGGTTTCATAATTTCAAAATGTCTAATTTATTGAATACTATGGATCTGAATCATCTAAATTTGAACTAAAATATGTCGAGTGTATTTTTTGGTAATTTAGTGTAATTTAATCTTCACATTTATAGGTTTTGTAACTATTGCAATTTCAAATTCCTCCACTGGACTCTAGAAAATAAAATAAAAATATAAATCAAGTACTCATAGTAGTAGTGCAAGTATCTATAGTGAGATAATGACTAAATTTATAATTGTATAAAGGTGAAATATATAGTAAAAGGTGAAAAATGAATGGATTAAATTTATATAAAGAATGGTAGAAAGTTATTTTCTTGATAACTGATTAATATGGTAAAAGGTGAAAAAAGAACGGATTAAATTTATAAAAAGAATGGTAGAAAGTTATTTTCTTGATAACTAAGATAGATTTGCTCAAAATTAGATAACTTTGCCATTTTTTAAAGAAAAGAATTGATTTAGATATGAATTGAAGTTGGAGAAGGGTGTGTTGATGTGATTGATGTTGCATTTAGGGAGGGTTTATATAGAATAATCTAACAAATATTAACGATTATATAATGCAGCAAACACATGGCCATTGAGTGTTATTTTTTTGTTTAAACTTTCTTTTTTTAGAAACATGGCCATTAATGTTAATTAATCACATGATGATCTTTAGTGACTTATACAGTTACAGCGTCCAAACTATATTTGGTTAATAATTTACAACTCCGGTGCGTGGCTTAGATAGACAGATTAATTATGATTATAGTATTATTTTGATAATGTTTTCACCTTTCTATTAATTACTAAATACTTTATGATGAATGTAATAAATTGTTTTATATCTTTATGTGCAGATTTGCAGCTTTAAGATGAACAACTACACCACTCAACTTTGGTTGAAATTGATGGTAGCCAATTCCACGAATTTAATTAATTTTTCTGGAATGCGACGACCAAATGTAGTTGTCACATCAGATACTGAAAATCTGGTTATGGAAAAGACATTATACAACGTAGAAGAAATGAATGCCAGCAACTAATGTTGTGTATAGTGAAATCTTCGACAAACTATGAGGTAAGTGCAAAGTTAATTTTAAATTTTCAAATGCAATATTTTTTTCACAAACTTTCAAAACTAAAACATTTGATTTCTCGCAGCTGTTTTTGTATCAGTAAATCATTGGACTAATTTCAATGAAAAAGGAGTTATTCTTGTAAGATAAGTTTGTTTTTGGTTAATATGGTATTATTTTAGAAGATATTTCTTTTTGATTTACTTATGCATGTGTTATTATAATGAACACAGTTTGCTTAAAAATTTAATACGTTGTAGTATCTTAAAAGAAATCGTTATTTGTCTTCATGTATCAATGAATGAAGATATCATTGTTGAAAACACTTCTCAACAACATTATATCACTTAAGTTTTTCAATTGTCTTCTTGTAAATATAAAAAAATTGAACTTCCAAAACTGTTTCCTTTAAAAAGTTGGACCGTTTTATAACATTTCGTCGGGTTGCACGCTACTTATCTACAATAGAGAGAGAGAGAGAGAGAACACATTATGTATCGTAGTCCTTTTTTTTTTCTTTTTTTTAAGAAACAACGAACACTCACAATATGCATCTAAAATGAAACTAACTTCAATCATGGCGCCACAGTTTTTGGCTTCAAGAATTAATCTGACGCCGTCTACATAACAAGTTGGAGAAATACATGTTCTCTCAACCAGCTTAGGCCATGTTTGGTATTGATATACATATATGAGCTTTGGGTATTAGAATGACTCATACTCACTTAATTTTAACGTATTTTATATACCAATATTCTACACGGTACAACTCATATTCTCATCTCTGCTCACTTAAAAAAAGAACTCCTCTCTTTTATCTCCTTCCCCAAGTTCCATAGCCCAAGTTCTCATGCTTGTTCTGGAAAAATTGTTCGGATCTTCAAGAAGCTTGTCTCAGTAATTCACTCATTTCCGCTTCAATTTCAAGGTAAAAAATTTCCGAATTCCTCAATTATTCACTTCGTGCGAATGGGATTATCGTTAGTTCTTTTCTGTCTACCACCAGATTAGATAATATATAGGCATGGAAGCTAGATTGAAAAAAAAAGATCAAATTTAGAGTTGAAAATTTGATTAATTGATTTATTTAGAAAGAAAAGTCAAAACTTTCGTTTACAAATAATATATATATATATATATATATATTTATATATATATATATATATATATAATTGTTAGAGGGTTTGAATTAATGGGTGTGGATTAAAGTTGTGTAGTTCTTGAAATACTTTTTGATGGTATAAAATTTTGAAGATTACAAATGATAGAAGAGTCTAGTGCGATTATCTTATGAGAAATTTGTGATGTAATTGAAATCCCAAATCTTTGTTGCTAGATAATACACAATTTTTAGTCCTTTTCATGATTTTGAGTCAGTTCTATTCAACAAAATCCATGTTTATTGTTGTCTTTGTCTCTGTTTTTTAGAAATTAATTATGTGATTATGAATGTTATGTGTGTAGTTTGATTGTAGATAATGGATTTATGTAAGCTTGAATCAATAAAAAGAAAGAAGAGACAAGAACTCATGCAACTAATAATTGTATTAGTCATGAAATTGATTGTCATTGTTACCAGAATGATTCATGAAGAAGTACATCAAATTAGAAGGTTCCAGTGTAAGTTAGAGATAAGATACTGTTGGGAAAATTAGTAAAGGTTTTGATTTATATCAAAATCCAACTGACTTCAACCGAGTAGATAAAAGCCATCGGTCTGAATTTAGATAGAGCTCACTGTTTGAGCGTAGGGATTTTATCTTTATAGGTTTCGAACAGAAGAAGTCATCCAGACTGAAGAAGGCAGTTCGAGCTGAACTGAGTCAGTTAGACCACAACTCAGCTGAGTCCATATCTGAGGCATGCAGTCAGGCATGAAGAGAAGTTGTGATCAAGTTAGACGTCACAAAGTTGAGAAGAGAAGACTTTGAAGACGCTGAAGACAGTAGAATTGAAGTTCAAGTTCAAGTCTACCCGGTAGCACAAGACAGTTAGAAAACATATTAAAAATGGATCGGCCACAAAGACGCGTAAAAAGCGAAAGTCGCAGTTTTCATTTTAGGAAAGTTTGCAGAAAAGCAGGTGGAGTGTCATACTTTTGACAGAGATCAAATGGCTCTTTCCAACGCCTAGTTTAATCTCCCTCTCTTTAAATAGAGGTCTCCCCATCGCGAGCATGAGAGAGGAAACTCACGCGAAGAAGAAGATTTGAGCAAAGAAAAACTCATCCCTCGCGTAGCAAGAACGAGTTTTTGTCGAAGATATAGTCGAAGTAGAGTGACCAGTCCTTCTCTTGTTCTTCCCCTTCTAGCCTCTCAAAAAGTCCCTTCTTTGATCGAGTCTAGGATCTAGGTTCTTGCATTTTATCTAAGCAGACTCTCTCCTAAAAGATCGAGTCTCTCAGCCTTAGGAAGAAGCCTCCACTTCTCAAAGGGTAGAAGGCTTCATAGTTGGAAAATCCCCCAACCCCAAAACCTCAGGTCTGTCTTTGAACCCGCAATCAAAGATACTAGGTCCCTTAGAACCCGCAATCTAAGATTAGGTCCCTTAGAACCCGCAATCTAAGACCATGTTGTACACTTGCCCGTAAAAGTGTTGTAAGGTCTTGTTTGAACCCATAATCGAACTGGTTAGGTTGCTTGGTACTTGCAAACCAAGTGGAACGTTTGATAGTCACGTCTAAGCTTATCTAGTGGATTACTTCCCCGAAAAGGAAGTCGTGCATGTAGGAGGTCAATCTCTGAACCACGTAAAAATATTGTGTCGTTTATTTCCAATATTTATTTTCTATATTTGTATTTCAGTTTCCTAACCAATTGACTCTGCATACAAACTGCATATTTACAAAATACGCTAAGCTTTGAAATTGTCCTTCCCCTTTTTTCATAAAGGTTTCAGTTTAACTAACGAGGTTTAATTTCTACCAACTTCCGCATAAATTAAGACTTTGAAACCCAGTTAGGAAACTTAGCTGAAACCTCAGTTCTGCACCTAACATTGCGATCTGCTCCAACTGTCTGTCTCAGTTGTTGAGCGAACTGAACTGAGCAGTTTACTCAGTGGTTTGAATTAGAGTTTCGAAATATTCTACTGGTGTATTCCCTCCTTCCCCATACACTAGTTACTCGTTACCGGGACCATTAGATATGTTATAGATTGGCCAATGTAATAGGTTAATAAGAGAAAGTGATGTTATATGTAAAAATGAACTTTGTGTTAATAGACACACTTTTGGAGTGCTTTGTGAGATGAAATCGAGCATAAAAGAATTACGTAGAACAAAAACCATGGAGGTAGTTGAAATGATTGCAATGTTTTTATTTACATTAGCTCACCACAAAAAATAGGTCTTTACCTAATTATTTTGTAAGAAATGGTGAGAGTATAAATCGACAATTCAATGTATGTCTGCATGCAGTTCTAAAGTTGCATAATCACGTGATTAAAAGCCTACACCTATATTGGAAGATTGTGAAGATAGTACATGGGAGTACTTTAAGGTACTGTTAGCTTTTACTTTATATTTTAATTGATAATAAAGTAAACATTATGAGAATTTTTTTATTGATAGTTTGATTATTTCTGCGTAGTTGATAATCATGACTTTTGCATGATTCTTGAACCTTAAATTGAATGTATTTTGAATGTAAAATCGCGTTGGTGTTGAGCTTTATTATCAATTCTCATCTTTTTGAAGAATTTGATACTTGATTGTTGTTTTGGTGCTTTTATAGGAAAATATACCGAAAAAAGGGAGAAAAAAATAATCGGGATTTATGCTCCTTTATATGCTCCCGTACATCTCGCATTCGAGGCCGCACATATTGCACTTAAATAAGCCAAGTAATGAAAAACTTACGACCTAGTTTATGCTCCTTCACGTGCGGTCGCATATATTGCACACATGGCCGCATAGATTTTGTGCTCCTTCAGATGCTCCCGCGCATCTTGCAGAGAGGCTGCACATCTTGCAATCACAGGAAAACACATTTGCTTGACCCTAGATGTGCACCCCCGACCGTGCCCGCATATATTGCACTTTTATTATACCTTTTATTAATGTTTTTTTCCCTTTAGTGGTTTGACGATTTTGCCTTTTTATTATTGCCTTTTTTCCTTCATTTCTTGTTCCTTATATAAAAAGAGTCTTCCCCAATTGTAGAATAACTTTTACTCTACTATCAAATTACAATTCCCCAAATTTTCATTCTAGGTTTTATGTTTTTAATTCAATTTCAAGACTTGTATTGGATGCTTTTCAAATATTAATTGGAGATCTACCCTTGGATTTAATATATTATCATCTTTTATGGCTTTAATTTCCAATTCCTTTGTTATTTCTATTTGTGTGTCTAGCTATATCTCTTAGTTGATTTTGACTATTTGTGGAGACTCATTGATGTTGATGATTTTAATTCTCTAATTCTATTTACCTTCTCCTTCTTGGTTGTGGTTTTGGATCTTGATTTTGTTGTGAGAATTATTGATCATCTTTCTTGCATGTCAAGTGTTTGTGAAAATTCTTAATAAGTTTTTATAAACATTGACATCAAAATTGCACAACATGGATGATTTTGAGACTTGGTAAGTGATAAATTCATATGTGGGAATCTTAATCTTCGTGTGCTTTTGGGAGTTAGTGTCTCGTCTTAAGTCTTAACCAAGATAGTCAAGAGATTGATCTAATTTTGCTAGCTTTCGAGAGAGATTTAGTAATTGTTAGGAATCGGGTACTTGCTCGTGTATATAACAATGAACAATGTTTGCTTTATTGAAAACTTGAACACGAACAACACTTATAAGAATTACAACAAAATTGAAGAACAAAGTTTTAGAATGAGCCGAAGATCGTACAAAGTAAACTTCTGCCCGCAAGATGAGAATATGCCCCGGTAGTGCTCACAGAAAGGTGGCTCGTCCCCAAAGGTTAGAACGATCTTTATCATTTCAGCAGTAGCAGCACCGCAAACTAGACCGAGCACCAGCGAACTGGACAAGAACGAAGACTGAATTGGAATGATATGATATGCTTTGCTTATGCTTTAGAGAGAAGGAGATGCTTTCGAATGAATGAAGAATGTAAATGAAGATCCTCTTTATATAGGCAGCTCACACAAGTGGAGGGACTCGTCGCCATCAATTCTGCCATGATGGCTGGCGGTTTCATACGTGAAAGGTCATGGGCTTTCCGGATGGGCTGCAGACTTGGACCAAAACAAGGGCTTGTGGAGTTGGTCCAAAAAGATAAGGCCCAAACACCAATTGCCAAGATCAAGTCCCGGGCCCCCGTCGCCCGTCCGGACGGACGGACGGACGGACAGACGGCGGAGCGCGTGTGTGTGCGCGCGAGGACACCCATATACACCAACCCAACGAGTTATTAAGCTCATACAGACATAGCCTTAAATGCTAGTCAAATGATCCACATATAATCGATGTAGGACAACTAATATTTATTATAAAGAATAACATGTTAGTTACTACTTCAACATCCAACTTTTATCATACAATATCTCACTCATCGGAAATCGGTTTAGAGATATTAAATATATCACGTTTATCTACTCACGACGTAGATTAACATCCAATAAACACTACGCCAAAAATGCTCATATACAACGGATCAAATCCATTATCTATGTGCAAAAGTCGCCGTTAAGTAAAGTGGTGATATCTATGTGATGCTCATAGATAACGGAATCCGTTATCTATGTAGAAATACATAACGTTTTCCACTGTTATAAAAGTTCATATAAATCCGTTATCTTTATATTTATAGATAACGGTTGTTTTTAAATAAATAACGTTAAATAATCCGTTATCTATAATCATATGCATAATGCATCCCACAGTTATGAAAGACTATAAATATCCGTTATCTTTATCTTTATAGATAACTGTTGTTTCCATATACATTACACTATTTTTTCCGTTATGTTTTAGTATTATACATAACGTATTGTTTCATTTTTTACTGCTTCATATAATTTATTTGCAATTAAAATCGATCTAAAACAACAAAGTACTAAAAATCATCCATAAATCATGTCATATATCATCCAAAATATTCATACAATTACCATCCGAATATATTTAACATTCTACACGGTTTCTATCTAGATATGCCTTAAAAACAAAGAAAACATATATATTAATGATGCAAGCTAGCCTTGGAAACATTTTCCGACAAATAATTTGCATGCCCCTTCAGCTCAATTGCTCCTTTTATCCACTAGAATCCTGCTATTAGATAAAAGAATATTAAGTATTAACACAAATCATATGACTGTAGTGTAAAGTTTTAAAAGAATCTACGCTATGATTTAAAAGAAAATTAATATAAGGACTTAATACAATACCTATGCAACAAAATCCTGGAAGATGAGTGACCTGCAGTAGAAGTGAGATATGTTCCCTGATGGAATGTAAAAGTTAGTGCCTAATATTGCAGATTTAAGTACTGCATCAAAAGATAGACAATAGTATAAAATGTGTTAAAACCTGTCCAACCCATATTATAGAAGCAGCAAATCCCATACACATCGAAGATCTATATTCAAACAAGTCCATTATATCATTGTCGAAGTGTCACTTCATCTTGAATTAACGGAACGAAAATTCATGTTTTTTAATATTAAAAAAGCATATAGAGTGCAGGCTTATTGAAAATCAAGAATTGGAATTTGGATAAGAAAGAAAAGAATATTATTGTGCACCACATATATTAACTCAAATGGTGAGAATTGGGGATGAAAAAAGTTGGCTTTTTATGTATACATTAGTTTTAACAACTATATCAGTATACATGCGGCAACAAGTTTCTGTTTTAAGGCATTCAGGCTAAACATGCTCCAAAAATCATTAATATAAGCCTCTCGAAAGCATTATTGTGAGCCAAGCTTATAGCTTTAGAAGAGCGACACATGGATAAATAGCAAAACGCTGAGATGAAAAGAGAACCTGTAGCGTATGAGTATTCAACACATCGGACAAGACCATCATGCCGCCCCAAAACATCCTCACTATTGTAGTTGAAGACGAGCCTAAAGCATAACAACCACCATTTATCACATGATTAAACTAATTGCTACCATTCATCTGATTAAGCACTAGTTATACCTTGATAGAATTTCCTTATCCAAAGAGCTTTAGCATGACCAACCAAAAAGCCAAAATACTTTGATGACGTCAGATAAGTTTCAACCTGAAATAAAATTACGAAACTTTCGATTTAGAAAAGTTGCATTAAAATGAATATAATATTAATGAAGCAGACATTATATTCCATACCAAATGCCAAGGTCGAGATACAATTTCATCAACACATCTTAAAGTAGTATTGTACTAATCTGCAAACTACAAGAAAAAGTTTAGATAAAATCTACGAGCATCTACAAATTTATCGATATTTACACATTCATATCGTCTTTATCCTCTCTTGGATTTTACATTGTAGTTAAAGAGTTTAAGTCTCACCCTGCAACAGAACATTACCACAAGAGCAGACTGATGTGTGATAAATATGACAACACCTTTATCAACCATCCCACCCGTGCTACTGCTACTATTAGTAGAAGCTGCAGTGCTGCTCTGTAAAGACAGCAGTGCACCTCCATGTACTACATTGTAGAGCAATGGAGAAGCACATACTACTCTGCTAGTTGTTTCATCTAAAAGTTTCTAAAATTCAAATAAATCAGTTGTAGGAATGCTAATATTGCCAATAAAAAAAAAAATCCCATCTATGATTCATCTTTACCTTAGAGTTTGTATAAGATATCATATTGAGCCATGGAACCACGGAAAAATGAATCAACTTGAACACACCCTTGTTGTCACCGCTAACCACATCGAAGTGACGAGTAACTTGAGTGTCTTGGCTCAGATATAGCATGTGAACTACTGGAGCTCTATGTTCACTGACAACCTTAAGTGCTGAGGCCTTCAACACATCCCAAACTGTGTAATGGCCATCACCATATCCTGCGAAGAGTATATCTCCTTGCTGATTGAAGCAAATAAAAGTTACAGGGACAAGAGATCTATCCCCTTGCAAACCAAGAGGCGTCATCTGAAAGTGCTTTCATTTAAATTTAGTAGGCAATATAAGTATACACAATAATATGCCATCCGGTCTCTATGAGCAACAAAGTTATTCTGAAAATTGTCCGTTTTAGCAAATGAATTAGTGATTTTTGTCATTTATCCATGATATATGCACCAAAACTAATTAATTATATCAGCAATAGACATAGACATAAGTATAAAGACAGACCTTTGTATCCATGTTATCCACTTGATGCGTAGTATATTTGCTGGGCACAACAAAAATTGTCCCTTTCGACATTCCAACCATACCTAGAGGTATTCCTCTGTTAGCATAACAGCTCCAGTACTTAAAAGTAATACAAGAATCAAAGCAATAACAGATATGAGCGAAAATATACGAGTAACAAGAATAATAGAGTTACAACTGTGTACCAAAACAAACAAAGAAAAAAAATCAGGAATAATAGGAAAAGGGAGAATTCAATTCACCAGGCACCAATTTCTGAAAATTAGTCGCTAAAGTTGTCGAACAGCTGTAGTCGCTACCCCTTCCGCAGCGCTGACGCTTGGCTGGATTGTCACCGTGCAAATTTGTAACGCCGACTAACGAACGAGAAGCTTATTGTGCACTCCACCCTATCTGCCCCTTTGCCTGTCTCAAAGCACAAAATCCTTCCTCTTCACCAATTCCTTACATCGTCATGTAGGGGTTGAAATGAAGATTTGGTGTGTGCTGTGAATCAAATTGACAAAGATGAAATTTTTTCACAATTGCTGTGTATTTGGTTAATGAAATTGAAAAAATTATAAAAATTTGTAAAAAGGGAGGACGAGCAGTTTCTTTCATAGCCACAAACAACCCTCATTTCCAGACCATGTTCAAAACAAACCAGACCTTCAACAAATTCGATTCATAGAAAGAAAAAGGGAGAGAGATAGAGAACCTTTTCGAGTGTGGAATAGGTAGGCTGAGACGGTGTTCGTCGGGGCGTCTCGAAGGAAGCGGCGTCAGCGCGGTGTTGGGAAGGTCGCGACGGCGGCATCACTGCGTCTGGAAGGAGCGAGGTTGGCGTCTAAACCAGAATGGAGTGGAAGAAGCGGCATCGCCATCTGGAAGGACAACGTCAGCGTCTAAACTGGAATGGAGTGAAAGGAGCGGCATCGGCATCTGGAAGGACAACGTCAGCGTCTAAACTGGAATGGAGTGAAAGGAGCGGCGTCGGCGTCTGGAAGGAGATGCTGAAATGGAATGGTGGCCGGAGATGAAAGGTCCACGCCGGTCAGCTTCTAAAGCAGCGATCAATGGTGGAGTGGAGGTGAATGGAGAAGACGGCGGAGAGTGGAGGTGAAAGGCGAAGACGGTGGTGTTGGGAAATTAGGGAAACAAAGTTGGGAAATTGGGGTTTAATTTTCATTTTCTTTATTTTTTATTTTTTTAATTTACAATAGTTTACAATAGTTTAAAAAAAAAAGAAAAATTAAAATCAAATACATAACACCTGTTAATAATGGTATTTTTTTATCGTTATTAAAGTATGCTACACATAACACAAAGAATAACAGTATTTTTCTACCGTTATTAAAGTGTATTATACATAACACTCAAAGATAACGTATGAACTAAAAGCGTTATCAATGACCAGAGGTAACAGTTTTCTAAAAACGGATTTTTCAAATATGCGTTATCTATGAGAAAATGGCGCTCATAAATAACGAATGTCTGAAATATCCGTTATCTATGTAGTGTTATCTATGAGAATTTTTGACTTAGTGAAATATTTTAATTAAATAATGAATATTTAATTAACAATATTTATCCTCAAATAATGGTTAATTATAAACCATTTCCAACAATCCCCCACATGAGTGAGAATGTCAATGCAAAATGAATGCAAATGCAAAGTTCTGTCCTCAAGAGACAATATTGCATTTGGCTAGGTGGCTTGTGGCCTTGGACCTATCCATAGTCAACATCATCGAGTATACCGGCGGCATAATAGTTATGAAAATCTTGAACTAGTCCTCCATGGTGTATACCGAGACAACAATATTGACGCAATATCACCTCAATTTCGTCTGTTCTAACATTTTGTGTCCTTTTCGGCCTTGGACACCCCTTTGGATTCATAAGTGTATCAATTGAAGCAGCCCTCACTTCACATTTATATAGGTGATTCTTATTCTCAAGTATCCTACAATACTTGACCTCTCCGAGGTATCCAAAAATTATTAAAAGTCATAAGACTTAACCTCACCACGTGTAGGTACGTAGACAAACACTCACTATTCTCAGAGAATAGGTATGTTTGAGTGTTTAACACATGGATTCTTATAACTTCGTTGTCTCATTGAACTAAGCTCTTGGAATCCTCCAATCTGCAAAGTTGAGCTTCCGTTATAATCATCCTTAAGATGTGGATTTAACACTCATTCCCTCTAACAGTTTATACATTTGATCTCGATTAATGCTCTTAGTTAGCGGATTCGCTAGATTATCTATCGACCTCACATAGTCAATTGAGATAACCCCACTCAAGATCAAATGCCTTACGGTGTTATGTCGTCGACGAATATGTCGAGACTTACAATTATAAAACATATTTTGTGGCCGTCCAATAGCAGATTGGCTATCGCAGTGTATCAACACAGACGGCACAGGCCTCTTCCAACATGAAATATCCTCGAGGAAATTCTTAAGCCATTCAGCTTCTTCACCAGCTTTATCCAAAGCTATGAATTCAGATTCCATGGTAGATCTTGCAATACAAGTCTGTTTCTTAGACTTCCAATATACTACACCACCCCTAATAGTGAACACGTATCCACTCGTAGAAAGCGAGTCTTTGGAATCAGATATCCAATTAGCATCACTATACCCTTCAAATACAACAGGCTCTCTTAAATATTGAATCGCAAAGTCCTGAGTATATTTCAAATGCCCCAGTACACGCTCTAGGGCCCTCCAATGTTCTTTACTTGGATTGGTTGTATAGCTACTCAACTTGTGAACTGAGCATGCTATATCAGGTCGGGTACAGTTTGGCAAATACATTAAACTCCCATTGATCTTAGCATATTCATCTTGACCCATAGGTTCCCCCTTATGCTCACTTAGATGAACATTCAGCTCCCAAGGAGTCTTAGCAATGAGTTTGTCAAAAGCATTGAATCTCCTCAACACTTTCTCAACATAGTGAGATTGCGACAAAGCAATTCCGTTGGGCGTTCTTAGAATCTTAATTCCAAGAATAACATCAGCCAAACCCATATCTTTTATACTAAAATTCATACTTAGCATCCTTTTCGTTTCACCAATCACACGAGAGTTACTACCCATAATCAACATGTCATCTATATAAAGATAAACGATAACATAATCGTCACCCGTTTTCTTAATGTAAACACACTTGTCACTCTCGTTGATCTTGAAACCATTTGACAACATCACTTCGTCAAACTTCAAGTGCCAAGGCAAAGGTGCTTGTTTCAATCCATATAAAGACCGTTGTAGTTTGCATACCATGTGCTCTTTCCCAAGTACTACAAACCCTTCATGTTGCTTCATATAGATTTCATCATCTAACTCCTCATACAAGAATGCAGTCTTAACATCCATTTGATGAATCTCAAGATTGCGCAAAGCAGCAATAGTGAGAAGAACCCTAATAGAAGTAAGTCTCGTCACGGGCAAGTAGGTATCAAAGAAATCATAACCAGCTTTTTGTCTAAAGCCTTGAACTACAAGTCGAGCCTTATATTTATCAATAGTACCGTCAGACTTGTACTTCTTCTTTAGGATCCACTTGCATCCTAAAGCCTTACAACCTGGTGGTAATTCAACTAACACCCAAGTATGATTAAGCATAATAGACTCAATCTCGATGTCTATTGCTTTTTTCCACAAAGTTGCATCCGAACCAGATAAGGCTTCTTTTACAGATACCGGTTCACCGTTTAGCATTAAAATGGCGTAGTCCGGTCCATAAATCTTTACTTTCCGTACTCTTGTACCTCGTCTAGGTTCATTCACAGGTGTAGACCTAGGTCGCTTTCTATTCGGCGGTCCAAAGAACACCGAATTAGAACTCGATGCAACATTTCCATTTATGGGTTCAGAACTCATAGGCTCATCTACAAGTTTAGAACTTGTTGTTTCATCCTCAACACTCTTGCTAGAGTTAGGATCAACCTTATCCTTATTAGGATAGATATTCTCAAAGAATACAACATTTCTTGATTCCATCGTCGTACCCACATGAATGTCGGGTATCTCCGATTTGTGTACAACAAACCAATAAGCATTGTTGTTCTGTGCATGACCAATAAAGATACAATCTACCGTTTTAGGTCCAATTGTAACTTGTTTTGGTAAAGACACTTCAACCTTAGCTAAACACCCTCACACTTTAAGGTATTTATACGAAGGTTTCCTTCCTTTCCAAAGCTCATAGGGTGTCATGTCCTTCCCTTTTCGTGGAATCATGTTCAAGATATAGTTAGCTGTCAAGACAGCTTCCCCCCATGTGTTCTGGGGTAATCCTGAACTAATCAACAAATCGTTCTTCATCTTTTTAAGAGTACGATTCTTACGTTCAGCAACGCCATTTGATTGTGGTGAATAAGGAGCAGTAGTTTGATGGATTATACCACTTTCGATGCATAATTCAGCAAACGGAGCAACATACTCTCCACCTCTATCACTTCGAACTATTTTGATTCGGCAACCAAGTTGATTTTCAGCTTCATTCTTGAAGTTTCTAAAAGCTTCAATAGTCTCATCTTTACTTCTTAACAAATAAAGGTAGCAATACCTTGTGCAATCATTAATAAAAGTAATAAAATACGTTTTACCACCTCTAGTTTGCACAAACTTTAAATCACAAACATCAGTGTGAATTAGTTCTAAAGGTTTGGTGCTTCGTTCAACCGACTTAAATGGTAACTTAGCCATTTTCGCTTCAACACAGACTTCACACTTGTGTTGTGTCTTAGGTAAATCAATCTTTAACAAGTCCATGTTAGCAAGTCTTTTTATAGCATTTAGATTTACGTGACCAAGTCTACAATGCCATAAATCACAACACTCAAGCAAGTAAGCAAAAGTAGTAGCTTTATTATCATTAAAAACTACCTTTGAAGGCTTACAAGTACGAATGCTAAGCTTGAACATATCATCGACAATATGACCTTTTTCCGATGATTTTGCCAAACTTGCGTATGAATACAAAATCATTACGAAGGTCTATCTCAAACTTAGCTCTAACTAGTTTGACTCTAAACACTAAGTTCTTACGGATTGCCGGAGCATGCAGCACATCCTTCAGAGTTATGGCCACGCCAGAGGTGAGTTGAATCACGACAGTTCCAACTTCAAGAACCGGAGAGGTTCGGTCACTCGCCTCGGTGATGAAGCGGTCTTTGACCTGCTTGTAGGTATAAAATAATTCCTGGTTCACACAGTTTTGAACAGTCGCACCTGTGTCAAGAAACCAAGTAACAGGGTTAGGGTCCGAGACATGGTTTACCTCGGTGATCATGGCAACAAGGTCGTCTTTGTCCCAAGAGTCGAAGTCCTTCTTGACATGGTTGACCTTGCCCTTTCCCTTCTTCTTCGGTAGACGACAGTTCTTCGCCATATGGCCGGACTTATCACAGTTGTAGCACGTTCCAGTGAACTTGGTTGGAGGTGCCACTTTTTTTCCTTTGCCTTTAACAGGATAAGGACGCTTCTTAGAAGGTCTGCCCTTACCATCGGTCAGATTAGCCTTAGCCACCATTGGAGCCTTAGCCTTCATATCTTGATCACGAACTTGAGCTTCAGTTTGAAGCTTAGCCACCAACGTCTCAAGGGACATCTCCTTTCGCTTATGCTTAAGGTATCCCTTGAACTCCTTCCAACTTGGCGGCAGCTTGTCAACCAAGGGCGCCATAGTATACGCCTCGGACAGAGGCATTCCCCCAGAATGGACATCATGTATGAAAGTTTGGAACTCTTGTACTTGGGGCATCATAGGACGACTGTCCACCATTTGGAATTCAGTGAGCCTCGTCACTACGAACTTCTTCGTGCTAGCAGGGTTAACACGGTACTTCAACTCAAGAACATCCCAAATTTTTTTGGCAGTCTCCTTGAAGTTGAACACATTGAATAGGCCATCATCAAGCCCATTCAGCAGCATATTCTGACACAGCTAGTCGGAATGCACCCAAGTATCGTAGTCAATACAAATTTGCACATTTACCTCGTCCTCAGCTGGGACATGAGGTCTTTCGTCACGCAGGAAGCTTGCAAGCCTCATTGTGATGATGTGGAACATCATCTTTTGGGACTATCTTTTGAAATCAGTGCTCGGGAAAACAGGAGGTTTCTCGGCCATCAGCATGAGCTGGGTAGCAGCTTGGATAGGAGCCATAGTAGAGCTCAATGAGCCAGTGGTTCCAGTAGTGGTTGTTAGATTAGTAGCAGCGCCGGTGCCCGAATTGGTAGACATCGTTTCAGCAGAGTTTCAGGTTGAACTTCAGTTTTAGGAAGCACACGAACAAGTAACTTTTGTTATTCTCGTCTTGCAATTGTTAGGAATCGGGTACTTGCTTGTGTATATAACAACAAATAATGCTTGCTTTATTGAAAACTTGAACACGAACAACACTTATAAGAATTACAACAAAACTGAAGAACACAGTTTTAGAATGAACCGAAGATCGTCCGAAGTAAACTTCTGCCCGCAAGACGAGAATACGCCCCGGTAGTGCTCATGGAAAGGCGCCTCGTCCCCAAAGGTTAAAATAATCTTTATCGTTTCGGCAGTAGCAGCACCGTAAACTAGACCGAGCACCGACAAACTGGAAAAGAACGAAGACTGAACTGGAATGATATGTTATGTTTTGCTTATGCTTTAGAGAGAAGGAGATGCTTTCGAATAAGTGAATAATGCAAATGAAGATCCTCCTTATATAGGTAGCTCGGACAAGTGGAGAGACTCGTTGGCTGGCGGTTTCAGATGTGAAAGGTCGCCGGATGTGAACAGCCTTGGCTATTACAGAAGCCAAAGGTCATGGGCTTTCCGGATGGGCTGCAGACTTGGGCCAAAACAAGGGCTTGTGAAGCTGGTCCAAAAAGATAGCACCAATTGCCAAGATCAAAGACCAAGGCCTAGGCCTGAGCCCAAGCCGCCCGTCCGCCCAGACGGCGGCGGCGCGCGCGTGTGTGTGTGTGAGCAAGGACACTCATACACACCAACCCAACAAGTTATTAAGTCCATACAGATATAGCCTTAAATGCTAGTCAAATCATCCACATATAACCGATACATTTATCATAATTAATAACATGTTTGTTACTACTTCAACATCCAACCTTTAGCATACAATATCTCACTCACCGGAAATCGGTTTAGAGATATTAAATATACCACGTTCATCTACTCACGATGTAGATTAACATCCAATAAATATTTTAATTAAATAATAAATATTTAATTAACAATATTTATCCTCAAATAATGGTTAACTATAAACCATTTCCAACAGTAATTAATTTGTGATTATTCCTCAAGATTAAGATTAAATATAGTTATGTGAATTAGGAGGTTAATTTTATCATCATCATCTTGTGTCGAAACATTTTTCTAGAATCAACGTTTGTTTATTATCGTTCTATTGATTGTTTATTGTTTTATCTCACTTGCTTGTCCTTTAATTGTTTATTTCTACTTTTCTAGTTTTTCAAAACAAAAAATCATGTTCTCCTTAGAGTTTGAATAATAGGAAGGTATTTGAATTTTGTTATATAATGTCTCCAGATAATAGTACTTGAGGAAAATGATACTCAACTTACTATTGCACTACAATTGCACCGATAAATTCCGGAAATATTGCTAATAAAAATAGTGATTAGCAGTGTGTTTGCTGCTAGTTTGATTGTTGCTCCTTGTACGTGGGAAACGGTTATATATTTTACATCCAATGAAATAATTATGTACATCAAGTTTAAATTTATTATTATCACAATAGTTTCGTGATTTGACGTACAAGTAAACTTGTTTTTGCCCTTCAAATCTAAATTTCATTATTATTATTATTATTATTATTATTATTATTATTAGGAATTGATATCTCACATCATAACAATAGATACTAAACACAGATATCATATATCAATCACAATGAGATACTATGTTGTAAGAGTAAAACAATTCCAACCTGGGAAAAGGACAAAGTTTTAAAAGAATTATATGTAGGAAACGATCTTTGTCATTATAATCTAAGGTGAAGTTAGCACCAATCCTTTCATATTGTTTAGGATATATTTCAACTGATTTAATAGATAATTAATTTGTATATTACTCTATGGATTAATGGAAAAGTTGAATATGGTGAAATTCATGATATAATAGAAGAGTTGTGCAGCTTGTGCTTGCGTATTAATTAACGTGAAAAAAAAAAGATAACGATGTTGCATATGTGGTTGAAGAAGATGCTAGATGAATAGGAATTAATCTTAAATTGTTATTATATTATTATAACTTGTTCTTAGTGAGAGATTCAAGTAATATGGTTTATGTCACTTATATTATTGAGAAATTTATTTACTTTGCATCTTAATGTAGCCCAAATGTTCATAGTCGTTTTAATGTGTGTAATTATGTATAATCATATTGATTTGGTGTTCCTTTGCTTTTTTTCTAAAATAGATAAAAATTGGTATAGTATAGTACATTATAATCTATGGATTATTTGCATGGTATAGCTTGTTATAAAGTTTTATACTTAATTTTGTTTATTAGTATAACTTTTTACTCCCTTTACTTAAAATCATGTGTCTCCCAGTGAGTAGTGTACATCGAACAATAAGTCAACACCGTCATTTATGCACGTTAACTTAACCATGGTGCATGATTGACCCCTATTAACAATCGTTAATTACTTTCTTTTTTCATGGGGGAAAAACAATCGTTACTTTCTCAGGTGCATTTGCACAACTTTAATATCTGCACCATTTTTAATAGGTAAGGGGGCCGCTTTGACCAAAAACAATTTAATAATAGATATATGTGTTCTTGAAATTGTTAGGGTGGTTTTGTACATATTCCTTAATTATAGTATCATGTTATTGTAGTTTTTGTTTAAACAAAGATTCAATAATTAATGCTAAATATTTCAAAATTACCAGGAACTTGAATTGTGTAAGCTGGACTTCCATAGCAAATATTACAATATTCAAATAGAATTAAAGCACAATACATATATATAACTAGCTATATATATAGCGGAACCCTTTATTTAATTAATTATTCGAGCGTTATCGCATACGACTCGATGGGATCTCTGGAAAAATTCTCTGCTTTCGCAATATTCAACTTTACATCACCCTGCAAAACACAAATATTAAATTATTAATTACATCATTAAAAAAGGGACCGCCGATATATAAATATATATGATCATCAAAAGATTTGCATTATTTTGAGGTAGTAGTCTAGTAGAGATTGCAAGTCATCATGCATGCAGACCACGTACGAACTCTTCATATTTAATTCGTGATGATAAATTAAAATTTAGAAATTAATTAAGTGTAACTAACATAAAAGAAATTAGATATGTTACGCACTTTGAGCAGTCGGTGGAAGGGCTGATCTTGTACGGAATGCTAACGCCACACTGGCCGGGAAGGCTGGCAGCCTTGCCGATGCTTTCGCCGGAATACGAGCCGGCGACAGATTTCAGGCAGTTGCAGACGCTCTGCCTATCCAGTGTCGTCTTCGCGACGGAATAGAGACCCTTAATGCCGCCGCAGCACCCGCCCAACGGACCTTTTCCGGTCACGTAGGGCATGCATGGATTCAGGTACGAAGCCACACTGCCGCATCCTAATGCCGCCTCACACGGTGGAGCGACCGCCGCAATTAAGGCGGCGGCAAACAGAATAATGCACAGTGATTTCATCACTCCAGCCATTGCAGAAGAAAATACTAGTGGAAATGAAGAGTTGCGCAAGTAATAATTGGAGTAATTTAGTATACGAATGTGTATGTGTGTGTTCTATTGCATGGAGGTGTAGGGTTTATATAGCAAGAATTTGTGAATTGATTTATTTTCATTTTTATTTTTATTTCTTTGAAAAGGAATTATTTTCTGTGAGGTAGTCGAGTGGACTATTAATTAATGCTGCCGTTAATTACGAAATATAGTTGGAAAATAGGAGTTGATACATCTGTTTCAATCGCATAATCTGAAATCGTGACTAAATTTCATATATAGTCAGACAAGGCAATGAAATTGTGACACGTATTTACGTATGTTTCATGCAGCGCTGTTGGATTAATTAATAGACCGGTATCTGTATTTATTTTGTCGGTTTTGCTGTATATATCGATAGCCTCTTCGTCCCACTCATTATGATTATGTATCTTGAACACAAAAATTAAGAATAAAGTGTAAAAATATAAAAAGTAAGTGATACTCCCTCCGTCCCAGGTTAGTATGGTTATTTTCCTTTTTTAGCCGTCCCTGATTAATATGGCGTTTCCATTTTAAGACATGTCTTTTACCTTTTTACCCTTAAAAGTTTAATATATTTACTTCAATAAAGTTTTTTCATCCACTAAAAAATTAACAACACATCATAATGATTTTAAGCCAATCATTCATTCCCTCTACTTGACTCCTACACTGTCTTTGTTCACTACTTTGATCATTTCAAGTTTAAAAATAAAGAGTAATATAAATATATAGTAAATCTTAATAAATATTTAATGCCAGAAAATAAAGCTTAAAATTAATGTTTTAGTTACAAAAAATATCAACCTAGCTTGATAATTATTTATTAATTAAAGAGAATTAGTCAAATATAGCCACACTCAAAAAGAAAAATGCAATTATAGCTACTTTTTTAAAAACGATCAAATATGGCCACGCATACACGATCAGCATACACGACCATGTATATTGGTCGTGTATGTTGGTCGTGTATGCTAGTCGTGTATGCTAGTCGTTTGTTCATTGTTGTATATATTGATATGGTCGTGTATGTTAGTCGTGTATGCATGACCATATTTGATTGTTTTTTAAAAAGTGACTATATTTGCACTTTTCTTTTTCATGAGTGACTATATTTGCACTTCTCCCTTAATTAAAAGCTACTAAAATTAATTACAAATTATAGCTAATTGGACTAATAACAATTAACAATTATAGCACACTTCTTCATGCTGATTTGTAATTTAACCGACCGAATTAATTGAACCATGATCCGGCTGTATCATCAGTTTAGACATCAGAGTCAATTTTGATAGCATTGAAATGATGTTGCCATAAAATTATGGGGTTGCATTTGTAAACTTTTAATGTTTATTTTGTCAAGAGTTAATAAGCCCTTCAATTTGTGGAACTCGTTCCAGTTTGCCCCTCCGGCTAAAAGCATCTTCTAACGATTCGATGTTGGAACTCGTTCGTTGCCCCTTCGGGTTTTTTTCTAACAGTGATGAAATGTAATTTTATAAATACACAAGTCTAAGATTAAATACGACAAATCAGTTTTGTCCAATTAAATACGATACTTTCAATTTTGTTTCAATTTGCAATTAAAATAGGGTTCCGGCGACATCGATGATGACATGGAGCCCGGAAATTCCAGCGTGGACATGTCGGACCTTTAACCAAAATGACGTCATTTTGGCTAATTAAAAAGACATTCCATCTTAACCAAAACGACGCTGTTTATGTCTTGAATCAATTAAACCTTATTAAATCATTTCATTTCCCCCAAATTAGACAAAGCAGACGAACCCTAAACGGCGAGGAACCACCTAGTGTGAATCTGGCGACGAAGCTAACACAGGCAAGTGGGAAGCTCAAGTGGATCTCCGGCGATGTCTGATGAAGTATTCCCATATATGGTGAATGTGCCACGCTATCTAGCCCGCCAACCGGCTCCATGTTGCAAGCATGGGAGGATTGTGGTACGGACATCGCGCACAACCGATAATCCTGGTAGAAGATTCTATTGTTGCTGCTTTGGAGGGGTGAGTTTCTAATCAATTTTTTTTTCTTAGAATACCGTTGTGATGAATTAATAATTTTATATATTTTTTTAAATTAATACAGAAAAGTAATGGTTGCGATATTTGGGAGTGGATTGATGATCCACTCATAGATCATTACAAAGGTATCAACGAGATAACAAATGAGCGTAACCTAGCACAAGAGCAACTCTGTCACGCCTTGTTGAGAGAGGAATTTCATTCGAACCAAGTGCAGCCACTAAGGAATGAGCGCAATGAAGCCAGTAATAGGATTGTAGAGATGCAACGCAACCTTGAAGATTTGGATTACACCATTGCAAATTTACAATCGAAGATTCACAACTTAGAAGCCATTGGGGATGCTCAGAAAAAGAAGATTAGGGTTTTCAAGATTTTACTTTGCTTGTTGGTGATCATCATTTCATGTCTATTACAATCGAAGTAATTGTGATGATAGTATTCATCACTATAGTTTGTTGTGTTATTTGTAGTTTGTTGTAGTAAGTGTTAGTTGGTGTATGTTTTGTACTAACTATCTGTATTTGGCACTCAAATTCGAAGTAGTATGTTGTGTTATCTAATGAATTTATTAAGTAATGAATTTTTGTTTCCAAGGTTGAATATTGTCTTATTTTCTCATCTACTTATGTAATGGACATTAGATAAAAGCCTGTACACAACTGTAAAAGTTTGCAAACTAATTTAAGCATCATCAAATAGACATGTCAATGCAGCAGAAATATCATAATAGACTTGGATTTATGAAGTCTGAAATACACATTCAGTTTAACCATCATAGCAGAAATACCAATGTTGGAAATTACACTTTCAATTTAACCATCATAAAAAAGACTATCAGTTTGTAGCAAATACACATTCAGTTTATCATCATCAAAAAAGACTATCAATTTGTAGCAAATACACATTCAGTTTATCATGAAAACAAACTATCTTTCTAACTCTCCCCAGGCTCTCATCCAGTCCCACTCTCCTGTGTTATGGGGACATCAGTCAATCCATTTTGTCTGCTTGAAGATGTTCCTTCTCCAACCTGCCTTGGTCTTTTGTATTTATTTCCCTTGGACAAATTCATACACACCCTGTTGTTCAAAGAAGACTACCAAAAAAGGAAAAAATATGCAAAAGTTATTTCAAAGTCTATTAAAAGCTAAGAATTTGGTAGAGAAAACTGTTCTTTACTCTGAAAAATTTATTTCCAGTGTTCTCATTGATGTAAACACCAGCTCCCTTCATGGCAATTGCTCTATCTCTAAAAAAATCTGACTTCTTCTTTGCTGGTTGCTTGTCTTTTTTCTGCACTTGAGCTGCTGGTTTGGCAGGTCTTACTCTCTTTCTCTATTTTGGGACATATCAGCTAACAATCATTAGATCTGAATAAGGAAAATAAAATTGATGCAAGTTGAGATCAAAATACCTTTTCAACAGATTCCAAGACAACAGTTGGATTGTTACAAGATGCTATGTTGTGACCTACCTGCTTGCACATGCTACAATTGATTGTAATCCCATGTTTTGTCGTTCTCCCATCTCTCTCCTCTAGAGATCTAACTCTCTTCTTCTTTGGCCTGCCTGGCATTTTCACTTTCTGAGGTGGCCTCACAATATCACCTGCAACTTTAGGCCAACTTTTCTCTCCAAGAGTTGATGGGATTGCAAACTCATAAGCAGATAAGTATCTCTCAACAGTATAATAATCAGAAACATAGTCAATGGGGTCTGTCTCCATATATCTCATACAAGAAATGGCATGCTTACATGGAATTCCAGTTTTCACATGACAAATAAACTTCTCCCCATCACAGTAAACCTCAAATGTTTCATACATGTCAAGAACTGCGCGACAATGTACACTCAACCTTTTGTGGTCCTCCAAAATGTCTTTGATTTTAGGACACAACATACCTGACACCTTCCTAAGTTCATTGTATTTCTCAACCTGTCTCACCATAAGTGAACTCCTAATCTCTTCTAACATATGAATACAATATTTACCTCTTGCCTTCAATATCCAAGAATTGAATGTTTCACTAATATTGTTATCAACACAATCACTTAATGGAGTAGTAGAGATAAAAGCCTTACAGAATTTGGTAGCATCTCTTGCCATGAAATCATCAAAAGCTTTCTCATTTTCTGCCCTCAAATCTTGCACACATTCTTTGAATTGTTGCTCGTATGTGGCATATGCACCAGCAAAGAATTTCCTCTTCAAAGTCTCATCCTTGTGTTTCTTCTTCCAATTCATGTAAATATGCCTTGAACAATCCTATGCTCAGCTTGTGATGACAATTCTGTAACAACATTTATCAGTCCCTGCCATGATAATATTCAAGTTAGTAGAAGCCAAAAAATTAAGAAATTCAAAATTTAAACAAACTCATACCTTCTGCCGATCACTGATGAAAATCTACCCTCTTCCATCTCCAATCCTGAGATCATCAACCAGATTTTTTAGAAACCAAGTCCAACAGACTTGGTTCTCACCCTCCACAGCAGCCTATGCGATTGGAAACATGTCATTTTCTCCATCTTTTCTAGTTGCACTGAAGCCTATGTAGAGTGATTGGAAAACATTTCCCTCTTGCAGTACAAGTTCAAACCTACCCTCATGGTCAACCCTCCTAAGCTCTGATATATATCTCCTCATCATGGCATAATGACCATCCACTGAACCTCTCACCATGTGCTGGTTTATTGTTCTTGCTTTGTAGAGCCTATTCTTAGGAACTCTAGTCTCAAATCTTTGGCAAATATCTGCAGCGCACTCTTGTATATCAACATTAAATGTTAACCTAAACCTATTCAAATATCTTTTAGCTAGCCACTTTGAGCTCAGAAGCATGTTGCTCATGGTCATCATACATTGATGATCACCACCATATGACTTGAGCATGAATGTTCTATTTAACTTTACAGAACAAGCATAAATCTGCCAAGGACATGGAGGAGTGCACTTAGCCAAACACTTGTTTTTTGAGATAGCTCTAAACCTAATAAATCTTTGATTTTCAATAGAGTAGCTAGTCAAAGCTTCTCTACACTGAAAATCATCAACAAAATACATCCCAAGCACAAGCTGTAAAGCTTTATGATCACATTTGGGATCATATACTTCCTTCTTTGCTCTCATTATGACATCACACTCCTCATCAGATCTTCAGTATCCCACTCTTTCTCATTATCTTCATACTCAGACACCATTCTCAAACCCATCATGCTCATTAATAACATCAAACAAGTTGACCACATCTTCCAGTTTTCTTCTAACTTTGACATTTTCCTCATTAGAAATATAATCAAGGTCAGCTAGACTAACATCAAATAACTCTGATACACTAGACATGTATGAATTCATGTCACGGCTCTCACCCTCAATCCCAGCCTGACCCTGACCCTGACCCTCACCCTCACCCTGGTCAGAATCACCATCCCAACCCCAATCTCATGTCCATGCATTATCATCATGATCACTCAAGTTTTCACCCTCATCCTGACCTTGCCCTCACCCTCACCCTCACCTACATGAGCCAGTTCAGCTACATCCTCAAGAGTCTTACCACCTTCTAGATATACAGTGAGTGATTTATATTTACCAACATGAGACAACAAGTTCATTATCCACGTATCATCATCTATCTCTTCATATGCGTGAAGAGTAGGTATCGTAAACCACAACCTGTTCCATATCAGAAACCCTAAGTCATTAATATAGTCAACAAGGTCAAAATATCCATACCTATCACGATCTAACCCTGTTTTTACCACAAAATCACCACCTACATACTGCATTTTAAACTCTTTCATTCGAAGCTCGCCGCCATAATGAATATTCAGGGAAAAATATTTACTGCAGAAAATAAATAAAAAAAATTCAAATTCAAGCAGAAAAAAAATGGAGCTTCAATACAAACCCTAACCCTAACTGTATCGATATTGACTATACAATGAAAAGAAGAATAAATAATTAAGAGATGGACCTATATTTTCTCCATTACAGGAGAAGAAAGCGACACCTCTGGACCACCGAAGCACTATCATCAACGAGCAGATATCGACAACACCAGAACTTGTAATATCATCCTCGACAAGAATCGAAGATTCACAACAGAAAAAAACAACAATCGATGTTAAGAAGAAGAATTAAGAATAATAGGAATTTCTGGATTCGATGTAGGGTTTTTTTCTGGATTCAATGTGTGAAAAATTGCGCTAAGTATAGAATAATAGATATTGAAACGACGACGTTTTTTGTTCAATTTGTGAAACGACGACGTCTTTTGGTACACTAAATTCCACATAAGCGCCAGTCTGGTCAATTTTTGTCACAGTGGAAAAATCCCCAATTTCACGTCGTTGGAACCCTATTTTGGTTGCAAATTGAAACAAATTGAAAGTATCGTATTTAATTGGACAAAACTGATCTGTCGGTTGCAATTCGAGAATTTAGTAGAAGTTTGATAATTTACAGGCCAATTACCCTAAAATTATGGGGTTGCACTTGTAAACTTTTAATGTTTATTTTGTCAGAGTTAATAAGCCCTTCAATTTGTGGAACTCGTTCCGTTTGCCCCTCCGGCTAAACGAGTCTTCTAACAGTTCAATGTTGGAATTCGTTCGTTGCCCCTTCAGTTAAACACGTCATCTAACATAAATACACAAGTCTAAGATTAATTTAGGGAGAAAATGGCAAAATAACCATTCCTATATGACTAAGATTAAAAGAATGAAAAAGGTGAAGAGTGTTAACAAATGGGATTTAATCCTACACTTCAAAAATTCAAAATTCTTAACCCTTCTCAGTAGCTGTCTCAACTCCGTCGCCGCCACCGGTAGAGCTACACGTTGTCTAAGATTATCCACAATAGTTGAGACACCATGTTGTCTCAATCTCTTGTGGGTCTCAAATTGAGACTTTCATCTGCAATGAAACTATCATGTCTTAATAGAATTAGTTTCTGAAAATCGATGTTTTCTTAAATTTTAATTGAAATTCAAAAATTACATTAATTTAAATAAAATATAAATAATACATTAATGAAATTAAAAAAATTACATAATAAAAATAAAAAACTATGCCCATCCCTAACGTTCTTTGACCTCCACAACCATCGTCATGTGGAGCTGGTATTACTCTGGCGTCATGTATACTGCGTATCCTTTTGGATGATTTTCATGTCAATAGCATGTTGGTTCACCCGAGCACTAAAGATCATTGCATCTGCCATGGCTTGCTTTGCCTCGACAATGGAGGCAATTTTGGTGTTTGTCGAGTCTAAAAATGAATTGAGATCCGATGACTCACTCACCTGTTTCTTCCCTTTTCTTTTGGCCGCCTTGACGCCTCCTTCACCACATCTCGACCTTGTGGTGGGGGAGTCGTGCTTTAGCCTTCCCTCTCTGCCTCTGTCGAGGCCTAGGATGTATAGGCGTCATCCACCAAATTCTTCGCTTTCTTCATGGAGTGAACGTCGGGAATTTTTTGGCCAATAAATCTTGGATAGTTGTGCAAATTTCCCAAGCTCCGAAATACTTGAAGTGAGTACCTCCATTGGGGGAGGCGCGTGGGTTCGGCCGCATTTGTATTTTTTTTTTTTTTAAATTAAGACGCGTGCAATTGCTTTTGATTTCGTCGTTGCCCTCTGTAACCTCTAACTTTCTAGTAATTGCTTTATTTGATTTCGTCTCTAGAACCACGTTATACCATATGAACCATTCGCTATAAGAAAATCGCTTATCGACTATATAGAACCTAAGCAAGCATTTTATCAATTAAAACATTCAGTGTAACGAAAAAGTTAATTGAGACAAAATTGACCCACCTTACCTATAGTAAACTCTAAATATTATTCCCTTATAAATACATAACTAATATTATTATATTTTCTCTGATTTTGTACTGTATACACAAGGTACAAACTAACATAATTACGTGGCACAACATTAACTGCAATCATATATTGTCTCGCATGAAATATGTGGTAGTTATTTCATGTTCATTAATGCAGTGGGGCGTGGGTGTGTAACAGGCTAACAGCGAGGGCCTGCAATTTATATATAGTTACTACACAAAGTTTCCTATGCGAGCGGTTTCTTCCATCAGTCCATGAAAGCGAAACGCTTTACCCGCGCTAAAACTGAGCATAAGGGGGTGTATTCAATTCAGATTTTATTGAATTTTTTTGTATTTCAAATGTCCTTAGTATTCAATTTTAGATTTTAAAAAGTGCTTAAAAATATGTTAATATTCAATTATGGCTTTTAAAATATCCATCTAAATCCAGAGGTATTGAAAATTGTTAGACTTTCTAAAGAGTTTAATAAATCATGAATTTTGTGGGATTCTTAGTGCACTAATATAAAAACAAAATCTCTAGACAAATCTTATATGGCTCTACACATGAGATTTCCATGGATTCCTCTCCCCCCACCCTCTCCACCAAATACCTTCTCCACCAAATTATTCCAGGTTAGCATTTCTAAATTTTTATTTTTATTTTTTTCTCTACATATCTCTACATCTGCAATTTTTTCTTTAAATATATCTGCAATTTTCTTATCATTATTTTACTTTCAGATGGAAGGTCTTTTTTTTTACAATCAATAATTTTTTTGTCTGCATAATATTTTTTCTCGGTGATTACATAATAGTTTAATTAATCAATCACCTTAGAGTTTATTAATTCTTAATTGGAGTTTATTAATCCACAATTAAGATTTATTAATTCAATTCAGATTTATTTTTTATTTTTTAGATTAATTATATATTTATTTAATTAGTGGTCAAACGGGTTTGAGCCGATTTGACTGAGTCAAACCAGTCTCATGCATGAGACCGGACTCACATGAGACCAACTAGTCTACTTATTATTCCCATTTTATGATGTCCATTTGGTTGCCACAACATATATGAAATTGGAAAGATAAAATAACATTTTAGAGGTATTTTTGTTAAATCAAACAAAAGAGAGAAGAGATCATAGAATAGCTTTTTGTAGCATATATATGTCGTAGTTTATGAATTGCAATGGCATGTTTATTATATGTATTTTGTTTTATTTTGAAAATGGGTTAATGAAATGTTATGTCCAAAATTGATATTATGAAATGAAACGGATCTAGGGAGTACTCTTTATTCGAATTTTGTACGTCTGATTTGATAATTTTTGTTCGGAATAAATAAATTTTATAGATAAGATATGCTTAAAGAAGAAGAACTTCTGAAATTATGTTTATTAAAGAAATAGGAAGGGTTTAATTATTTACTTATTTTGTATAATTAATTCTTTATAGTTGGTCCTTAATTTGTAAACTCGTTACGTATTTCTCGATTTAGTTCATTTTTGACAAAAACTTGCTGGGTACGGTCGAACCTAGCTACGTCAGATTGATTGTCATGAGGAGTTAATAAGGTGGATTAATTAGAAGATAATTAAGGAGATGAAAATTAGGATTATTGATATTAATGGATAATTAATGTTTATTAATCCTTAATTAAAAATTTATGATGTAAAATAATTAAAAAAAAATACTATTAATTAATTACAACAATAAAATAAATAAACTACGGCACCGCAAACAGGTGCTGCTACTAGCTTTAATTTATAGCTAGCTGGGTGGTGGGAAATCTCATAATTAATGTATAACACTTTCAGTATTTTGTAAACTACATTACAAAATCATGCAGAGATGTTGTTAAACTATAGATTTCCATTGACGTGGGAGAGTTGCGGCGGGTGTTTAAATGAATATTTTTAAAATATTTATAGATTCTGCACTTAGAATAATATTACTCCAAGACTATATCATGATATAAATATTAAGTTAATTATCATATTGAGTGGTCGATCACATCATCTTGAATTTATAACTAACTATTAATATAGGATCTTTTAGCGTGTTATATTTGGCATTTTTGTACAAACAAAATAAGAAAAATCTTGATAACAACTTAAAGTGGCAAATTACGCACGTAGAAAATTGAATAATTAAAACATAAATACAACATATAAAACACTAAATATTGGTACATCATAATTTAATGGCAAGAAACCATTAAATTTTACACCCAATAAAGGCCTCAAGCCTTGTTTTATTCATAGTAATTCTACGTAGGTTGTCCGAATACGATTCGATCTGCATCATCTGATCAAGCTTAATGCACCCTGCAAAAAAAACATTATAATTAAAAATATTATTAAGGTTAGTACTCTTTTTTTTTCTTTCTGTTTTTGGCATAAATTTATGTCAATTATTCAAAGAATGCCAAATTATAACATAAATCATCAATTGTTCACGACCAAAAAAAAAAAAAAGATACATAAATTTGAAAAAACGAAACATCAATTGTTCACGACAAAAAAAAAAAGATACACATATATAAGCATATAGTTTGGAAATCTTAGGTTAACTTACTTGGAGCAGTCGGTGGAAGGGCTGATCTTGTACGGAATGTTGACGCCACACTTACCGGGGAGGCCGGCAGCCTTTCCGTAGTCGATGCCGGAGGTTGAACCGGCGAGGCTTTTCAAGCAGTTGCAGACGCTCTGCTTGTCTGGCGTAGTCTTAGCGGCGCCGTACAGACTCTTTACGCCGTTGCAGCACCCCCCTATCGGACCTTTTCCGGTCACGTAGGGCAGGCATGAGTTGAGGGATGAAACCACCTGACCGCATCCTATCGCCGCCTCACACGGCGGAGCAACCGCTGCGATGATTGCGGCGGCGATGAGCACCGAGCACATCAACTTCATGACACCAGCCATTTAGGAGTAGAATGCGTTGGAATGGAATATATTGTGAAAGTGATGCTTAATTGATTGGAATGGTAGTTTGTTAGTGTGATGTGTTTGTGCATGGGGATGGGGGTGAAGAAGGGTTTATATAGAGTGAGATTTGTATGAATTACTACTATTTACTTATTTTGGATGGCTAGGTAGTTGGGATGGACTATAAATGTTGCAATTAATTATTGCGAGTATAGTTGGAAAATAGGAGTTGGCGTATTTCCATCACAAATTAATTAAGGAAACATAGTGGCACATTAGTCAAATAAGTGGTGGAATCAAATTGTGACACGCAAATATATGGTAAATAATTGATTCTTACCTGAGTTTTGAACCCATTCTCAAAAAATAACTACTAGTATTTGATACTATATACATATGAGTTTGAGTTATTTGACTTGTATCACATTTAATATTTGTGAAAACCTTTTTATCTAATAATGAAAATTTTCTTACTGTATCCTTGGATATACGTCGTTTATATGTTATTAGTACAGTTTACCACTACTGCATATATATAATTCAATAATATCATTTCATTTTTCATAGTGAGACGAATCACAAAAACGTGACTCACAAAAATGTGCATCTCGCTAAACCTTACAATGACATTTATCTAAAAAGGAAAACAATGATGATATTGGAATTTATGTAACTCAAAAAAGTTGGAATTCACTCATACTTCAGTGAAAGACTAACCGACCCAACTAACGTGGAACAGTACACGTGTTTCCTCCGTCGGTGGACCAATTAATGATATGCATATGAAGGGTCTGCTAAATTTGTCAACAGTCTAAACCTCCAATTATTTGACTTCTAAAAATAACTGTATTCCTTAAAATAGAACACAGTACAACTATATTTTATCACAAAGACTTCAGTGCACCAATACACTGTATGAGACGGGTTTGACCCGCGAATTTCGCCACGACCCGTCCGCCCGCGTGGTTTAAAAAGAAAAAGAAAAACCGGCGGTATTACAATATTTATATTATTAACAGTAGCTAAATAACATATTAATAAGCTACCCTAGCTGGTAGCGCATTAGCTAAAGTGCTTACCGCACGCACGCCCGTGGCCAAGTAATTATTGTCATTATCAAAAGTAATCACTGATATGAAGAAAAGTAATGTTTACAATATTACTTTTCTTAACGACAATGTTTACTTTTATTCACGAGAACTTGTACTTTTAGTTATTTGGTTAAGTAATTATTTTCATGATGAAAAGTAATTATTGATATGAAGAAAAGTAATATTTTATAATCATTACTTTTCTTAACGATAATGTTTACTTTAATTCACGACAAATTGTACTTTTATTTATTTTTTCAAGTAATCATTTTCGTGATGAAAAATAATTATTGATATGAAGAAAAGTAATATTTCACAATATTATTTTTCTTAACGACAATGTTTACTTTTATTCACGACAACTTGTACATTATTTATTTAGTCAAGTAATTATTGTCGTAATGAAAAAAGTAATCATTGATATGAATAAATGTAATGTTTTAAAAATATTACTTTTGTTCACGACAACATTTACTTTTGTTCACGATAACTTGTACTTTTAATTATTTGGTCAAGTAATGATTGTCGTAAGAAAAAATAATTATTAATATGAAGAGTATTTCAAAAATATTACTCCTTCCGTCCCACTCAACAAGTCCCATTTGGGATGTACACGTAGATTAAGAAAAAGAGAGTTAAAGTGTGATTAAGGTAGTATTTTATTGTTAATGTTAAAGTGTGCTGAGTGAAAAAACACCGTACAATAAATTAAACAACACTGTTCACGTTTGAGTGTGACATAAAATGGGTTTTAGTGTGTTAATCTTTGTCAAATAAGGAAATAAGACTTATTGAGTGGAACACCCAAAATGGCAAAATGAGATTTATTGAACGGGACAGAGGGAGTACATTCCTTCGCAACAATATTTATTCATTATTTTTCTTAACGACAATATTTACTTTTATTCACGACAACTTGTACATTATTTATTTAGTCAAGTAATTATTGTCTTAATAAAAAAGTAATCATTGATATGAATAAATGTAATGTTTCAAAAATATTACTTTTCTTCACGACAACAGTTACTTTTGTTCACGACATCTTATACTTTTAATTATTTGAACAAGTAATGATTGTCGTAAGAAAAAGTAATTATTAATATTAAGAAAAGTAATATTTCAAAAATATTACATTCCTTCACAGTAATATTTATTTTTGTTCACGAAAATATGTACTTTTAGTTATTTGGTCAAATGATTATTATCGTATGAAAAAATAATTATTGACATTAAGCAAAGTAATGTTATAAAAAATCCAAAACGATGAAAAAAATAATAATAGTCAATTTTAGTATATCAGAAAATGTTAAAAAAAAAAAAGTAAAAATAACCACTTGGGATTGAACCCAGGTGAATTGGATGATAGGAAGACACCATAACCACTAGGCTACAACCATAGTTGTAAATATTTGTTGATATTAGTATATATATAAATGTGTTGTACAAAAAAATAATAATATAATTTTGTATTGTCCTTGGAGTTTCGAAACCAAGTACCTGGCGCAAGAAACGCGTGCTTCTCTACTGGGCTAACTGCCCATTTTGTAAATTGAAGCCACTAAGGTGTATAAATACATACAGAGCATCGTAAAAACAAAAAAAAAAAAATTTAAATTAAATATGGCTGGGGGCGCCGTATGGCGAGTGTATTCCACGCGCCCGAATTTGCTCCCCCTCCATACACGCTTCGCAGGTTGTTTCCGGGTCGGGTCGGACCCGTCTCATTCTACGCATTGGTGCACCGAAGTCCACCCCATATTTTACTATAAATTTTTCAAATAGAGTACTTATTAAGGAACAAGAATAAAATCAAATGAGGTGTATTCTTATAAAAAGACGATTTTTTTTATGAATTCATATCGTCAAGCGGGATATAGCAAACCTCATATTATAACTTTTTGGGAAATATATTAAATTGTTCAACATCTATCAATTTTCCAAAAATATCGTATTATTTAAAAATTACTTTATTGCTCAATATTTAATTGTTATAATTAAAATGTTTTGAATCATAATTTTCAAAATCAGAAAAGATAAGTGATATAAATAAAGCTGGTGCCATTTGGTGGACCTTTTAACTTTAGTGTGCATGATCATGGGCTCTTAAATTATCATAGTCGGTGGTACTGTATAATTACGATATTTCTCCGTCCACCATAAATGTAATTCGGAAGGGGTAACATAGATTTTAAGAAATAAAGAAGAATGAGTGAGAATGAAGAAGAGTAAAAGGGAGTGGAAAAGGTAGTTAAATTTATTTTAGTGGAATGAAGAAGAGTTGGTGAAAATGAAAAAGATAAAAAGCTGATATTATTGAAAAAATTCACCCCAGTCAACCCCAAGAAATCAACATTCTCACAATCTTCGTGATCGAATAGATTTAGAATGTATATTTAAATTTCATGATATTATTGAAAAAACATTGAAAAGACGTCATGTATAATTTTGTCAATATTTTAAATGTCAGCTGAACATCATGATTTTATATATACTACTATAATTAACGTGCACTGACACGTTAAAAATAATAATTATATTAAACATGTAGTGCTATTTGGTCATAATATATCCAGCCACAGGGTGACAAAATAGGTAATCATAATCATTCGAAATTAATAAATTAATCAGCAAAATTCGTTATAATATGAACTAATTGTTACCTCAAATAATAAAATATATATTTCTCGCCAAAATCACTCCAAGGTAACTTGTCTAAGAATGTGATTTAATATCTTTGTTACACATGACAAGGGGCGGTGAAAATTAGAGAGTGGAAAATTTACTAGAAACTTAGTCATCTCTTTCTTTGACGGGATTGTTTGACACCCGAATCCAAGAATTCATTCGGTGCCTTGTGGTGAAGAGGTAGAACAAACCTAGATAGTGAAACTGATGTACGAGTCTTGGACGATGGACGACAAGTGCTAATATTCATATATTATTAGGATTTAATTGGCGTAAACCTAGTCGGCGATTTACTCGCGACAATAATTTTTTTTTGGGTAGAGTTTGAATATGTCTATTACATTTTATAATGGTTAACGATTAGCGTACTTTTATATTTTAGTGGAGGCATTATAATTGAAGAAATTTTTTAAGAGATGCTAATATGTTGTTTTACAATAATACCTTTTAATTTAAATTATAATAAGGTTATATTAGGCAATATAAATTTTGTACCTTTATTTCCTTAATTTATCTAGAGTTCGTTTTCACAAAACTTTTCTTGCTACATCTAATGAGAACATTGTAAAATATCTAACGTTCTAGAAAGGTGAATAAGAATAAAATATGTTGAAAGGCATGACCCAAATCTTATGTTAAGATGATTTTATGTAACAAGTAAAAAGAACTTTAAAATAAAGATCATAACTCACACTAATTAGTTATTTGATTTTAGAGTTCAAAATGAAATACATAAATCTCATCAAGTGCTTAGTTTGAAAAAGAAACTATTCTCTCCAAGTAAGATTGATATCCTTTTCTTGTATTCGTTGCATGAAGAAAACACATTCTAAAAAAATAATACATTATTGTCATTGTCTAATTTGAAAATCTTTTCAACGTTAATTTATATATGTCCATTCATCATTCTATTAATTAAGAACATACAATTAGGTTCAATCTCTTCATGTCGTTCTAGCTGGTGCTTTAACTACGACACAACATAAAGTGCATGCTTATATTAAAATGAAAGTAAACATAGAGCAAATAAAATTCCATCCATATTTTTTAGCAAAAGAATACTTGTTACCAACTTTAGTACTCACACAATTATTTTGCTTTTATGTCAGCTAATAAGAATGTTTAGATTGTCTAGTCATGTAGTACAACAAAATATGATATCACATAATCATATATTGTCAAAATCTAGTAACACAGAAAAATGCAGTTATCTCCGTAATATTTAGACATAAATAAATTATTCATCTCATACAATGACTATCATGCTTGTTGGTCTTCCTAGAGTAAAAAAGGAACAAATCCTAAAGATTTCACTTTTTTGGTTCTTTCAAAATTGAACTCATTAAATCAAATTTTGAACGACCGCACAACAGAAACTCCAAAAGAAAAGGGTTATCAATAGCAAACAAAATCGAGAAAAGAAAAAAAGAAGCAACTAAATAACAAGATTGATATCACATATTAGCAAAAGTTATAAACGCATATGATAGGTATATTAATAAAATATTTCTTTCAAATCATAATATATTACTATAAGGTAAATATTAAATTATCAATAAGGTAAGTTTATATATCTTATGACATCTATCTATATATTATTAAAACCAATGTTGATTGAAGTCTTCCCCTTAAATTTAGGTCCTACGTGGCGTCCTCTACATTCAGTATTCTTATTTTTCTTAAATCTTCATTTTAATCATTTTTATTCATATGTATATTATTATTATTATAGTATATTTTCTAAACTATCATATTCATAATAATATAATACTACAAAATATATACGATTCCTTATTGACATATCGTAATCAATCATGCATTCTATAATAAAATAATACTAACTATATTGTATTTTGAATAATTTTTTTCATCCCACATCGGTTTTTAATAAGATTTCACTCTTAAACAATCTATATAAAATACCCAAATCAATGTGTATTTTCTCAACCAGCAAGTTTTTGCTCAACCAATGACCATTTAATTAATTGGCCAAAAAATAGTAAAGTTTTTATTTAAAATTTAGCATTGTCAATTATTATGTTATTAATATTAAATTTTACTTGTGACCATTCAAGTGTATCATACTCATAATCATTCTACATTACACTTATTAAATTGGACGAAAAGATTCAAATTTAAATAAAAATTACTATTTCAAAAGAAAAAATAGTAAATGAAGACGGGAGAATCGTAGAACAATTTTATTGAATTTAATTAGATACTTAAACAGATTTGAGTCATTCACTTGATTTTAGATCCTACGTTACACATTCTATATCCTCTATATTAATACATATTTTTTCATTATATTTGAGAAAAAAAAATTGCTTAGAATTTTTTTAGAGAAGAAAAATTACCCTTGCTTTTTAAAAGTCGAAATATCTCTTCTAATCCTAAGGAAATAGAAACAATGAACAATGTGGATTAAAGTTGAACTAAAAAATCAAAAATAGTAAATGAAAGTGGGAGAATTGCGGAACGATTTTCTTGAATTTAATTAGATACTAAAAATTTTCACTTTCATAATAAATTTTATAACTACCAAGTAAATTGCGGTTAATATTTTTGATAATCTTAATGAAGTATGTGGATCAAAATAGTAAATAAAGACGGGAGAATCGCGGAACAATTTTCCTATATTCAAATCAAAATAAGAGATTTCTTCAAAACAATTTTTTATAAATATCAAACAAATTGTGGCTAATAATTTTAATAAATGATGAATACATTAATGAAGTATGTGGATTAAAAATAAATAAAAAAATGATTAAAAATAATAAATAAAGACGGTAGAATTGAGAAACAATTTTCTTGAATTTAATTAGAAACTAACAAATTTTATTTTCAAAAAAAAATTATAACTACCACAAATTACGTCTAATAATATTAATAAATGATGAATTCTCGTCAAGTTTCAACGGGTTATACGCTAGTATTATATAAATATAATATTTTATATTATGCTATTGCCCTTAATTTTGATAAATAGTAAAGATATGTTAAGCGATTCAAATTTTGTAAAACAAGACTTTTTTATATAAGTATAGGTGATATAATACCCGTTGAAATTGCATTTTTCCATTTCTTTGTTTTACAAGTATTACGGTAGCCCTAATGATCAATATAATATAACAAATATGGTGTGAGCATTCGTTCACAAATTACAAATATGTTGTTACTCTCTCTCTAGACTTTGAGTGAATGAATGCTCGCAACATATTTGACAACATATTTGTAATTTGTGAACGAGTAAAGATTTACCCAAATATCATAATTTCAACACTTTCAGATCTAGAGTCTAGACAGAGAGAGTAACAAATATTAGGAATTCATAAAATATCACAACCCCTGTACAAAGGTAAAACTCACAAGTTTACCAATACAACAAGAAAAAAAGAAAAATGCAACAAGAACCTTGGATTTTTTTCCTTCACAGAAACAACTATAAGCACACAAACGCAATTCAGTCGAAACTCATAAAAGATATGAATCAATCAAAGGAAAACATATAGATTTAGCCAGCTAAATGTCTGGGCGAGTCGTTGAACATCATGTACCACATATACGCCTGCGAAAGCACTGTCTCCAGCTGCAGATGAATCCAATTATGTGTTGGAAGGTGCTGTAGAAACATCACCATCTCCTGAAAATCGAGCTTCTGCAGAGTGTCGGACCACTGCAAATGCAATAACCCGATGAACATCTCGGTTTAGGAGATGAAAATCTAAATGGATAATCTAGCCTGTAGCGGAATAACACAATAAGCAAAGGTTTCTTACTGTTAAAAGAAAGCTGGCATAAATGTATACGAGAAAGTCTGGCAAGGCGTCCCCTTCGGCGAGATATGTGTCCCATAGACGAGTGACAAGATCGAATGGAATCTGCAAACAATATATAAACTCATTAGTTTTCTCTTTTCACAACAAATGTAGTAAAATTTGATGTATTGAGTGCAGAGGAATCTACCTCGCGTATAAGAAGGCAATTGAACCAGCGGAAAGCAAACTGAAGAAATTCGAGCCCCTGGTCCTCCATATGCTTCGAACAAGGTTCTATAAATTTAATAAAGAAATCAAGAAAAAGAAAAAGAATGAGATAGTCTATTTAGATTAATGATTCCCAGCAAGATTGAAATTTATAAAGTTGAGAGTCAATCAAGAAAGCATGCTTCATACCATCAATTCTTCCAACCAACTCTTTCAGCTTAAACACAAGTCGCTGAATTCCGGGCTGAGCAAACGTGTAATGATCTTGCATGCCGTCAAGCAACTTTGTTAGACACCAGTAACAGTCAGCTTCTACGTCCAACATTTTCTCAGGAGGTAGATCAGCCATTGACCATGTCTCGACATTACCCTCTAAGTATTCAGATAAAAATACAACTAAAAAGGGTGTAGCAAGATCATTTATTCCCTGCACATAACCACTAGCTGGATGGCGTATAGCCCTGAAAGAAAAAACCGAGCATTTCAGTTTTAATGATAGATACGGGGATATTGTATATCAATGAAGATACATAAAACAATATTAGTCTCGTTGCTGATAGAGATCAAGAATAACATCATGATCAATCAATCACAAAGTTCATGAGTCATAGGAAAATCAAAAAACCATCAAAGCTAAATGTCTGTTGCAATTTGGTCTTTACAAATCTCATTAAAGTGTCTATATAAGTAGAAGAGGCATTGAAGTTTACATTATTGTCAATTTATGCACTCCTGTCTAAGAGTGTCGAGATAAAAATGCACTCCATTTCCTCTCTTTAACTTATACTTGAGAAAATTGCCATAGAAACAGAGGAATTTTTTTTCTCTTGTTATTCATTTTCATCATTGAAGCATAAAAAGGGTTTCTGCAACCCTCGTCGAAGAGCTCATGTTCAAGCACCCAGAGAAAGCATAAATCTTCTAATTAAAGGAAATGGGTGCTCCTAAAAAATTTATACTACATGTTAGATGTAGAAGCATCGCAAAACACCAGCAATATGCGTGCTACTAGTTACACCATGAATTTTATAACATCCACCTCACTTAGTTTTCGACAACAACTCAGTTATTATTTAGAATCAAATGGCAACATCATTGTTTAACAAAACATTTTTTCAGTCCAAATCACATATGAATCTTCATGACCTATATAAAACATAGACAATATTCTAATCATTTTGAGTAATTTATTTAGTTTTGTCAAAGGATTTGATTTCTAAAACTTTTACAATTATACTTAAGTTCCTTAGTATCAATGACATGATTTTGATATAATCAAATAAGTTTGTTGACATTGAAATCAAGAAATTAGAGAAATTGGCATATCATGCCAGCAGCACTAACCCTTCATTCAACTTTGGAAAGTACTACAAAAAAAAAAAGCGCAAAAAGCAATAAGATGATTGTGCAAATATAAAAATTGAAAACTAATTTAGCATGAGTAATTAGCTCTTTGATTTTACTGTTGGACTGCTTCATATTGAGCTCTTTAATGTTATTGCTGGAATTCTTCATATTGAGCTCTGTGCTATGGCAGGTAAGTGCATTCACGGCACTTTGGTTTGGCTTATGAATGCACCTAGGTAAAGTAATGACAACCATTTCAGAAGTCACACTACGTGAAATTTATAGGCTCTGACGGGCATTAGTCGAAGTTAATTCCTTAGGAATCGAAATGATTAATCAAGTATCTCAATGAGATGACACCATAGAGAGTATTTTTAGTACATGCAAAACGGAAAAAAGATAAAATAAGCGCAAAAGAAAGCATCTAACCATGTATAAAGTATTCGCTCCAGTGACTTTTGAACTTCTTCTTGTTGAAAGAAAGAGACGTCAGGAACAGTTCTGGGACAATCCAGAGCAATCTAACATGTGCATGAGAATCCATCATAAAGAAGTATAAAATGGTTGAACGCATATAGAAAGTAGAAACAAATAACAGCCAATCAAGGCTCAAAACCTGACGAAGCATGTTAATCTCTTCTTCTGTGCGCTCTGTATCTGGAATATCATAATGTAGGGCAACACAGTCAAGATACTCCAGCCGCTTTCGTCTCAGCACTGCTTCCCTTCTATCTGAATTAGAAGGCGCATATCCCTGTTGTTGGTTAATATTTTATATTCATAATTCCAAAATCTTACCAAAAAGTACTTGAGCACTAATAGTTCATAATGAGGGAATTTCAGAAGCTAAGGAATACCATGCAACTATAAATTAGAATGTATCCTTTATTTAGCATTCATAAGCTTCTGAAAGGACACAAAATGGAAGAAAAAGAAGCCTCTCAATTCAAGAACTCATAAAAATGTAGTATTTGGAGCAAAATGACCAGTATAAGGAGCTTTGAAACTTATCCTAGAAGAGCACAAATTAGTGAATTACCTTTGGAACAAGTCTGTCCGTAAAATATCTGAATACAGGTATCGTATATTCTCAATAGATGTATAACGGATGATATTAGGGAACTGGGCATACCAAGAGAAGCCTCCATACAGTAGGACGCAGATACTGGGGCACTCCGCTCCATGCTAATTCCCGAAGCTTTTCTGCATAGTGCAGAGAAGGTTTGATGAAATGAGAGAGATGGAAAGAAGTATTGTGAGATCAAAAGTTCATCACTATAAGATGTTCTCTTCCACGTGTCACTTTAAAGCTATACAGCTCTAGAAATCTTCACAGAAAAAAGCAACACTTGAATGCAGATTTAATGGGACATGCAGCCAAATATGTGTACATGCAGATTCAGGAAGAAAGCTATAGGTAGGCGGGGAACAAACACATGTACATAAGCTTGACATTATATATATCCACAGAAATACAATATGCGAACACAAGAGTGGAGTATAGAGTACCTATAACTAAAGTCGGCTCAGATAACTCCTTAGTGAACTTCATCAGCCTTGCAGAATCTGTAGCTCTAGCACCCATATTGATTTTCTGAATCTGAACTGTTATGTTTTTGCTACCCATATTCAAAGAGTTTGTGTGGTCAACAGAAGAAATAGCATTTGAATCAACCGTATGTTGGAGTTTATCCTATTACAAGACAAACATTTCGTAATCAGCCAGGATATAAACTTGATACCATGGAATAAATTAACATCTCACAGGCATGAAAGAGAAAGAGAAAGACACCTCCGTCACTGTATCTGTTTGTCCTGCTTGACCAACATCACTGTCTGAAAACCTCCTGTCACTTCTCGGTGAAGGCAAAAATGATGGGTCAAGAGGATCCGAACGCCTGGTTACTGATACCTTACCAGGAAAACTGCGACCCTTGAGCAACCTGCACCTCAAGACACCAAAATCCGCTTCTTCAAAATGTATGAATTCACTTCATCTTTAGGACAATAATTAAATAAATCAAACTAAATCACGAGCATAAGGTCAAGACTCCAGCATAAATATTGCATTTATCATTCAAGAATTACCATCCAAACTTTTTTCAGTCACTTTGTCCACAGATGTATGTTAGATGGAAAAGTATAAACACTCCAATAACAAAATGCTGTCAACTAATGAATTAAGTCCATTTACCATATCTAGCGAAATCGGAAAACAACCAAATATTCATATCATAATGTTATGGCTAGTGCTCTAAAGCAATTCAAATCTCAATAAAACTATACAAAAAAAAATGGACAACACAAATCGAATTACATAATTTGTCAGCCAAAGTTAAATTTTTCGACACCTAAAAACAAATTTTAGCTGTAGTATTCAAACAAAATCTCAAACACTACATTCCCACGATCTCACAATTGATCAAAATCATAAGGCAAAACTCTAACACGTTTTATCGCTGTTCAACAAAAATCAAATGGATTTTAAAACCACCGGCCCTCGCCCAAATTACAAATCATATATGGTAAATTCAAGAGCCAATTTGAAATTTCCGAGATAATTTCAAAATGAGAGCTCAAATCAAGCTAAATATAGACGAATTACAAAACCAAATCGAGGAATTGGAGTTATATTCGTAAAGATCCTGGTTGTTGCAAGAAAATAGATGTCTTAAATTAAAAAATGTGAAAGTAAAACGTAAAAATGCGTACCCTTGAATGTTTCTGAGAGTTTGGCTGAATCTGGAATCAGAATTTGAAGATGAAGAAGAAGCAGTTTCTTTGTTGCGATCTTCTTCTCCACCTCTGAGATTTCTCATAATCTATTTTTATTTGTTAGAAATCATGCCCGAAAAAAAATGAAAGTTTGATCAGTTTTTCTGTTGTCGTTGGTCCTTTACATGAAAATCTTTTGTACGTAGGAACTTTTTTTACCTTTTTTTTTTTTTTTTTAACATTCAATATAAAATTGGAACGTACTGTAATATTCACTGAGTTTATATTGTTGTGGTTTTGCAACATCCTCTTCCAAATCGATAGATATATCTTTATGTTTTTCTTTTCATTTTTCTTAAATCGAAACCAATTTCATTTAAATTTTTAATTTTATTTTATAAACGAAAACAACATTATACAAATCCTGTGTGGCACCCCCAAAATCTCTTCATTCTCATTTATCTAAATTCTCAAATTTTTTAAATTTAAAATTAATATTTTTTTTGTTATATTTATATTCTATATTATATATAACATGAAAACAAAATTTTAATAAGATCAATTCAAAATCAATATCTATATTTTTAATATATTAATTATCACGTTATATATTATCTCATAATCATATTAGTTTTAGGGATTTATAATCATAACAAATTATATTTTGTTCAATTAATATCTTTAATCCCACATTGTTTCCTAATCTTCATGCAATAGAAATTTATATAAATACCTATAATTAATTGTATGTTCTGCGATAATTATTTTGCATAATTTGGCTAATGAATCAATTAGTTGACCAAATAAATAGTTTTTTTTTTTTGAGCAATTAAATTTGCCTTAATAATTTGGCCAATAATTAAATATGTCAATAGATAATTTATAGAATAATGATTGTCCGTCGATTTTCAACGGGCTACACACTAGTTCAATATAAAATTGGAACATACTATAATATTCATTGAGTTTATATTGTGAGTGGTTTTGCAACATCCTCTTCCAAATCGATAGATATATTTTATGTTTTTCTTTACATTTTTTCTTAAACTGAAACCATTTTCATTTAAATTTTTAATTTTATCTTATAAAATTAAAATCAAGCTCAAGCTTAAGTTTAATAAACAAAAATATCACTCTTCGTTATCTAAGTTATGCCATTTTCTAGTACAGCAAAACGCAAACCAAATTGTGCCACAAAATTTAGATTATGAACTCTTTTCTAACTATTTTATTACTTGAAGTTACATTTTAAGGATAACTAGTTTAGCAACCGTGCGTTGCAAGAAATATATTTATATTAGAAGATTTTTGACAAAATAAATTATAGAGAACAAAATAAATCATAGCAAGAAAGTTTTCAAGGTTACATATTAAATGTTCCGAAAAAATTCTTTAAATACAACATTTTCAGTAATTGTAGAATGATCATTAATATCCGAACATACTAAGATTTTCAGGCCTTTCCGACTTATAACTCTTGAAATTGCAACATAAAGTTGATCGTGACTAAAAACTGGATTTTTTAGAAACAATCCAACTTGTGAAAGAGATTGACCTTGACTCTTGTTGATAATCATTGCATAAGATACTTTCAATGGGAATTGTCGTTGTTAAAATTTGAATGGCAATCGAATATCTGATGGAGATAATGACAATCGAGGTATCAAAACAATATTTTCTGCATTGTGCCCACTCACAACTTTTCCTTCCAAAATATGAGAACCAAGCTTCGTTATAACCAATCTAGTACCAATACACACAGGGGCATAGCCAGAAAATAACTAAATTTTTAAAATTTTTCCTGAGCTTAAAAGTGAAAAATGCATTTCCTAATAGCCGGTGAAAAACGACGTTCCTGAGCTTGAAGTGAAAAACACATTTCCTAATAGAAGAAGTGCTAATTCTATTAAACTATTTAACTTATAATTTTTCTTTATTTAGATCCTTGGCCCATAAATATTTAATTATTACTTTGTTTTCATCTCTTCCCTACTTTCTTCATCAAATTGATGCAACCGCCATTGTTTTCACCTCTGCAAATTTTTCCCCTAGCTCAACTCTCATCTTCATTCTTCAATCTTCACATAAATTGCTCCCTTTGTTCGTTGAAATTAGCATGGGCTGACTGCAATTATTTTCGAAAATAGTAAGAATCATAAGTATAAAAAAAAAAATTCATTGACGTAGGCTTGAGCCAACCCCTGCCCAAGCATGGCTCCGCCCCTGGTTACACAAACCATTACTTGGATCAATGTTTCTCAATAACATCACTAGAGTACCTATTTTAAGTTTTAACTTATGGTTAGGTGTACTTGAACACTTCAATCCATTATAAAATCCTGGTGTATGCACCTCATCCAACAAATTCAAAATTCCATCTAATTTCAAAGTACTATCCGAGCTAAAATATACTCAAACATCAGATGAATTCAAAGAAATCATGTGTTGATTTATTAGATCAACTACATCTAAAGTAGGAACAAGTATAGCATGATCTTCCAAGTAAGTGAAATCAGCAACATTATTTTGATAAGGTGGATAAGTGTTAAATACAATAGTGTGCAACGGATCACCAATATCAGTTAATAAGATATCAAGAGGAATTTGTATGGTTGCATAACCATCATTTGAACCTCCAACAACTCCATCTCCTATACTCGCAATCTAGTCAGAAAATTCTTTCTATTCTGAAGCTTCAACACTTGAATCAACATTCTGAAATCTCATGTTTTTCGTCAATTTCAAAACTTTGCAACTATTCCAAAGATAAGAAGAATTAATCGTAGCAATTATAACATCTTGTCCTTTGGGAATCACTTGTAAAATTTGATGAAAATCACCACTAAAAACCACAGTCTTGCCTCCAAATGGTAAATCCATACTGCCTGAGTTACAAAAATGCATTACATCACTCAGACTTCTATCTAATGCCTCAAAGCAAAATTTATGCATCATTGGAGCTCCATCCCAAATGATAAGCTTCGTTCGACCAATAAGTTCAGTAAGTGGACTACCTTGTTTGATATTGCATAAAATGGATTGATTTACCTCTGTCTAAAGTCATTTATTTCTTGCATATCTTCATTGAAGTAAATCTTTGAGATGTTGTAGGTAGTGCAAGGCGCACATCTCCTATAAAAACAAAATATACATTACAAATGAAATAATAAAAACCAATATGAAATAACCTTACCCTTGTACAGACTAGACATGCAAAACTGAATAATGATTACAGACACCTTCTTTCGCTTCACATCAATTTTCTCCACAAATTGATCAACCAAATTTTCCCAAATAGTGCAATAGACCTTGTTGTGCCTGCAAACAAAAACAATATTTGGTATAAAAAAAGTAATGATATGCAAAAACTTTGTGCATAAATTTTAAAAAAATATTTAAGACAAATATACTTGTCATCTTCAAGCAGAATCTCAATCAACTTGCACTTAGGCTGAATCACAGCATTTCCAGCATCTTTAACTACACCAATGAGGTCTGACAATATATAGACTCGAACACATTAGCATATATCATTAGTAAATTAAATAAGAAGGAAAATCTAAAGAAAAAAAAAATTCTATTATCAAAATAGTGGTTTAGAGTTCACATCTTCAACTGCTGTCACTACTTCAAATGGCTTGAATTTAAAATATGAGATGGAAATTGATTTCCAATAGCCTCAAAAATAACTGTTTTAGCTTTTAGGGTATGCAGTAATTCTGAAAAGATGATCTGCTGTTTCGAACCTCATTTGATTCAGCTTCATTATAAAATTGCGAATCAAGTAGACCCGACCTTCCTTTATCTTAGAGCCAAGGGTTCGCACAAGATTACTGGGGATAGACATGTGAATTTTGCGAGCCTACATGAAGGAAAAAATTAGCAAAATTAGAGGGAACAATAACAGAATACAATGTTTTGAAATAACATAATTCTTATTTTACCACTAAATCATGTAGAACGCATTCGAAGCTCATGACATCATTGTAGTTTCCATTAAATGACACTTTGTAAGCATGAATGCATCTCACTATTATGACTAAATCGATTTGTTTTGAATGAGATCATCTATCATGCTAACAAACGGAGGCATTGTGTTTTGCAGGAATTTGAAGAAGGATGCGTAAGAAGAAATTCATAATTACTCACTATTGCAATATGTAAATTTTTGGAAAGAAAAATATGTAATAGAATAGGATAATTTAAAATAGAAAACTGGTATTTCTGTGATAAAATATAATGTGTTGATATAAAATCATTGAAACTAAAAGTAGAACTTAAAATTTTCAAAAATTCGAAAATGCAGAAAACACATGAAAAAGTACATTGCAACTGTTTGCTGTTTGTAGAAGTGAGTGAATGTGTTTGTATTTGATAGAGAGTGGTATTTATAAAACTTTTTGGGGGGAATTCTTTTTTTTTTTTTTGAAATCAGGTTTTGGAGGTAAAATTTTCCACAAGAGTATTTGATTAGTTTACCCTAGTATTTAGGAAGTACCTAAAGTTCTGAAAAACATGGGTCTAAAAAGTATGGCCCTCTAAGAGCATCCACTATAGGGTTCTACATAGACCTAGCTAGGTCTATCCTTGATTTTGGTAATTTTGTTGGGATCTCAATGATTGGATTGACTTAGGTAGAAAAGTTTATAATGGGAGTTGATATAGACTTATGTCTATCCAATGATTGACAATGATTGAATAATTTTAATTTTTAATTTTTTGTGTTTCTAATTAATAATAATAATAATAATAATAATAATAATAATAATAATAACCACCTTATAATTTACATTTATACACTATTAATAGTTTTAAAAGATTTGACCTTTTTCTTTATTACAATGTTAAAAAAAAAAAAAAGTAAAGCCCACAGCCAAAATTAGTCCAACCCACAATATTAAACCTAGAAAAAACTAAAATTTATATGTTGTCTTCTTTCTTCCTCACCTCTTTCTTCCTGCGCCTTCTTCTTCCTCAACTTTCTCTCTTCCTCCGCTGAGAAAACTCTCTTCCTCTCTTTCTCTCTTCCTGCTCCTTCTTCTTCCTCAACTTTGTCTCTTCCTGTGCTGAGAAAACTCTCTTTCTCTCTATCGGCACCACGTGTCTCCCTTTAGCACAGTTGAGAGAGTCGAGAGGAGTGTCAAAATAACGACATACCTCTCGACCTTGTGTTGGTTTCGACCCTCCACTATCGACCCCGTCGAGGTCGAAGCGGATAGTTGATCAACTCCTTCGACTCTGGGGATCAACCCCCCTTAGTGGATGCTCTAACATTAGAAAGAAAGAATGGCTTGAAAGTATAGTGATGATATGACTACACAATAGATTTGTGATAGTAATCTGTAAATGATGTGGAGTTGGTGTGTGTAAGGTGGAAGTTTAGCTATTATTTTGATAGACTCTGCACTTACATACGTTGGAAAGTATGGTTCTGAATATGTTTGAAGTATAAAAATAGATATGGAGAAATATGTATTAGGAAAGTTGTTATTTCAGAATTACGTATTTCAAAAAATTATTATTTTTTATTTTGCAGAAGTAGTAAATTTTCTGAGTGGCAATTCTGTAAATACTGCACCCTAGCAAATTTTGGGCTGGAATATGGTATTTTTTATATTGTCAAAACTCAGCTTTTATATTTAGTATAGATTTTGTTTGTTACTATTATCTTATAAGGGTAAATGGGTCATTTCTTAACTCCTAAGTATGAAAGAAGCACCACAATTTTTAGGGCTTCTCAATATAATAATAAAATTACAATTTTTGGGGATAGAGAGAGTAGTATAGTTTGAAGGAACAAAAATGTCTTTAAATGGAGTAACATATTGTTGAGAAATTTGATGTTGACATGAAAGCTTCTTACACGAACTACTTATACTCTCTAATTCATCTTGAAATATGGAAAATTTTAACACTATTGTGTTTTGATTTTAAGCATGCATGGATATTCAAGCCACCACACTTATTTTCCCAACCTAATTAGAGGTGGTAGCGGTTCAGTTTGGTTCTAGAATTGGAGTCAAACCGGCGATTCTCGGTTCCACCCTGAGAAATTTGGAATCAAAGTGCGGACCATTTCGACTCAATTCCAAACTGGAACTATCGGTTTTGGTTCAGTTCGGTTCTGGTGGTTCCAAATCGAAGCCGCATATTTTGATAATTTTATACATTATAATTAGGGTTGTCTAAACGGATGACAAGTAATCGAGTAGTGTTGTACTGACCCAATACCTGCATGTTCGGGTAAACGGGTTGGGATACGGGATGCAAATTTTAGATATTTTGGGTATCAGGTATACCCGACTCCCGATCTGGGTACCCAAGTAAGGCCGCATTTTTACTTTTTTTTATATATTATATTTTTTATATATATTATAGTATTACTTTGAATTAATTTATATATATATATATATATATATATATATATATATTCTATTATTTTAAAACTAATAATTTATTATATAAATCTCTTATATGTATACCCCAGTTTTTCAAATATGATTTACTGATTAGGTTGCTTATGGTTTTATATTAATAGACTAATGATGTTGGTAACATATTTTTCATATTAAGTTGCATATACATTTTTTTTTGTTTGGTTATTGATTGTTATGGTTCTTTTTATTATTTTTTTTTTGATCAATTGGTTGTTATGAATCTTTGAGACACATTTTTGTAGTGTTATAATTTAAATTTGAATAATGTCAAATATTTTTTGGCATAATAATATATATTTAATAATAATATCGGGCAATTTGGGTACCCTAATACCAATCGGGATTACCCGCTCGGATATTTGGATACCTGATTTTGAATATAGGGTCGGGGTAGGCTATTAAAAATTTGAAAAAATCAGGGTAACAGAAATATAGATAAAATATATAAAAAAAAATATGAGGAACCGACGGTTCGTAACTGAATCTGAACTGAACCTAAACCGGCAGTTCTCGATTCTGCAACTTTGGAACCGTAACTAAACTATCGTCAAGCCAATTCTCGGTTCGTTTTCGCTTGGTTGTGGTTCTTCAACATTGGCCACCTCTAAACTTAATTCCCATTTCATATTTAATTAAGTTGAACTTTCATTCAATTTATATAATTTCGACTTTTTTTTTACTTAAAAGAGTAGGGAGGATTTGAACTTTATACATTACTGCTTATAGAGTAAAATCTTTGGCTATTCTTTTTGAAGCAAATAATCTGTACTTAACTTGACAAGACAAATCACCGCAAATTGTTTGTAATGATATTTATATTAGTTATAATGATGTTGGATATTAAAATGATATTTTCCGATAATTTTTTTGAAAGCAATAATATTTTCAAATATTGGAACTTTTTCTTGAGGATTAATTCGTAAAGATAATAAGGAATATTTTCCTCAATTTACATAAGTCGTGAATAACTCAATTTATCTATTCACACCAACCCCGACCAAACGAATAAAAGCTAAAAGATAAAGCAAAAAGCCAAATAAAAAGCTTCTATACATATACAAGTATATTGGGTTTATTTACAAGGTACATTAATTTATCCTAGAATGTAGTCAAAATCTTGAATCAGCATATTATTACGGTTAGAGGCACAATTTGGTACAACAGTTGTAATTAGTATACCCACTTTATGTTTTTTCTGTATCATTTTTTGTGCTTTTTCTAAGGGGTTGCGTGGGCGTGTGCTACTACACGCGCGTGTCCCTACGTGCGGCGCATGTACTCCACGCGCCGATATTTTTTCTTTATGTTTAGTTTCCAGATTATTTTTTCTGGCGTGGTCTTTGGCTCCGATTTTACGGCTCCTTCTTCTCTCCGATTACTAATATAAAGATAATCGTAGTGACAACAATTTGAATTCTTCGGCTCGCGATTACTTAGCAATTTAATCGGGTCATTATAGCAAATAGCAACGAGTATCGTATCCTCAAGGACCATTTGACCGAACTTTGGTAGAAATAAAATTCACGCGCTCTCCTACTATTCAAACTTTAATTTCAACATGATTTGGATTGATTTAAACACTCAAATAGAGAATTAGAGCAAATTAAGCAATCACAAATAAATAAGCAAGTTATAGATGATCAAAGATATAAAATGAGAAAAGAGTTGGTTCTAGGGACTTGATTTGATTCTAGATGGCTTGACATTGACTTTCTAATTCACATAACCAAGTTTAATCATCTAGATGAGAAGCATTCACATGGCTAATTACTACCCTCTCTCGAAAGATAGCAAGAGTGGATCAAATTATCGACTCTTTCGTCTAAGACTCAAGATGACAATCTAACTCCCAAAGGCATAAAGAATTCAAGCTCCCATGCATGCATTTCTCACTTACTAAGTCTCAAAACCATGCATGTTGTGATAATTGATTTCCATGAATGCAAAATCCTATTAAGAAACTTCACAAACACTTGGCATGCAAGAAAGATGATCAAGAATTCTCACATGAAAATAAGATCTAAAACCACAATCAAATAGATGAAGTCAATTAGAATTAACAAGCTAATATCAAATCCACCATAAAATCATCTCAAATCTCCAAAACCAACAACAAAACATTAGCTAGACATCAATGAAAATAAAGCATAAGAAATGAGAATTAAATGCATAATTAGAAATACTAAGAACCCAAATGAAGAAATCTTCAAATTAATCTTCAAATCCAACCTTCAAATGTAATACAATGATTAAGAATTAATGCAAACCCTAAAAGGAAATTTTGGAAAGAGGAAACTAAGCTAGGATGACGAATGATACGTTTTGGGGCTAAATCCCCCTTTTATAGGGTACAAGAAGTGCTAATGGATATTAAAAACGTAAAAAGGGCAAAATCGTCAATTTTGGTGGAAAATCCGCCAAATCGGCGGTCCGAGAGCCCAAACTGGCAGTCCAGCCGCCCAAATCGGCAGTCCGGCCCCCAGGCGCCAAGTGGACCGCCGGTTTGCATTAAGGCGTGCCACTCACACTAGCAACTTTTGGCGGTTTACCCCCTAACCGCCGGTTTGGCAGTCCAAACCGCCGATTCTTCAATTTGGGGCGCCGATTTGTCTTTTTACTCCCTTCCGTCCTGTTTTTTCACTTCTTCGTTCCGATTCTTCGATTCCGCTCTTCTTTGAACCTTTTATTCTGGCTTAACAAACCTCGATTTACCTACACACATGCACAAACTCCACCCAACGTGATACAAATCCAAAATAACGAAATCAATGCAAAACATATCACAATTAAAGGGTAAAGTTAGGCAAAAAGTGAAGATAAATAAGCTTAGTTGCTAATAAAATGAGTGTTTATCACTCCTCCAAACTTAGGTATTGTTCGTCCCCGAACAATAGATCAAAAATAGAACGTAAACACAAATAGAGTAGCAACTTTAGATCCTTAATGCCTCAGATTTTTCAAATCATTTGAAAGCCAAAACCAAGCATAAATTTCAATTCCACACAAATCAAAGGCATGCCAACCTCGACAATTCAACAGTTGAAACTCACAAGAAAGTGTATCTCTCAACTCTCAAGTGTATGGTTATGCACTCATCGAAATCACACAATGCAATCTACTCGCCATATGCTTGCAAATCGTCTAATATCTCATTGCAAAACAAATCATGCAAGAACAAGGATCACAAAGGGCTTTTCTTGGGTTGTAATGTAGGCACATTGGTTTAGGAAGGGAAAATTTAGCTAAGTGACTATCTTTGCATTTTCACCAACCTTATAACTTCTTCAACACAAACACAAACATCAATTTATCTTCCTTCTACACCAATCACTACTCATTTGGGGTTCACACATGCACGTAAAACACACAAGTGCACTAATTTATTCCCTTATGCTCTCATTTCATTCTTTTCTATTCTTTCTTTTGATTTTAATCAAAAGTTCTCAACTAATTTCAAGAATTGATCACTCCTTCACTTTCACTTTTTTTTTCCTTTTTCATTTCCTTGGTAGAGCTTATGGGAATTTTCACAATTTCAAAGCAAGGAACCCCCACAAATCAACTACCCAACTTCATCATTACTTCATTCATTTCTTTCTTTTCTTCTTTAACCCACCCCGGGATACCCTTACACAACCAACACCTCATTTTCTCCGGTTTGACAAAGAAAGACTATTAAAGCTCAAAAGGGATAACAACGGATGATTTAAAGCTCAAGGTAGTGTTTAGGTTTTGAGGTGGCTAACAAAAATGGCCTAAGATCACTTCCAAGTTCTTGCACAAACAAGAATTCTCAATATAGAAACCAAAGCAAGCTCTAGGAGAAGAATTGTACGCATAACACAAATTATAACAACATAAGGCCCAAATCTCACGGGTTCTATTCAAGAGTCAAAGAGTCGAGATCAACACACTATCAATCCATGCAAAACCAATCAAGAAATACTCAATTTCAACCAATTTTCATAAAAATAAAACATTATCATCATCGGTATTTCTCAAAAGTCGCATTGAGCCACAAACACCATAAACATAGCAACTAAACTTCAAAAAAAATTCCCAAGGTTCCCAAAGTTTCGAAAACACAACTTAAACTAAATAACCAACCAAACATCCAAACTACTCAAGTAAACAAACCAACAAACTCAAACCAACAACCCCACACACACATATTCACAAATGTATTTGTATTCATCTCTCCCTCCCCAAACTTATTCAAAACCAAAGGTAAACGAATAAGTTTGGAAGGATGAAAAGAATACAAATACCAACCATACCACAAAGCATCATTGGGGAGGAGGAGGCAGGGGCCACACTTGGCCTTGGTCGAGTTGGTGAGCTTGAAATCAGCGCACGAGCTCTAACATTTCTTGTTGGTTAACTTGGCTTGATGGTATTGATCTTGACGTGTAACACCCCGCGTTTTAATAGGCTTTAAATTTATTTTATCACTTATATGGATTATTATTGCTTCTATTATGTGAAATATTTCAACTTTTATTAGCTCGAATATTTTATTTCGGACTTGAGGGAGTCCGGAGTTGCGCCCCGAGTTAGAAGAAATATGCTTAAATATATACACGTAGCTTAAGCGTATACATTGGAATTTTATTTATTTATCTTCTTGGACTAAATTAATAAGTTAAAACCTTAATAATAATAATAATAATAATAATAATAATAATAATAATAATAATAATAATAATAATAATAATAATAATTATTATTATTATTATTATTATTAATTTTTTTTTTTATTACTCTTAATTTGGGCTGATAGTTTTGGGCTAATTCAAAAATCTGATTTTTTTTGTGTATGAATTGAAAGGGCACGTACAAGATGTTGGGTTAGGAAATTAGGACTTTCAAAATAAATTTTGTTTTTCTTAAATGAGATTAGAGATAAGGTTTATCTTCCCATGTCTCCTAGTGTCTACTCCAAATCAAATTCCTCTAGGTTTGAACTATTATATATATACTATAACCCTCTCTATATCGGTTGACACGCAAATCTTTCTTTTAACTAAACCCTCACAACACATATGGTTTGGATCGACAACGTTTCTCAAAGGGAAAAGTTTCTCTTGCTAGCCTAAGTTTTCCTTTCAAATCTGTCAGCGGTGAGTTTTCTTTTATAAATTTTAATCGCAGATTTCTTTTAGAATGCAAGTTCCAAAGTTAATTTCTTATACAGATATGTTTACGAATTTTCTGCACTAAATTGTTGAGAAAATGATCGATTGTCAGTGGTTTAAATAAAGAAAGAAAGAAGTAAATAAAAGCTTTTAAATGTTGTTGATTCTATTTTTTTTCTGAGTCGGTTTTGCCGACCCCTTTTTGGGTGTAAAGATCACAATTTAAAATTTTGCAATCATCACTTTTGATTTACTCAAAATTCCTTGTGATAGACGTATTGGAACATTATGTATATAATAATATGGATCATTGTCTTTTTCTTTGCAAAGGTAAATACTTGTTCAGATACTTCAATTTGTTTAATAATTTAAAATTTGGGACAAATGCTTTGTGCATGTAGACGAGAGAGAGATTAAAGATAGAGAGATAAAGTTCTATTAATAGTATGTGTTGCGGGTGCATGCGTGTGCAGGTGAAATTTATAGAATGGAAAGAAAGAATGTGAATTTTGTAGTAGACAGAGAATGGGGTTTGGGAGGTTGTAATCTGCGAGAAAAAAAAGTCGAGAGAGAGTTTGAGAATAATTTTGGAGTAATTTATGGTGTATTTTCTTATATTATGTTTAAATAGGTGCGGCACAACTAGGACCCTCGTCTGCTACTTGATTTGTTTGGATCGCGTGTGCTCAAATTTAAGGCGTGGGATCTTACTTAAACTTTATACCGTTGTTTTATTTTGTCCTTTTTAATACGATGTGATTTGCCGTATGTGATCATTTTAAGTGTTGAGCGGACCGTGCTAAGTTGTCCATTGACTTGCTCTCACTTGCGTTCAATACCTTTGATATCATTTGTCGAGCAGGACCTGTTGAGTTGTCCATTGACTTTGCTCTTACTTATTGACGCCCTGTACGTTGACATTTAGTGTTGAGTGGACCGTGTTGAGTTGTCCATTAAGTTGCTCTCACTTCTTGTTGCGTATTATTTGACTTTAATATTCACTACGTGCCTTCATTTTATTAAATTGGACAAATTTATTGGTATAACTGCCCACACTAAGTATATTCGCGTATACTTATCCCCAAACTTAAAATTTTCAGGTAATTGAAGTCGGAGGCGTGGACGTGTCGAATGACGAGTCAAAATAAATAGGAATTTTATTTTATTTTCCTAAGACATTAGAATTCTATATTCTGAATTTCTTTATTTCTTTCCGTACTTGTTGCATGCGATTTGTTGGGATTTTTGCCATCTTTTGGTTAAATAAAATATTTCGTCTTCTTTCAACTAAATTAATTATTATCCTTTATTCAAGGAAAAAAAATATTCAGTTTTCCGCTGTAAATATTCTTTAAAATATTAAATATTCTTTTAAATATTATTTTAATGCCTTAATTAGATTAGGGTGTTACATGACGCGCGTACAAGTCTTGTTGGAAAGAATTTTGCTGGTCAAACCAAGCTTGTTGGAAGCTTTCTTGTCGAGCATAGAGATCTTGTTGAAAACTTTCTTTCCAAGCATACAAATCTTGTTGAAACTCGTCATACCGTTGATACATCTCGGCTTGAAAGCTTTGTTGATTCCCGATTTGTTGTTGTTGAGGCTCGGCCATTTCTTGTTGTATAGTTCATTTGGGCGGAACTTATCAAAAGCATACAAAACCGCAAGAAGCTCCTTCTCGGTTGTTGTATAGTTCATTTGGGCAGAATCAAGTGTCTTACTTGCATAATATATAACCCGAAAGAGCTTATCCCTCTTTTGCCCCAAAACGTCTCCTATGGCTCAATCACTCGCATCGCACATTAATACAAAGGGCTCATTCCAATCCGGTGAAATCAAAACGGGGGTAGATGTTTCACCTGTTTTTGGTTGTTTTTAGTTGGATTTATTTAGTGCATTTTGTTCGATTGTCGTTGTGTTTCGTTTTATTTTTATATTCAGAATGCACTAATGTCTTGGGTTGAGTTTTGTTTGGAAACCACAGGTTTTTGTTTTAGGTGAATGAGCACGAGAGGAATGGCTGAGAAGTTACATCAAAGTTGAGGCTCAACGATCGTTCGGTGCAAAGACTGTGTTCGACGTTTGCTCAGTGATGGAGATGAAGGCGAGTTTTGACAGAGTATATGTGGACGCTCGTTCACTGTGGACGATCGCTGGTGTGGAGCTTCAGAGCCACTTTGAGCGATCGTCTGATGCCAACGCTCGTTCAGTATTTCTTCGTACGGGCGAGCAAGCTTCAGAGAACTACCTTGGGCGATCGCCCAAGGTCGACGTTCGTCCAGCAGCCTTTCATCTGGACGAGAAGGAGTTCAGAGAGCAACCCCCAACGATCGTTCAAGGCTGGCGATCATCCGTATTCGCATGAAGCTGTGGTGTTGAACGATCGCCCATGTTGGGCGATCGTCCATGTTGAGGCGGCGCTAAGTTTACCTATAAATAGGGGTTTTGGATATTTCCATGTTTATGTTTTTTTCTCGACTTTTATTTTATCTTTCGCGCAGACACCTACGTAGTTTTTTTCGAGTTCTTTTACTTCTTGTTCTTCTTATTTTAGATAGACTTATTACCTTCGATTCGTACGGAGTTAGTGACAGACTTTTATTTCGGATTAATCATCGTAAGTTCTTCCTTTGCATCTGAATTATGTTTATGAATTTATTCAAGTTCTTAGATTTAAGGTTTAATATTCTTGCCTAGATTAATTTGTTCTTTCAATTCTTTAGATTAGAAAAACCCCAAATCAATCAATCTTTATTGCTTTCTTTTTCTTTTCTGTTCTTTTCGCAATACAACAATCACCCTGTTAAGCCTTCCTCAAAAGATACGATATTCGGGTTTAACTTAATCAATCTAAACGGCCACGGCAATTTGCGTGCAACTTAGGATTAATTTTAGTCGAACAAATTTGGCGCCGTTTCTGGGGAAGACTTTAGGCAATTTTTGTGTTGCAACTTTATTTTTTTCTTGTTGATTTTCTTTTTCTCCCCCAGTTGCGTGTGATGTGTTTTCTTGTTTTTGTGTACGCAGGAATTATGGAAATAGTCTAGAGATACTGGGGGACGTTCTTAGGGTTGCTGGGATCCGGAGAATATGCAAGGTTACCAGCCATATTGGACGAATGAGTCGAGCTCTGCATGGAATCAAAACCAATGGCAGAGTTCGGGTTCAGCATATCAATTCGGGCCATCTTATGAGCAGCAAATACCGTACTTGCCTCAGCAGCAGTATTTTACTCCTCAACAACAATACTTTCCTCCACAATACTCATCTCCACAGATGTCATACTCGGTGCAACAAGCTCAGTTCCAATCTCAACTTGAACAATTTCAATATCTTCCTCCTCGACAATCTTCTTTGGAGGATACAATGAATGCTTTTATCCTGGAAAGCAAAGCGAGGGAGTCACAAGGGGATGCACTTGAGCGCCTCACCACACAGGTGGAGCAGATGGTTGAGGCAGTGAGTGTGATGATGCAACAGAATCCTACAGAGCAACTTCCATGGCAGTCTCATCAGGCTCATACCGACACTTATCTTAGTGACGGCGAGAGCGATGAAGTGGATGCACACGAGGACACTACCTTTCAAAAGAGCATGAATTCTGATGACTGTGATCAGGAGGAGTTAACGAGTCCAGAGGTATTGGATGAAGATGACTATCTGATTGAGCCCATATTGTTGGAGGATGTAGAAGAACTATGCGATCAAGGAGTGAACGTTGAGACTGAGTATCTGGTTAAGCCTGTTGTGGTAGAATGTGCAGATGAGCTATGCTTTTCGAATCTGATGGATGGAAAAAGGAATGGAGAAGAATATTTGCCGGTGTTCGGGTTTCTCAAGATTATTGCCAAATGTTTCTCTTATTCAGATTTTTATTTCATATCATCTGATTCATTGCTTCAGAATTGTTCTTTCCTTGATACTACTGACACAGTGGTCGATGGTCATTTCTTGCAGGGAGATTGTGAGGACTATCTACTGGTAGGACCAGTAGAAGTGCGGGATGAAGATGAGCGAATCCAAGCAATGGAATGGCTTAAACTCGAGAAGGAATTTGGATAACACCGATTTTCGTCGGCTGGCGACGTTAAAACTTAACGCTGTGTGGGAGGCAACCCACGGTTTGGTAATCATTATTTTTATTTTGTAGTGGATGTTGTTTATTTTGTTTTTTTCTTTAGGTCTTTTGTGTGTCTTTGGTTTTGCCTCTTGTTTTGGTTGTTTTCGCTGTGTAGGTTGTTTGAAGTTGTGGATTCTATGCCCTCGACTACTCTCCGGTTTGACCATCTGTATCACCCTCTAACCCTATCTCTTAATTATTATTGTGACAATGGGGATATTGTTTAATTTTTCTCGTGGGGGAGGTGTGTTTCTCTTGATTGTCTATCTTGTTTGTCTTTGGTTTATTTTATTTCACAATTGACCTGCGGAAGTAGAAATTGAAGTTTATAGTTCATGCTTTGATTTGCTTAATTGATCGGGATATTTTGTCATGATTTGATTGATATGGTTGTTGCATTTCAATTGTGGGGCATTTCATGCTTGGATGAATGAAGCTTGATGTTTAGTGTGGGTGAAGGGTGAGAAATTATGTGTTTTAAGAAGCGTATTCCGAATAATGAGCCTTTAAATGTCTTATTTGTTGAGTCAAGTTGGGAGGCTTCTGCTCTTCTGGGAACCATGAGCATGGGAAACCACATGAGGATACTTTATATGATCTCTAGATGTTTACACCTCATGAATTTTGGCCATATAACCCGACTTGACTTGAGAATTTAATGTGTCGTCTTTGTTTAAAATGGTTGTGATTTGAAGGGCTCTACCCCTCTTTCTTGTCTGTTTAATGTTGAATATATTATACGAGAAATGGGTATGGGAAACCATGCTAGGCGGCCGGAATTCTCCGTGAGTAAACCTAGGGAATATTGCCCGGAATTCACTTAATATCTATAATTTAAGAAATGGCATGAATTTGGGATACTTTTTGTTGTTCAAGTTTTCTCACCTAGATCTTGCAGTTGGACATTGAGTTGATTGAGTTCTTGTGTGAAGGGCAACTCATTGTTTTGTGATGATTGTATATGGTTGATGAATGATGAATTTTTCTTGAAATTGAGAGCTTATTGGAGTATGAATTGTTTAGTTCAATTTATTACTTTTCCATCTTGATTTGAAATGAGATTTGCTTGAGGACAAGCAAGGTTTTGTGTGTGGAGGGGTGTTTCACCTTATTTTGTGCTTCATTTTGATGTACAATTATGTGTCAAGTGATCTTTCTCATCACTATTTTGTTCGATTTTATTGTTAAATTCATTGGTTCTAGTTATTCTCGCTAACATGTTGGTTTTGCAAGAATTGCGCGAGAATAGACGAGAGATGGATGGAAATGAGAAATTATGTGACAATTTTTTAAGGAGTTAAACTTGATAGGATTGAAGTACGTCTCGATACGAGTTCGTAGGCGAAAACCGTGTGCAATATGATCGAAACAAAAAAGGCGCGCGGGACAGAAATTGTTGGACGCTCGTCCGGCACAAGTTAAGGTGTCGGACGCTCGTCCGGCACGAGTTAAGGTGCCGGACGCTCGCCCGTGTTGGGCGCTCGTCCGGCAGGAAGTGCGAGCAACGTCAGAATGCTCTATCGGACGCTCGTCCGCCCCGGGCGATCGTCCGACATGAAGCAAATTTGACCACTGACACTCGTCCGCTCCCAATGCTCGCCGGTCAGCATGGTTGATGAAGGATGAAACAACAGAGAGCAACCATGGACGATCGTCGACTCCAGGCGCTCGTCTGGGTAGTAGTGGTTGCGAAGAGACGGACGCTCGCCCGTGTTGGGCGATCGTCCGGGGTAAGGCGGCGCTTCACCCCTATAAATAGGGAATCGGGTTTATTTCACAGATTATGTTTTATTTTTCTTTTCCGCCGCTCCAGAGAACAACATGATACCTTTTCTTTTCTAGTATTTTTCTTCCCAGTTCTAGATAGCTTTATTGCACTCAATTCGTATGGATTTTGTGACAGACTTCCACCACGGATTCAGTTTTAATTCTTGTGAGTTCTTTTCCGTTCATCTTAATTTATGCTTATGATTTATTTTCTCCTTAGAACTAGGGTTTATATTTTTGTCTAGGTTAATTTGTCTTTCAATTTCTTTAGATTAGAACAACCAATCCAATCAATCTTTACTGCTTTATTTTTTATTTTCTGTTCTTTTTGCAATACGAACGTTGCCCTGTTAAGTCTTCCTCGAGAGATACGATATTCGGGTTTAACTTAATCAATCTAAATGACCACGTCAATTTGCATGCAACTTTGGATTAATTTTAGTCGAACAGTAGACACCAAAGCTTTCTTCAATTTCTCAAAAGACTCAAAGTACGCATTATTAAAGTTAAATCTAGAATATTTTTCCAACAACGAACAAATGGGCTTGAATACCTTAGAAAAGTCTTTAATAAATCTTCGATAAAATCCCGCATAGCCAAGGAAACTCCGGATCGATTTCACATTAGTTGGTGGAGGAAGCTTTTCAATGACTATTATCTTAGCCCGATCAACCTCTAAACTATTCCTCGATATTTTGTGACCCAAAAAAATGTCCTCTTTCACCATGAAGTGACATTTTTCCCAATTGAGACATAGGGAAGTGTCTTCACATCTTTGCAAGACTTGAGAAAGATTTTTCAAACAATCATCAAAGGACGAACCAAAGACTGAATAATCATTCATAAAGACCTCCATAATCTTTTCGATGAGTCCATGGAAAATTGCCATCATGCATTCTTGGAAAGTGGCGGGAGCGTTGCAAAGACCGAAAGACATCCGTCGGCATGCGAAGATCCCATAAGGGCAAGTGAAGGCCGTCTTATGTTGATCTTCTGGAGCTATTGCAATTTGATTATAACCGGAGTAGCCGCCCAAGAAACAATAATATTCATAGCCAGCTAGCCTATCAAGCATTTGGTCAATGAAGGGAAGAGGGAAGTGATCCTTCCTTGTGGCCGCATTCAAAGCTCTATAGTCGATACAAACTCTCCAACCCGTTTGCAAACGTGTGGCAATTTGCTCACCTTTTTCATCCTCCACAACGGTTATGCCTCCTTTCTTGGCACCAACTTGAGTCGGGCTCACCCATTCACTATCGAATATAGCATATATGATCCTGACATCAAAGAGCTTCAATACATCTTTCCTCGCCACCTCTTGCATCACCGGATTCAAGCATCGTTGAGGTTGAACCTTTGGCTTAGCATCATCCTCCAATAAGATCCGGTGCATGCATATAGAAGGGCTAATTTCCTTAATATCGGCAATGGACCACCCAATAGAAGGCTTATACTTCCTCAAGACCCTCAACAACTTATCCAACTCATCATTATTTAGAAATGAAGACACAATAACTGGAAAAGTTTCATCCTTACCCAAAAAGGCATACTTGAGATGGTCGGGTAAAGTGTTCAACTCCAAAGTTGGTGGAGAGCTTGGCTTTTGGCACTCCTTCCGGCACTCCTCCTTCAATGGGTGTATAAAGATCCAAATACCCCAAATTCTCCAATGGAATGCCTTGGTTTGCATCCATGTAAGCAATAGACTTCAACAACTCATCACACACCTCATCCAATTCTGAATAGAATCCACAATATAATACTCTAAAGAATCTTGAGAATAAGATGAATAAGAATCAATGAAATTACACTCTTCAACCTCCAATTCATGTGGCTTCTTCATGGCTTTATAGATTGAGATAGTCATCTTCTCATCATTGTAACGGAAGGTCAACTCACCATCTTGAACGTCGATCAATGCCCTTCCAGTTGCCAAGAACCGTCAGCCAAGAATAAGTGGAGTACTATCATCTTCGGGCATGTCGAGTACCACAAAATCCATAAAAAATATAAACTCCTCCACCTTAATAAGCACATTTTCCACAATTCCTCTAGGATAAGAGATAGAACGATCGGCCATTTGCAAGGCAATAGAAGTAGGCTTCAATTCTCCAATCTTCAACCTCTTAAATATCGAAAAAGGCATAAGATTAATACTGACACCCAAATCACACAAAACTCTCCCAAAAGTTTGTCCTCCAGTCAAGCAATAATAAAATTCCCGGGGTCCTTTTACTTCAAGGGTAACTTCCTTTGTAACACGGCACTACACTCTTCCGACAAGTTAATTGTTTCAAATTGACCAAGCTTCCTCTTCCTTGACACAACCTCCTTCAAGAACTTTGCATAACCCGACATATCTCTCAAAGCATCTAGCAATGAAATATTAATTTGGACCTTCTTAAACATATCAATAAACTTGGCAAGTTTCTCATCACTTCTTGCCTTGGCAAGTCTTTGAGGATAAAGAGCTTTAGCAACCACATCTTTAATTGACAAAGAAGACGAATGATTGGAAGGATTAGCTTTAGAAGGTACCTCCTTGGGAACTTGAGGCTTCTTCACTTGAGGAATGGGCTCTTCCACTTCCAATTCTTCATTCACAACTTCATCTTGATCCTCCAACTCCGGATAGTTCTTATAAGTAGTTTCACTTCTCAATTGAATGACATTACATTGATTCTTCGGATTAACCTCCGTGTTGCTTGGAAATTGCCCCGGCTTATGTTGAGAAGCCGCTTGATTAGCCATTTGGCTCATTTTCCCTTCCAACATCTTCACTTGCTTAGATAAACTTGTGACGGTTTCTCCCAAACTTGAGACTTTTTGCCCCGTTGCACCCATGAAAGTATTTTGATTTTGGAGAAGTTGTTGCATCATTTCTTCCATAGTCGGGGACGGCTTTTTTGGCTCATTGATCATTTCTTGAGACACCGAGAATTCGGGTGGTGGATGAATAGCATTGTTCGGGTTAGAGTATGAAAAAATTGGATTCCTATAATTAGGATTATAGGCTTAATTCTCCAATGGGTAACTCGAACGGTTGTAGTTGTTATAACCTCTTTGATTTACATAATTAGCATCCTCGTAATGCGAATAGTCTTCAACTATTTGTTGAATTGGTTGAGACACCATTTTCACATCCATCTTCCCCTTCCTTTCGGCTTCATAGTCTTTCTTGAGCATAGTGAATTGCTCAAGGAGATCATTGTACCTATCATTGGAAATGGAAGCAACTTTTCTTGAAGAACTCCTCTCTTGCGGCCAATGACAACTATTGGCTGACATTTCCTCCAAAATCTGAACCGCTTCTTCATAAGGCTGGTTAGTCAAACCACCACCAACGGTAGCATTCATGACCTCTCTTGTATGATTGGTAAGCCCTCGATAAAAGTTTAGAATTTGTTGCTCCTTTGAAAACCATGTTGAGGGCATCTCTTCAACATATCTTTGTATCTCTCCCAAGCTTCATAGATTGATTCATCTCCCATTTGAGAGAAATAAGAGATGTCCGATATCAACTTTTAAGCACGAGAGGGAGGAAAGTACTTAGCTAGGAATAGCCAGCACATTTACTCCCATGAAGTGATCTCCGAACGGTCTAGGGTCTTCTACCATGCTTTTCCCCTGTCTCTTAAAGAGAATCCAAAGAGCCTCAATCGAATGACATCATTGAAGACTCCTTGTATCTTGATGGTTTCACACACACGTCCAAGAAGGCACTCAAGTGGGCATTTGCATTCTCATTGATCCCACCTCCAAATTGTTCCGCTTGAACCATGTAGATCAATCTTGGCTTAAGTTCAAAGTTGTTAACATTGCAGCGAGCGCCTCACCCCCATCTTGAAACAAATTGACTTGAGGTTCAAACATTTTGTTGATAAGAGACGGAGGTGGTTGATTGGCTTGCCTAGCTTGTTCCTCCATTTACTGTCTCAATACTTGCATTTGCCGCTCCAACTCGGCCATTTGATTCGGCCCTTAATTGGCCATTCGACCCTTTCTTCTTTCCCGGCTTGCTCTCTTGTGAGTAACCTCAATCTCCAAGTCTAAGGGAATGATTTCGCCTCCCTTTCATCTTGTGATTATGCACTAACTCACCTACAAAAATAATTTAATATCAAGATAAGAATTAAAGGACACGAAAATATAAAAACAATATTTGAATTAGTAATCTTGGCACAAAAATCATTAACACTAAAAGTTCTAAATAGTCCCCGGCAACGGCGCCAAAAAGTGATCACTAAATTACTTAGCAAATTATATTCGCACTTTAATCAGGTAATTATAGCAAATAGCAACGAGTATCGTATCCTCAAGGACCATTTGACTGAACTTTGGAAGAAATGAAATTCATGCACTCTCCTACTATTCAAACTCTAATTTCAACATGTTTTGGATTAATTTAAACACTCAAATAGAGAATTAGAGCAAATTAAGCAATCACAAATAAATAAGCAAGTTATAGATGATCAAAGATATAGAATGAGAAAATAGTTGGTTCTAGGGACTTGATTTGATTCTAGATGGCTTGACGTTGACTTCCTAATTCACATAACCAAGTTTAATCATCTAAATGAGAAGCATTCACAAGGCTAATTACTACCCTCTCTCGAAAGATAGCAAAAGTGAATCAAATCATTGACTCTCTCGGCTAAGACTCAAGACGACAATCCAACTCCCAAAGACATAAAGAATTCAAGCTCTCATGCATGCATTTCTCACTTACTAAGTCTCAAAACCATGCATGTTGTGATAATTGATTTCCATGAATGCAAAAATCCTATTAAGAAACTTCACAAACACTTGGCATGCAAGAAAGATGATCAATAATTCTTACATGAAAACAAGATCTAAAACCACAATCAAATAGATGAAGACAATTAGAATTAACAAGCTAATATCAAATCCACCATCAAATCATCTCAAATCCCCAAAACCAACAAGAGAAAATTAGCTAGACATCAATGAAAATAAAGCATAAGAAATGAGAATTAAATGCATAATTAGAAATACTAAGAATCCAAATAAAGAAATCTTCAAATTAATCTTCAAATCCAACCTTCAAATGTAATACAATGATTAAGAATTAATGCAAACCCTAAAAGGAAACTTTGGGAAGACGAAACTAAGCTAGGATGAAGAATGATACGTTTTGGGGGCTAAATCCCCTTTTTATAGGGTACAAGAAGTGCTAATGGGTATTAAAAACGTAAAAAGGGCATAATCGTCAATTTTGGTGGAAAATCCGCCAAATCGGCGGTTTGGGAGCCCAAACCGGTGGTCCAGCCGCCCAAATCGGCGGTCCAGCCCCAGACGCCAAAACATATCACAATTAAAGTTAGGCAAAAAGTGAAGATAAATAAGCTTAGTTGCTAATAAAATGAGTGTTTATTAGCTCGCTCAAAAGTTAAAGTAATTATTATCGTTAAAAAAGTAAACATTGTCATTAAGAAACGTAAACCTTCGCAATCATTACATTTCGTCCCGACAATGTCTACTTTTCAAGATGACAATTTCTACTTTTAGTCAACCATTACAATAATTATTATCATTGAAAAAGTAAACATTTTCACTAAAAATGTAATGTTTTACAATCATTACATTTCGTCACGACGATGTTAACTTTTGCTCATGACAAATTCTACTTTTTGTTAAACGTTAAAGTAATCTCTCCTCTCCTATCTCCTATTAAGAACGGGCGGGAATTGTTGTTGAAAAAGTAAACATTGTCATTACGAAACGTAAAGTCTCACAGTCATTATATTTCATCACGATAATGTCTACTTTTGAACATGACAAGTTATACTTTTAGTCAAACGTTAAAGTAATTATTGTCATTGAGAATGTAAACATTATCATTAAGAAACGTGATATTTTAGGATCGTTACTTTTCACCACGATAATGTATACTCTAGGTTAATGACTCCCCTCGCTCGATCTTATAATGAAAGAAGAAGAGGCAAACCAAAAACGAAGAGGCAAACAAAAAACGAAGAGACAAACAAAAAAGAAGAGGCGGAAAAAAATGTGGAAAAAAAAAGAAAAAAACAAAACAAAACAAAAAAATTCTAGAAAATAAAAAAAGTACAAAAAATCTTGAAAATAAATTTTTTTTGGAAAATAAAGGAAAAAGAAAAAAACACACTAGAAGACATAAGAAGACAAAACACAAAAAGACAAAATACACTAACGACAAAAAGTGAGTGTATTAAGTACAACAATTGTACTAGAGTTTTTGTCTATAAATTATTCAAATGTCATCTATTTCCTCCGTAGGCCTTATCTCTTCTTTTATCCCAAATATGGATTTTCAAGCCCAAGTCAATACTTCAGTTCAACGTTGATCTCATGTTTCACAAATCCCAAAAAAAAAAAATTAACTTGAGATACTAATTACTAGGACTGTACATGAGAGAGCCAAACAGTTCCCGAGCTATTCCAAGCTCGGCTAAAAAAATTTCGTTTGAAATTCGTTCGTTTACTAACGAGTCAAACTCGAGCCTCAAACCGAGCTCGATATTTTTTCCAGTTGTGTTCGACCTTACCTATATTCTGTTCGTGAGGCTCGAAATATTTCGAGTTCGATACTAATTGAGCTAGCTAACGAACATGTTCGTGAATCCTCTAAACAAACATGTTCGCAAACATGTTCACAAATTTTTAATACTTTTAATATATATATATATATATATATATATATATATATTATTTTAATACTTCTTAATACCGATACTTTTTCGTTCATTGAGTCGAGCTCGAGCTTGAAACATAAAGTTCGAATCGAGCTCGAGACTACCAGTGTTTGGTTGGGCTCGACTCATATACACTCCTCTCAGTTGCAATATTAAAACTTTTGTACTCCCTTCGTATTCTTTATTGAATTGTCAAACAATAAGTGGCTCGATTCTAATAAAGAAATAATCATCCTTTCAAAAGTTGTTGATCATACCACTTCAATCACATTTTGTCATTCACCTTAATACCCTGATGAACCCATATTTATGTTCATTTTTTCGTGTCTTTTTGTTGTGTCTTTTGCGTCGTTTTTGAGTCTTTATGTGTCTAGGATGACACTAGTTGGAGGAAGTGCGTGCAGGGCAGAACATGTGCGATTATGGGCATAACAACTCACGCTTTTATGAACGGTTGGTCAAAAATCAAAACAGTTGAGAATGCACAGATGAGGTTTGTATGCTGGTTAGTCAGTCAGTTGAGAATGCAAGAAATAACTGAATAAAGAAAAACACAAGCACACAGAGAATTAACGTGGTTCGGAGATAGCACTCCTACGTCCACAGGGAGTTGTGAGTCCATACAACTCTGTCCAAGTTCTTCTGGACAAACCACTCAGCTTACGCGGGCTGAGCAACCGTTAAGGATAAGTTTGCGGGTACTTATCAACCTTACAGTTTAGTTTCCGGGTACTAAACAACCTATCTACTCAGTTGCGGGAAGAGTACGATCCTAAACCTTTTCAGGTGAAAGAAAATGGGGTTCCAACTAAAAGCTCGAACGTGAAATGAGCTATGATCTAACTCTCTACGAACTCTCACTAAGTGATGTTCTCAAGGTTCAATCTAAAGACACAAAAACTAACTAACTCTAGAACTCTCAACAAGTGATGTTCTAAGAGATTAAATTCAGTTCAGCTCGTGAAGAATATTGCTCTTTCTTTCGCTCTCTAGTTTCTTCTCGCGTGTGTGTCTTATCTTCTCTTCGAATGAATGAAGGCCTCTATTTATAGGCGGAGAGTATCAACTAGCCGTTGGAGGAGCTGTTGATCTCTGTTCTTTGAAAGCGATGGCTTGTCACTCATCTCTGCAGACTTTCCCGATATGGCATCTGTGAATCCAATATCCTTGAGCTACCAACCTTGCCTTATTCCTCACTATGAATCCAATGGCGTCTCTCTTGTTTTTGAAAATCCACTTCAATCCAATCACCTTGACACCATTTGGTCTTTCTACCAACGCCCATACACAGTTGCATAGAAACTCATTTAGTTCTTCTTGCATGGCCGTTGTCCAGTGAACACAGTTGAGAGCTTCCACAACGTTCTTCGATTCTGACACATCAGCTACAAAGCAAGATATCATGGCAACGTCTCCAGCTTGCTCGAACTCCTCTAGAACTGCCAACTCCTCAGCATATTGGGCATAAGTGTTGGAATCTTCCTCGGTTGAGTCCTGAGTCGCAACTCTGCTTCTCGTACGCACACCTTCGGTTGGATCTCCGATGATGTTGTCAGTGGAATGAACTTTATACCATCTTCGGTTGCGTCTTCCTTCTTCTTCCAACTGTGGCTGTTCCGTAATCTGAGTTGGAGTCTTCAGAGCTGGTGATTGATCAGCTATTGAGTCTGGATCCTCAACATTGACATTAGTTTGAACTGGACTCGGTTGGGCTTCGGATGCCGATGCAGTTGGAGAAGCATCAGCTAAATTTCCCCATTGAGATGAGTTGGGGTCTTCGCATTCATCTTCAGAGGAGTATGGATCCCCATTCTCAGTTTCCCAAACCAGTGGTTCGACTAGATTCTTTTCCCTTAGAGCTTGTGATCTGGTGAGAGCAAGTGGAACTTGTGGATCTGCCTGTTGTCCTTTAACTTGTTCCCTGTACTCAAAAGTAGATTCATCAAAACTAACATGAGGTGTTATTTCCACAACACGAGAGCTGTTGTTGAAAACTCTGTAAGCCTTGATCCGAGCGGCATATCCAAGGAATATGTCCTTCGAAGCTTTGGCATCAAAAGTTTTCAACTGAGTCTTTCCATTGTTGTGAATGTAACACTTAGAACCAAAAACGCAAAAATATGAGATATCAGGCTTCCTGCGTCTCCATAGCTCGTATGGTGTCTTTCCTAACCGCTTGGTTAGAAGAGAACGGTTCTGAGTGTAGCAGGCTGTGTTGATCGCCTCAGCCCAAAATCTCTTTGGCAGAGCTGAGCTGGTTAGCATGGATGTAGCTGCATCCTTCAGTGTTCTATTCCTTCGCTCTGCTACTCCATTCTGTTGCGGAGTACGCGCGGCTGATGTTTGATGGGTAATTCCATGCTTCTCGCAGTACTCGATGATGGTTTCATTTAGAAACTCAGTTCCTCGATCTGATCGGATAGAAATGATCTTCATCTCTTGTTGGTTAGATATCCGATCCATCAGCTTGGGTAGCTCATCTCGGGTTTCACTCTTGTGGCGCATGAAGATGGTCCACGTATATCTTTAGTAGTCATCAGTTACAACCAGGGTGTACTCGTTCCCGTTCATGCTCTTGGGTGTAACTGGCCCGAAGAGATCCATATGGATCAGCTGTAACACTCCGTCGGTTGAGGGAGTTGATTTCAACCGGAAGGAGGATCTAGCGAGCTTTCCCAACTGACATGCACTGCAGATATGTGTTGTTGAAAACACTCGGTTTGGTATGCCTCTTGCATGTTCTTGTCTGGCGAGTCGGTTCATTATCTTGAAGTTCAGATGGTTGAGCCTTTTGTGCCACAGCCAGCTCATATCTGAACTGCTCTTTAATAGCAGGCAGGTGTCAGGAAGACTACTGTTCCAGTCAGCATAGTAGACGTTCCCGGTTGGCGATCGATTTCCCAACAATATAACCTGCTTTGATCCGACATCTTTAACCCTGCAACCCTGTGCATCAAACTTGACAAAGAAACCATTATCACAGAATTGGCTGATGGAGAGCAAGTTATGCTTCAATCCATCAACATAAGAAACATTAGAAATCGAAACATGATTGGTTTCAAGGGTACCGTAACCTCTGGTGTACCCTTTTGAGTTATCACCAAAAGTAACTGATGGACCTTCTTTCTCCACGAAACTTCCAAGCAAATCCTTCAGATTCGTCATGTGTTTCGACCATCCACTGTCCATCACCCACATTGTAACAGACGCTTTATTCTTCCTCAGTTGTTTCTCCTTCACCTGCAAAGAGAAACTCGCTTAGGTCCCCAATTTTAGTTAGGTCCTGGAGGGTTAGAACCAGTTTCCCTTGGAACTGTGCGTCGCTTTTCCCTATATACTCGGATGGATTTATCATTCCAGATCACTTTTCCTTCATCATCAACTATAACAACACCTCAGTTATCCTTAGGCTTGTTGTTAGTAGTGACTTTCTGTTTCTTGGGAGGAGTTGGATTTCTCCCATGTTGAACTTTCGGAGGTGAGGCTTTCCCCCTGTTTTGATGGCGATTTTTATCCTGTTTGATTTGTCTGGATGATCGGACGCCTTGTTGGAATCTTTGTGGCTGACTCTGATTCCAACTCCCTGAGTGTTGTCTGTAGCTGTTCATGCCCTGTTGGTGATTCATATTATGGCATGAATATCTCCAGTTGTTCGACCTGTTCCTCATTGGTTGACTCGGTTGGAACCTTGGAACTGCTGTTGATTCAGATGATTGAACCCTTGTCGGTTCTGTGGTCTGTTCCATTCTTTCTGATGTTGACTCTGAGGTTGATACAGAGGTCGGTTCTGATTCTGAGTTCGGTTGCGATTATGTCTTCAACGCCTCTGATTTCTCTTCTGACTTTTGGAACATTCCCCCTCGGTTGATACCCCAACCGATGGAACATTCTGTCCTTCATCTACTATTCCTTTTCCCTTCTCCGTTGTGGTTGCCTTGGTCGGTTGAGCTTGCTGAGAAACGGAGGTTGAATTACTTTGTGGTGACTCAGGTTCCACTGTGTTCGGTTCGACAGCATTGACCTCAACAACTTTGATGAAGGTTGCTGGAGGAATTCCACTATCTTTAATCACATCATAACCTAGTCCTGACACGTCATCCATCTGTCTGCTGTAACTGATAAGATTCTCTATGATCTTGGATGACTGATATAGCTTGATTAGATTATCCTTCTCAGTTTGCAACTCCTTGAGGAAGACAGTTATCGGCTCGGTTTGTCCATCTGACTTCTTTATCAGCTGGTCGATCTGAACCTCTTGATTTTTCAACTGATCTTGCTACTCTTTGATCTGCTTCGTCAACTCCTCATCAGTTGGAGCCTTAGCCTCGTTCAGTTGACTCTTGAGATTCTCAATCTCCACGGTTTGGCTCTTGATCAGATCGTCCTTTTCAGTTAAGGAATCTTCAAGTTTGGCGAACTGAGCTTGAAGACTCTTAAACTCAACCAATTGGTGATGCAGTTCCTCACTGAGTTCTTGAAAGTCACTCCAGGAGGGTTCCAACTCTTCGTCCAGAGATTCCTGCATGTTAGAAGTATTGAAAGAATTTAACTTAGCAGGATTAGAGTGTACCTCAGTATCCTCTTGGTCGGTTCTAAGTGCCATGAGGCATTGATCCTGACTGATGGCGTTGTTGGTAGAAGTCAACTCATCCTTATCTTCAGTGTCAGTGAAGATGTCCATGTCGTCAGCTGCTTCTTCTGCTACCATGGCCTTGTTCTTTCCAGCTTGCTTGGCCCTCATAGCTTCTCTCTCTTTCTTTGAGAGGTCTGGACAGTCAGCTTTGAAGTGTCCTTCCTTGCCGCATTCAAAGCAACCGTTGGTCACAGGTTTTGAACTGTCTCGAATTCGGTTGGATTTGTAGAATCTTTTGTATTTCCCGAACCGAGTGTCCATGTCGGCTAGTTTCTTTGACAGGGCTGCAATGTTCTGTTACAGTTCCTCTCTGCTTAGCTCCTTTGCAGTTGTGTCAGCTGATCTAGTTGGCCTCGATGTTCTCGATTTGGAGTAATCAGCTCGAAGAGCAACTGACTTTGAGGCTGAACCAACATCCTCAAGTCGACTCGTCTGAACCGAGGACTGAGATCTTCTTCGGTTCACCTTATACTCATTTCCCTTTAAGATTAAGAACAATCTTTCAGTTTCCATTTCACCAAGGTCAGCTCGGCTCTCGTGGATATTGGTGAAAGTATCCCACTCAGTCGGTAGAGCTTGCAACACTTTGAGATTGATTTCTCTTAGTGTGTATTTTCCTCTTCGGATGGACTGGATTCTTCTGAGGATGTCCATAAACCGGAGCTCTAGCTGATCAATTGTTTCATCTGTCTTCAGACAAAAGTTGTCGAAGTCTTGGCATGCATGTGAGAACTTGTTCTCCTTCGTCTCATCGCTTCCTTCGCTCAGCGATGCCAGGATATCCCACATTTCTTTGGCAGTCTCATACTCTTCAATCCAAGGGAGATAATCTTGTCCAACAGTGGACATAATTGTGCTTTGAGCCCAGATATCTAACTGGCTCACCTTGGCTTCCTCTGGAGTGTAATCTTCCGGCTGCTTCTCCACAAACTCCACAACTGTATCCCCATCGTTGGGATTTGTAGGAGTGCGAGCTATTCTTTCTTTGATGATGATCGGTCCGGAAGAGAGTACTTGTTGCATCTTATGATGCTTCGACAGTAAGATCTTCTTCATCCGTGTCCTCCAGGATGTATAATTTACTACCGAGAACATGACAACGATCTTGTCCTTGACGTCCATCTGCACACAACAGCAGAACAAATATGCAAGCAAATATGCACTAGCGTGAAAAAAAAAGATTTGTTTAGTTGACCACTGAAGAAACTTTCTCGAATTCACACCTTGTGAAACAAAGTCAGTAGTCTTTTGAACCACTGCTCTGATACCACTTGATGGTCCCGATACGAGTTACTGGTGTATGGGGGGGGGATTACACCAGTTAGGATTTTAAAACTAAACTTCTGAAAAAGACTTCAACCGAGTAAAAAAACTCAGTTGGAATCTCTCAGCTGAGTAAGCAACCTCAGCTGGAAGAGTGGTGCTGTGTGGAATGTGGTGGAAATTAAACTCGTATAACAACTCACGCTTTTATGAACGGTTGGTCAAAAACCAAAACAGTTGAGAATGCACAGATGAGGTTTATATGCTGGTTAGTCAGTCAGTTGAGAATGCAAGAAATAACTGAATAAAGAAAAACACAAGCACACAGAGAATTAACGTGGTTCGGAGATAACACTCCTACGTCCACGGGGAGTTGTGAGTCCACACAACTCTGTCCAAGTTCTTCTGGACAAACCACTCAGCTTACGCGGGTTGAGCAACCGTTAAGGATAAGTTTGCGGGTACTTATCAACCTTACAGTTTAGTTTCCGGGTACTAAACAACCTATCTACTCAGTTGCGGGAAGAGTAGGATCCTAAACCTTTTCAGGTGAAAGAAAATGGGGTTCCAACTAAAAGCTCGAACGTGAAATGAGCTATGATCTAACTCTCTACGAACTCTCACTAAGTGATGTTCTCAAGGTTCGATCTAAAGACACAAAAACTAACTAACTCTAGAACTCTCAACAAGTGATGTTCTAAGAGATTAAATTCAGTTCAGCTCGTGAAGAATATTGCTCTTTCTTTCGCTCTCTAGTTTCTTCTCGCGTGTGTGTCTTATCTTCTCTTCGAATGAATGAAGGCCTCTATTTATAGGCGGAGAGTATCAACTAGCCGTTGGAGGAGCTGTTGATCTCTGTTCTTTGAAAGCGATGGCTTGTCTCTCATCTCTGCAGACTTTCCCGATATGGCATCTGTGCTCATCTACTTTCCATCTGAGATAGCCCTGTGTTGGGCCAAATGGGGTAATGACTGAACGGTCAAACCTTCACGTGACTTCCTTTTTTAAATTCAAATCTTAACAACAGACTTCCAACAAGGAGTGGTCGGTTAAGACTTTCGATCTTCAACTAACTTGTTCTTCAGCCGATATTCTTATCTGACAACTAACAGTTGAACTCTCAGCTGACTTCATCTTCAAAGCTGTTGATCTTCTCGGTTGAGTTCTACAACTGATGTTCTGAAACTGAACACTCAGTTGTCTTCCTTGTATTTGATCAGTTGGGTTCGAACGCTCAGATGGCTTTCTTTCATCTGATGTTCTCTTCCCCTTTACTGCTTCTCATCTGATGAACACTCAGTTGTTTTCCTAACAACTGATGTTCTGTCCGAGTGATGCCATGTTGCCATCTTCAGCTGGAGTCTTGTAAAGATAAAATCTTAACAATGCTCAAACAGCGAGCCTACCTACTAACATTAGGTTCTGGCAACATCTACTCGGTTGGGGTCAGTTGGTTTTGGAATTCATCAAAACTCTTACTAATAAATTTCCCAACAACAACAATACCATACAATATGAGTACAAGGCTGAAGTCTATAGCTGGGAATGAAAAGGCGTATCTTGAGCAAGTTACAGGTGAAGGAGTACCTCCACATATTATTTTGGCCAAAGTAGCAGAGTACCTTAAATTGTGCGCGTCGAGGGCAAGATTGACACGGATGTGACCAAGGCAGAAGGAATGTGGGCCATGGGCAGCGGACGTTACTTCATCTCCAAGGAACAAGATGAGGAAGGAAACTTCCATCCTTATCATGAAGAGTTCGATCAAAGTCTAATCCATCTAGGAGAAGGAAAATTGTCCAAATCTATCCCAACAAGGAAAGGAGGCTTAACAAGGGAAGAAGTTCAAGCCCATAAGGAAATTGACTTCAACCTTAATTCCTGCCTATATTTGGTTGATTCTCATTCTTTAGTTAAGTTTTTCGTTCTGCAAATTTATTTCGAGTGTTGAAAGGAGTATATAGGTACTATGGGCAACGCCATTTACTTTTCTGCACTACTTTCTGCTGGCAATCATGGCCAAAATGTTTTCTGTTTTGTTGGAGTACAGTTCATATTTCAGATTTAATTCTAAGTATGTTTTCCTTTATATCTTTTGTGTTGATTTCAATTTATATTATGACTAGCTAAATTCCTAAGCCTGAATTGGTGAGATAACTTGAGCATAAACCGAAACACTCGTGAGGTCTAATTTGAGTTAGATATTTGCATGCTTTAATTCCCGAAATACTAGGTTTGTTGACCAATGCTTTTATTGAACTTGAGTAGTTAATACGCTGTTAATTGCTTAGGCAAGATAAAAGTACAAATAGTAATCAGGAGTTCACATAGAGAGTCTCTTGCGACTGAAAAGTATAAAGAGTATTGGAAAGCAGTCGATGTATTGAGCATCTCTTGGCTAATTTAGGTCTAAACATTCCTAATGTTTCTTGGGCAAGATAGTAGCTGAAGAGTCTTCGTGGCTGTCTTGATCAGCGAAGAGATTTTTCTAGAGTGTTTCTGGCATAATCTAAGTTAAAAGGATAGATGAAGAGTAGAGTATTCTAGTCGTGACTTCGTGACCATAGGGCCAGAATTAATCTGCTTGGAAATTGAATAGTAATTGCATGTGACAAAGTCTTTGCACCAATGACCGAGTGAGTGTTTATGTTCAATGATTCGATCCCAATCCAGGTATCTTTTACTCCTTCCGTCCCACCGAACACGGCCTATCTTCCATTTTGGGACGTCCTACTATACTTGACTTGTTTCCTTTAAAGGAAACAATTAGTTTATATACATGGCCCATCATCCCATCCAAACCCCACTAACCTACTCCCACTACACACTCAACCATCCCATCTATAACTTTATTAGCATTATAAAATATTGCATTCACACTACACTAAACACTTTCTTTATATCTAATACCATTTTTCTTAGTCTCCGTGTTCATATGAACTAGATCGTATTCGGCGGGACGTAGGGAGTAATATTGATCAAGTTCTTGTTTAGTTTTCAGTATTAGTTTTCAGTACTATTTGACCAAGACAAGTACAGTTGAGACCAAAACCCTATTTTGTAACACCGGTACGTGGAAGAGAGACTACGCCAATTCCCTTTGGTTCGACCCTGCTTACTGCTGGCTACCGCTTACTGTGGGAAAGGAAATCTATAAATTTATTTGTGCGAAGCTAAACAACGGCTTCGTCATTCCCTTACACAAAATTTTTGAGCCACTCAATGCCAGATGAAGTCTCCAAGTGGCCGAAGTCAAACTTGTGGAAAGTCTTCCACTCCAAAAGTGCCCTTTGAAGGACGTCATCGCCGACTTCGCCGCTACTCCAAATCTTTTTGTAGACTTGTTGGAAGTCCACCAATTCCTTCGTTACTCGCTTCCAATGAGATTGCAATTGACTAAGGATGCGAGTGTAGGTTCCCTCGGACCGAAAGTCGTTGTATCGCTCCACCAAACGCTCTCAATACGTGGCCAATTTTTGGTTGTTCCCGATTATTGGATCTTCGCTAGCATCGATCCAACAATGAGAAAATATTTTCGTCTCGGTGGAGCTATAGTTACACTGCCATCGGGCTTCACCGGTGCTGCCGGTGGATCGGCTATCGCCACCGCCACGTTTGTCGCTCGAGTATGCGCTCCAGTCTTTTTCTTTGGCGTGGAGTGGCCATGCGCTCCTCTGGCTCCACATTGACATCGTCTTGAGACTCGTTCAAGTTAACGGCGGATTGGAAGTCATCGAAAGGATGTGTTTTGTAGCCGGCGAACGAACCGTCGGCAAATTAGGCCTATAGTGGGCAAATTTCGTACTTTCATTTTAGATCCAATGGACTTACCTTATTAGCCCAACGAGTTAGATGAGCGGAAAAACCGACCCAATAAATAGTATAATAAGCCAAAAATCATCAAGCCTCAAGCAATCAAGATTAAACTATTAATGGTCCATCAAATCAGCTCGACTGTCATGGTCAAGATATATCTTGACTGTTCCACAAAAATATGAACAAACGAGAGTGGTAGAATGGATGGATAAGGCCGACACACTAAACCCTAAGAGGCCAGTCATCCTATATATACAGCCCAACTAGGCCACAATCAGACACATGGACTCACACTCGCATTATCACACGATCTCTCTCCATCTTGTCTCTACTTTTTTGCCGCCCTACCTTCTTCTCGCTCTCATCAACCTGACATAACAACTCTTGCTACCTTCGTTATCAGGTGGTCACCATATCTCTTACTTGTTGCCGTTTCCACCCTCCAGATCGACTACCCAGATCTTTCATTATTCTCATCTGTCACTTTGTTTTTTGCTTTCTTCAATATTTTTCTCATTATTCCGTTACTTACTTCGGCATTGGAAGCTCTACGGTCGACACCCCCCACCGATGCTCAACCAAGGGCTCTTACGTGTTCTTGTGTTGACAAGTTGCTAGCGCTCGATCGATTCGGACGTACCTGACGTCATTCTAAATTGTAGATTTAGCCTCCACAAGACCGATAGGCACCCCCAAACGGCTGTGATGCAAATGTCGGCGAGGCCAATATATAAGATGGCATTGGTGAACCAAACGATCCGAATAAATTGCAGCTAGAGAAGTGAGTAGAAACGTTTGGAATCGAGGGGATCGATAGTAGTACTTTGGAGAGTTGGATCGGCATGATCGTCGAAATGAGAGAACCAAGATGAATTGGGATCTATTTTATAGGTTAAAGAGAATATAATAAAATAAATTGAGGGTGAAATTGAGAGAGAAATGAGAAGAATAAGAAGATTGGTGAAAAATGATTTGAAGTTATGTATTATTTATAGCAGAAAAATGGAATAAAATTTAAAAAATTCAAACGGCTACCTCGGCAGCCAATGGCAATCGCCGGTCCGCCACGTCAGCAATTGAATGACTCACTAAACTGGCGGAACTCCGCCATTTTCCTAAGCCAGCGGGCTGGCGGCAGCAAAATAACTGGCGCGCGTCCATAATGAGCGCCAGCGGCCCACTGGTGCCGCTGTAGGTGCTCTTAGGATAGGGTAGTGAGTTAGTTGTTAGTGGTAGTGGTGGACCCTAGTAAGTATTTTATGTAAATAAGATGAAAAGTAAGGATAAAAACAAGAAAATAATTTGTGGTGGAATAGCATACCAAAATGGAAACATTTTCGTGGCCGGGTTAATAAGAAGATGTAATCCATCCATATAGCCACTTTGACTAGGTTGACTACAATAGTTGTCAAGGAACTTAATATGGGTAAATTGTAACCAAAAACGTGTTTTTTGGACAAAAATACCCCTTCTTTTCACTTTTTCTCTTTTTCTCTCTCATCTTTATCTCATTTCCTCTTTCTTTTTCTTCTCTTTTATTCTTCTCCATCGTATTTTTTCTTCCTACTGCTTTTCTTCTTCATTTTTTTTCTTCTTTTCTTCCCGTAGCCCCGTCGCCGCCGCTCTCTTTCTCTCGCCGCCGCCATGCGCCCCTCCCGTCGCCCCGTCGTTGCCGCTCTCTCTCTCTCTCTCCTTCCCGTTGTCGTCGCTCTCTCTCTAGATCTGCTATCGCCGCCTTCGTCGCCCCTCCCATCGTCGCCGCCCTCGACTATTTTGCACCGCCGTAGAGCTCTTTTGTCGCCGCCGCTGTCGATCTGCTGTAGCCTCGCGTCGCTGTCGTTGCTATTGTAAATGGTTGCTTTTGTGTTTGGCCTTGTGTTTTTCTTAGCCTTGGCTAACCCTTCAGTAACTCAATAAGTTTAATTTTCACACCTTTTCTTGAAAATCTTCAATGACCTCAACTTTTCTAGGCTGATGCACTGTTTCTCTGTCTCTCTCTCTCTCTGTGTCTTGCAGATGCAAGTTAATGGAAGCTGTAATCATAAGTTGTTTACATGTTATTTCTTTGGTACGCCTGTTACGAATTTAGTAAATTCGTAATGCTAAGTGTTACGAATGTGGTGAATTCTTAATGTAAAATGTTACGAAGTTACCAAATTCGTAATATGAAATTGATTAATTCATTTCAAGGAAATTGAAGATGTTGATGTTACGAATTTGAGGAATTCGTAATCTGTAATGTTACGAATTTATTAATTTTATAATACGAAATCAACGATTGATGATATTGTTGTTACGAATTGTATGAATTCGTAATGTCTTATGTTACGAATGTATGAAATTCGTAACACAATATTAAAGATTATTTTGTGTTACGATTTGTTGTTTTTGTAACTGATTTATTACTATTTGTTGATTTCGTAACAAAACGATTTGTTATGATTTTGTTTTGGTGTTACGACTTATTTGTTTTCGTAATTGCTTTATCATGTAGTGTGGTGTTACGAAATCATAAATTGGTAATAGAGAAACAAGACACATTTAATTTGAAATATTGAATTTTTAACATGGAATCATGACAAACTGATACGAATTCATAAGATCGTAACATAGAATTATGACAAAGTGATACGAAATCATAAATTCGTAACAGAGAAACAAGGCATATTGATACGAAATGTAAAATTCGTAACAGAGAAACAAGATACAAAATGTAAAATTCGTAACATGGAACTGATACGAAATGATAAAATCTTAACAGAAAATCAAGGCATAGTGATGCGAAATGACACTTTCTTCAGAAGCGCTGGCGTCACTTTCTTCCTCTGGTTTCTTCTTCGCTTTTTTTCTTTTGCTTCTTCTTCCTCGACGGTTCTTCTTCTTCTTCTTCTTCTTCAGAACAATAAAACCAAATCAATAATTCAGAACATGTAACCCATGTTACGAAATTGCAAACAACGGTACAACTTTATAATTTTGTAACAAGTGTTATAACACATATGAAAGGTATACAACTCACAAATGTTACGAAATTATGAAATTCGTAACAACAACCTCAAACTTCATAACAAAATGTTGCGAAATATGAATTTTGTAACGTGTTATTACCTAAATTCCAAGAAACGTGTTACGAAAATATGAACTAGCAACAGAATATTCAATACGAATGCTAATTTCGTAACATAACATGATTCATTTCGAAATTTTCCAACGAATGTTAGTTTCGTAACATAACATAATTCATTTTGAAACATTCCAATTGCCACAAACATGTTACGAAATTTCTACTTTCGTAACTTCAAATAATTTTATGAAAATGCACAGTTAGTTACGAATTTCATAATTCGTAACACTATATACGAAATTCGTATATGATGTTGCGAATTGTGAAATTCGTAACATGAGATCATGACACGATTGAAACGAAAAGTTGAATTCGTAACATGAAATTATGACAAAGTGATACGAAATCGTAAATTCGTAACATGGAAATATGACAAAATGATACGAAAGCGTAAATTCGTAACATTGAATTATGACATGATTGATACGAAATTGTGATTTCGTAACATAAAATCGTAACATGAAATCATAACAATGTGATACGAAAGCGTTAATTCGTAACACTGAATTATGACTGTGATACGAATTCATTGCTTATTGCTTAAATGTCCGGATAGATTTGTTGCCGAAGGATTCAAACACAGACTTAATATCGTTCACTGTGCACTCACCACCGGTTAGCATGATCCGGTGGTGCTTGACTGCAAAATTCTTTCTCTTGAATGTCCATTCGATCTACAATAAACAAACAATTAAACCAATTCAGTAATTCAGAACATGTAACACATGTTACGAAATTATAATTTTGTAACTTCAAATAAACTTATGAAAATGCAAAGTTAGTTACGAATTTCACAATTCGTAACACTATATACGAAATTCGTATATTATGTAGCGAACTTCAAAATTTGGAACATATACTTAACAATTTCCGTTTCGAAACCTTCAAATAGCCACAAACATGTTACGAAATTGTAATTTCGTAACATGTTATAACCGAAATTCCAAAAACGTGATACGAAAATATGAATTAGCAATATATTATTCAATACGAATGCTAATTTCGTAACATAAAATGATTCATTTCTAAATTTTCCAATTGTCACAAACATGTAACGAAATTCTACTTTCGTAACTCCGAATAAATGAATCAAAATGCATAGTTAGTTACGAATTTCACAATTCGTAACACTATATACGAAATTCGTATATTATGTTGCGATTTCAAAATTCGCAACAACATATACTTAAAAATTTCAGTTTCGAAACCTTCAAATAGCCACAAACATGTTATGAGATTGTGATTTCGTAACATGTTATAACCTAAATTTTAAAAACGTGATACGAAAATATGAATTGGCAACAGATTATTCAATACGAATGCTAATTTCGTAACATAAAATGATTCATTTCGAAAATTTTCAATTATCACACATGTAACGAAATTCTACTTTCGTAACTTCAACTAAACGAATCAAAATGCATAGTTAGTTACGAAAATATGAAATAGCAATAGATCTGGAAAAAAAAACCAGATCTGAGAAAAAAAAACAGATCTGCACACGATGCAAACAAAAAAGCAGATCTGCAGATCTTCTTCATCTTCTACCTTTTTCTTCCTTTTTCTATTTTCTTCCATCTTCTTCTTCTTTTCTGTAGTCGCCGGAATCGGAAGGAACTGGTTCTTCTTCTCTGTCGGGCTGCTCGTCGCAGCCGCTTTTGGAAGCCATGCGGAGGAGATGAGGCGGGGAGAGAAAGTCGTGGATAGAGAAAATGGAGGAGGAGAATCGTGGGGGAGAAAATGGGGGAGAAGAATCGTGGGGGAGAAAATGAGTGGGAGAAGTTTTAGAGAGAGAAAAAAACTGACGTGAAATGAAATGGGTGAGAGAAAATAATGAAATGGTGTATAAACTTCCACCCTATAGTAAGGGTATAATTGTCCAAAAGTTATGAATTTGGCTATAATTTTACCATATTATGTTTCTTGACAATTATTGTAATCTAAGGGGGAATTTTGGTGTATCACTCCTTCACTCTAAAAAGAATAGGAGGAAACATTTTTTGTGGAAGAATGGAGTATTCTTTACTCTTTAAAAATTAAAAGCTTTTTTACCTCAAAAAAATAAATATAAAAACTTTTATACGTTGTGATATTTTTAGAAAAATTATGCAAATATTGGGCATTATAGATACTTTCCTTTCCCTATACTTTATTTTTTTGGGCTTATCAGCCCAATCAAAAATGGGCCAAAGCACGCACTATACAGAAAGGACCCACTTTGGTGGGCCATAGAAAGGCCATGTGTGGCGAAAGGTAGTGGTTAAGATGGGCCCCCACCACTTTCCATAATAGTCATTATTCGGCCGAAGAACAAAGAAATAAGTATATATTAAATAAAAAAAAACAACAAAAAGAATATAAATACAATGAGGAAAATTAAATATTAAAAAAAAAGGCCATAGGCAAAGAGGAAAAGCTTCAGCTGTAGTTTCACACTTTATCTCCATAATCATTCAGCTCAACTTTCCCAAATTTCTCTAGGGTTCTGCCTTTTATCCCCCCTTTTCCCTGTCAGTAAGAGCGGCTTTAACTAATTTCTACATGGATTTGTGGTGGCTGGTTTTGGAGCCTTAAATTTGCTTCATTTATGACGACTGATTTTCGGAATTTCTGATGATTCCGAATCTCCAGGTATTTTTTGGGAGCTACATTTTGTTTACTTTACAGCTCACTGGAACACGCAGTTTTAGGTGTTTGTGTGTGAACTTGTGTTGATTTGGTAGTAGCCGGGTGAGATGTTCGTTGTTGTGAATGATTATTGGGGTTGATGTCTAGGGTTGGATCTTGTGTGGTATGTTTGGGCTGCATTTTAGTTCTTATTTTCTGCTTTGAGTTTGTTTCTGTGGGAAAGTGTTTCAGTTCTTGTGGTTTAGGGTTATGGATTTTCCGGATTTTGTTTGGGAGTATAAGGTAATGAGCGATGGGAGAGAATAGACTGATGAACAATAAGTTCTTTATATTCTTTTTTTTTTTCTCTTTTTCCACCTAATGTGCTGTTTGAAGTTTCGTTTGGGGATTGTTATAAAATCTTTAGCTTGAGTTTTGTTATTATACCTTTTAAGGGGCTTCCTGTGCCTCTGAATGTAAGATTTAAGAAAAATCATTTCTTTGTTCGGCTAAATTTTGGATAGAGCCTAGAGGTCGAATCTCGGTGCTGGAAAGGGCTGAAATGTTTTCGTATACTTCTAATTATGTGCGAGTTACTATGAAATTTCACAAATGTCTTAATGTATGGAAGACTGAAAATAAAGGATTATGTGGTAGTATGGTACATTTAGGAGTAGGGACGATTAGCTTGCGAACAGTTGCAGTGACAGAATGAATTCTCAGTTTGAATAACAGATTTTGGTCTATGTTGTCAATTTGGTGGTTTATTTATTCTGTGCCTCTATGTCCATTTCTGTTTTCTTTCGAACTTAATGCCGCTTTCTAACTTGTTTTACAGATATCATGTTCTGATTTTGCTACTTTGTATTTGTAACTGTCAACTACACTGGAGGTTATATCACAATTCTCCATGTTGCCTGACGGTTAGGGTGTGTTATGGACGGTTTTAAAACAGCTACGCGGCTCAAGGGTAAGAGATATCGTCTTTGTCTGCATAATTTTGGCCTTAACCATCTAGTTTGCCTATTGCTTGTTAGGTGAAAGACTTGATAATTTGAAGTATTTACTGATGAATTCTTGAGAACGGAAGTCCACGTAGTATGTAATGAACTGTGCTAGTAGTAGGATGGGCTTTGTAAATGATAAGCAGTCTTTGGCTGCTTCTTGTCTTTAACTTTTAAAGATCCTTGGCACTTTGTGCTACTTTGTATATAGTACACAAAAATGTTGAATTATTAATAACCAACAACTTACTGCGTCCGATAATTAATGCATATTTCATCTAGTTGCAGGCTCTTGGTATTATTGGTTACTACAGTTTGCTGTTTGGCTGTGTAGCATTAGTGATGTGCTGGCTCTGAAGACACCAACTGAGCCCAGTCACGTCTCTTCAGCATCTTTGCTAGCTAGCCCACCTAAAAGTGGAATTTTTAAACCCATTGACATATCACCTGCTGTTATTCCACATTATTCATTACCGGGTGGTTCTTTGCCACCAATGTATCCCACCTATCCAACTACCTACGAGCCAGTCTTGACTGGACGGTGTCCTGTAAATTTTTCTGCCATTCAAAGTGTCATGGAGATAACAGCATCCGACTGTATCAAGCCATTAGCTGGAGTAGTAGCAAATGTTATATGCTGCCCACAGTTCAATAGCTTGCTTCACATATTCCAGGGATTCTATAGTACCAGTTCCGATAATCTAGTCTTACAAAATGCAATTGCCGACGATTGTTTTAAAGATATTGTCAGCATATTAGCCAGTAGAGGGGCAAACAATTCGATACCAATGATATGCTCAGCAAAATCTACAAATCTGACTGGTGGCTCCTGTCCTGTGAAGGATATAACTACTTTTGAGAAAACAGTGAATACAAGCAAATTATTGGAAGCTTGCAGCACCATTGATCCTCTTAAAGAATGCTGTCGGTCAATTTGTCAGCCAGCTATTATGGAGGCTGCACTCAAACTATCAGGAGGTCAATCATACATGAATGATAATAAAGATTCAGTTGGACTTTCTAATAACGTTGACGTGATTGGTGATTGCAAAGGAGTGGTCTTCTCGTGGATTTCAAAGAAACTTCCTCATGAAAGTGCAATTAAAGCATTCAGAATTTTGTCTGCCTGCAAAGTTAACAAAGGTGTGCATCTGCTGATGTATATTGCTACGCTTGGTGGGAACCTTGTAGTAGAAATGCTTCTTATTTGTTCCCTTTTTTGAATATTCTTATTCTTGTGAACACTTTTCATAAGCATAAATGTACCTGAAATTATTCAGATCATCTAACTGCTTATAAACTCATGAACTTGATGAAATCTGTGAGTCATATTGTATATGTTCATTTGCTACCTTATAATTTATTGTGGTTATAACATCACTGTGCCTACCCATGCTTTGGTAGGACTTCATTCTATCCTTAGAAAAGCTGGCCTTTTGTTTTGCGCCTAGTTTTGGTAATGTATGTTATATTTTGGCAAAGTTGTGAGTCATGCTTAAATTCATGATTTTTTGTACATCAAACTATATCTGGAATGGAAACTGAGGTAAATACAATGATAGAGTACATGGTTGAGGAGTAACATGTAAATTGATCTCGCACAATGCATATAAAATATCAGATTTGCCGAACTAGAGGAATGTTTCTTTAATTGATTATTTAAATGAAAATGCGATGATCTAGAATTTCTATATTGCTTTACCATCGCTTGTAACTTATGCAAAAGTAGCCCTCTCCGTGTGCACCTTCGGAAGTTTATGTAATGTATCCAATGTCTAGACTGTATGAAGCTGATCTAGAATCATTTTTACTCTTGACATGTTGGTTCATAAACTGTTATGATTCTTGGTTGTGTGACATTGGGTTATTAAATCTTTTTCTTCTGATATGCAGCTTGTCCTTTAGATATGAAACAACCAACAGAGGTAATTTCTGCATGCCGCAACGTCGCTGCACCGAGTCCATCATGTTGCAGCTCACTAAATACTTACATTGCTGGATTACAAAAGCAAATGTTGATCACAAATAAGCAAGCAATAATATGTGCAACCATGTTCGGTGCCATGCTGCAAAAGGCTGGTGTGATGTCAAATGTTTATGAGCTTTGTGATGTGGACTTAAAGGATTTTAGTCTCCAAGGTGAGAATCTGATTTTCTTTCCACTACACAGTTTCCTACACTGATGTTGATGGTGATGCTAATAAGTTTTTCTCTTACTTTTCTCTGTTTTTCTTGGCTGAAGCAGCATATGGACAAGAAGGTACTCATAGACACCCTTCTATGTTCTCATTTGCGGAATATTATTTATACTATGTTGTTAATTCAGTATAAATCCATAAAGAATTTTGAAATTCTGGTTTTCCCATAAACATTTAATTTTGTTTCTAAATCCATAAAGAATTCCAAAGTTTTGATTTTGCCCATGAATTTTTAGTTTTGTTTCTAATCCATAAACTTCCGAATTTTCTGGATTTTCCCCTGAAATCAGAGTCCAGCCAAATCAAGAATGACATGGCGTCTGTGACATGTATTTTTATAAATAGCATTGACATAATGGATTTAGAATTTCAGGGGAATTTTTCAAAAAATTCAGGGGAAATTTCAAAAAAAATTGGAAGTTTGTGGATTTGAAAGCAAAATTATAAGTCCTTGGGAAAACCAGAATTTTGGAATTCTTTATGGATTTAGAAATAAAATTAAAAGTTTATGGAATAAACCGGAATTTCGGGATTCTTTATGGATTTATACCAAATTATATAATGAGTATTATCCCATCATATAGTAGAAGAGATGTGATTGCTTCATTCATAGTTGTCATATGATCACATTTTTCTGATTTCTTGACTTGCATAAGTTCAGTTTTTGGGCTACTTCATTTCTCTTTAACTGTGATGACCAAACCCCAAGATAATCCATTTATGAATATTCTTCGAACATAGTCAACGACTTACTCGACCTTTTTTATTCTGTTTTGTGGTTACTTTGTCTGCCAAACTTGCTTTCATTGATTGAGGAATTTAAACTCATCTTCTCTGCTACTGTTTCCAATCTGAGGCTCTCGAACTTGATGGTAAAAGCCCCTATAAAGTTTCAAGATATATTTTGAAAGAAACTTATTGTTTACATCCCAAGTTCCCAACAATTGGCCAAGTAATTGATTTTGTTGACCATTTAATTGTCTCTGTTTAACCTTTCAACATTGTGCCATATTTTTCTATTATCTTCCCTTGAACACGAATTACAATTGTCTTGCTTCCTGAAATAATTCTGTGCTGGCCAATTCTGGGTGCAGGATGCTTGCTCGGGAGCCTTCCTGCGGACATGATATATTATAATTCGTCAGGCTTCAGCTTCACTTGTGATTTGCGCGACAATATTGCAGCACCATGGCCGTCATCATCATCTATCACTTCAATATCCCTTTGTGCTCCGGGTAACCAATTTTTGAAAGCCATCATTTTAATCTTTTCATATAGGAGCGTTTACTTTGATGGTTTTCAATTACAATACATAAGATTGAGTATTTGAAAGTACATAATCCAAGAACCTCAATATTTCTCAACCCTAAAAAGTATGTAGTAGATTAGTCTATATTGTTTTTATCTGTCGAAGCTATCACTAAAAGTAAATGCCTCCTTACTTGCTAATTTGATTGAAGGAACAATCTCTAATAAGCTGTGCTTGTATATACAGAGATGTCGTTGCCTGCACTACCTACATCACAGAATTTGGGTAATCCTGGTGTGTATTTCTCAGAAACCATGAATGAGATATTGAATATAGCTTCCTTTGATTTTTTTCCGAATCTTTTAATAATTCTGTCATTGAATACAGGGTGCTGCGGAGTCGGGGCGGATCTGGTTGTTTCCATTCTTTCAATTTTTGTGTTCGGTGCATTATTGTTTTGAGCACATTTAGTTGATCTGTGACTCATCAGTGTGAAGAGAGAGGGCTTTAATTAGATTTGTGATGGGAGCTGCTTACGTGTATATCTTGAGCTTGTTTCATGTATAGTAATAGCTTTCTTTCTCGTTTTGTTAATTTTTTTTTTCTAATGGCATCATTTTTTATTCTGTTTAAATTTTTAATTTTTACTCCCTCCGTCCACTCCTATTAGACCCATTTGGTGTATTGCACGGGTTTTAAGAAAACTAAAAAGTGGGAGAGAGAAGGAATAAAGGTGTAATTGAGAGGTAGTGGTAATTTATGCATTTAGTTTGTTAATTTGTGATTAAGAAAAAGTGGGAGAGAGAAAGAATAAAGGTGTATGTGAGGAGTATTATCTTACGCATTTTTTTATTTTTCGTTGACGGAATTGGGATACAGTTACGTTACTCGTTTATTTTCTTTATAGTATTTTTTTGAAAAAATTGCTTTTTTTTTGTCTTGTTTTTTTCAAATTTTTTTCATAGATTGACATTTGTTTCTTCTTCGATTTTGCCATTGTTACTTGTACGCATTACTTGTACGCATTATCGAAAAGACTGTTGCACTGTTGCATTATCGAAAAAACTGTCTCACTGTTGCATTACTTGTACGGATTGAAGAATATTCACACAAAAATGGAAAGCTGCTGCAAATGTGTGTGCAATAAGTAGAATCTGTCCAGACAAAAAATTGGAGCCAAAAACTCAAAGGGTTGGAGCCAAAACTGCATAAATTTCATTAAAAAATGCTAAAGTATCCAATGATGTGATCAGAATCTAATGGAGGGAAAATTCAAACGAAAGGTATAACTAAAACTCTTATAAATAATGCTATACATGCAGCTTTCTGCTTCATTTTCAGTGGTGCCAAAAAAAAAAAAAAAAAAATCAGCAAAATGGGAGCCAAAAAAGACATCACATCACAGGAGTAAAATGCCATTGCTCAATGGCTTCTTGAACGCAGCAGTGGTGGCAAAGTGCAGCATGGAGCCAAGGCAGCAGCTGCAGAGACATTTCATGTCAGTTTGAAGACTATTTGGAATGTTTGGAGTCGGGCCAAATCTCAACAAACTGCTGGAATCCCTGTAAACATTGAAGGCAAAAGAGTAGTATCAGCACGCAAGAAATTAAGCCATTTGATGAAGATAAGGTAAAAAAACTCTCAGTTCTACAGAGGACATCATAGAGGATAATGGGAGAAAATTTGGGAGTGAGTAAGAGTTTGGTTCATAAATGGTACAAGGAGAAGAAGCTCAAGGCACATACTAATGCCATAAAACCTTTCCTTACCCCAGAAAATCAGATATGTAGATTGAATTGGAGCTTCTCTCAGCTTGGAAGCATCATTGAGGGTGGCAAGATCAAATTTCAGAAGATGCACAACACAGTGCATGTGGATGAGAAATGGTTTTACCTTTCCAAAACAAAGGATAGGTACTACCTTTGTACACGTGAGACAGAGCCATATAGGGCATGCAAGTTAAAGAGGTTCATCACCAAAGTAATGTTCAATTGTGCTGTTGCAAGGCCAATTATAGAACAAGATGGAACTGTAATTTTTGATGGTAAATTTGAGATTTTCCCATTCATTACAGAAGAGCCAGCAATCAGGACTTCAAAGAACAGAGAAAAAGGCACCATAGAAATCAGAGCAATGCATGTAGTGACCAGGTCAGTAATGAAAAATCAACTACTCATGGAGGTAGTAAATTTTCCTTAAATTTGAAACTGCTCATGAAATTGCATCTGAACTGCATCACAGAACCAACATAATGTGTGAAACCAGATCACATTTCAAACAAAAGGCATCAGCACACACATTTGCATCATATGCCTATGACTAAGGACAAGCATAGCATTTGACTTATCACAACAAAATATGCATCTAACCAGCATCAATTTATCACAAAAAGCATCAGCACACACAGAACTGCAATTTGCTTATGCATAAGAACAAGCAAAGCATCTGAACATCAGCAAGGGATCAAGAGTAGCATCTGACTTATCACAACACACCATCATGCAGATGGTGCCAGCAATTAAAGCCAAATGGCCAATTCATATTCTAGGCAAACATATCTACATCCAACAAGATAATGCCAAACCTCATATTGTGGACAGTGATCCAGAATTTCAAGCAATAGCAAGAGCAGATGGATTCTATATCCAACTAATCAACCAACTTGCCAGATTGCATTGAGGTGGATGAAACCCTTGTCAGAGAAAGCTTAGCATTCTTAAACACACATGGTAATGTAGAAGACAAATTCTACAATCTGGACGATATCTCAAAGGCATTGGAAGAAGTGGGGTTAGAATACTGAAGTCAAGCAGTTTACAGGGACAAACAGCATCATAGATTTTGTTCTGCAGCTGTTTGGAATGTAAACTTATCATTTTGATGTAGTATCTGACCTATGGTTTAATTTTGCACCATATGCAAGGCAACTTAATCAAGAGTAGAAACTGTCCTTATTTATTCTTTTCAGGTATGCAATGACACAGAAAACATCAGCACACACAATTGCATCAGATGCAAGGCACTGAAAGAGAGTAGTATGTGTCCTTATTTTTCCATTTCACAACTGCATGAGCACACACAATTGCACCAGCACACACAATGCATCAGCACACACAATTGCATCATTTGCAAGGCACTTGTGATACCCCGAGCTTTTATGCTTTTAGAGAGCATATAATTAACCGAGTAAGTTAAAAAGATGGGAATTTAGGAGTAAAATTTTTCTTTTCTAAACAAAGAGAAATGAGTAAAACGTTTAAAATACTTTGTGAGTGTTGTGTGAATTTATATGCTCTATTTATCTGAGATGATGATGATGTGATATGCTTGTTGAGTTATTTATATGAAAATGAGTACGTGATTAAATTACTATAAAAATCTTAAAGAGTTTGCTTGATTGAGATAGCATAATATTAATCGCCGAGAAATACAATTGTACCGATGAACTTAAAATAGATTGAATTAGAATCTTCGAACTTAGAATTACTTTTAAGATCACTGAGATAGGGTAAGAACTTATCCGAGAATTGAGAAGGGTAATGACGAGTTAATCTTTAAAGGATTAATGAATGGATTGAGAAGCCGACTAAAATCCTGTGAGATTTAAAGGACTAAAATGATCGAAACCTTTAATCTTTTAAATTGAGACGTGAAATAGGGTTGAAATGCTTAGTATTGGAAGTGAGACGAGAAGAGGTTAGACCCGTTATTAGCATAAAAAGGAATTAATACGAATCGTTTTATCCGGAAAACCTTTACGACCGGGTAATTAACACCCGTAACGACACGACGACGACACGTGTCATCCACCTCTCACTCCCTCATGCCACCTCACACTACCTATAAGCTATACCTAAATGTCATCATGCCTACTCTCTAGAAATGACCAACATACTTAGTAAATTGTGAATTAAAGTATGCATGCAATTAACATCACATCAACCTATCTAGTCATGTCATAATACAACTTCCAACAAGTTCACTTTATTCCTTTTGTTGGATTTCACATGCATTCATCTAAGACAAGAAAAACACATTCATTCACTCCATCTATCTCTCTCTCTCATTCGATCTCTCCCTCTCTCCAAGCAAGAAAGAAAAACAACAAAATTCTCTCTATTCTCCCTACTCTCTCTCGGCAATCTCCCTCTCTCATACATGCCTTGATTTTTCTCTACATGCAACCATGTATTCAAGCTCCCCATCCATGGAAATGAAGTAGAAAGTATCACCCTCCATTCATTTCATCCACATTCTCAAGAAAAGGTAAGAATCTTTCAAGTTCTTGAAGTTAAATTCAACAATTATCCAACACTTTCTTCCTTTTAATTCTTAAACTCTAAAAGGAATGGATAATTAATTCCATGTTATTCTTTTTCTTTGAGGATTCAAGAAGACTTCTTTCCTCTCTTCAAGTCCAAGCTTTGAAGCTACAATTTCCATCCAATTCGATTCCAAGAGCCAAGAGAAGGATTTCCATTTAAATTAAAGTATGAAAATTCATTTGATTAGTTGTAAATATGTATATCTCTAAGTCCTAAAAGAAAGAACTATGCATGCATGCTATTTAAATTATGTTTAGGCAAACTTAGGATGTGCATGTGATAATCGAGTGAGAAGAATTCGTTAGGAGAATCGAATATTAGGTTTAATCGGTGAATTAAGAGAAGAAAAAGAAACTAAAACCCTAAAGAATTGATAAATGCCGAAAATTATAGTAAAAATAGGAAAAATATGAATTCTTTGAGTTATTATTATTTTTGATGTTTGATTTGTTATTTTTATCATGTTAAGAATGAGATTATATGCATGAAAAATTGAGAAACAAATTGCACAAACATAGGCATGAATGCCGTGTGTTTTAGAGAAAAAATGGAGAATTTATTTTGATGATTTTGTTGATGTATTGAGTAATGTTTTGATCAATGAGATGATTGTATGTTATGTTAGTATAATCATACATATGTTTAAGTTAAGAAAATGAGATTGCATGTTGAAGTTTTTAAAGAAATTAAATGTGAAAATAATAAAAAGATTGGATGTTTAAAGTGTTACAATGTATGTATGAATGTTAGTTTAAATGTGGAATAAAGATAGAAGTTTTGATAAAAAGATTAAAGTTTGAAAAGCTTTTAATTAATTAAAAGATGAAAAATGTATAAAAAGATAGATCAATTAAATGTCTTTATATTAAAATTTAAAGACTTGAAATTTTTACTAAAACTACAACAAAAAGATCTTTTATAACTTAACTAATAAAGTGAGCTAATTCATAAAAATGTTTATCAAAAGATAAAGAAATTATTAAGTAAGAAATGGATTAAATGTTAAAGACAAGAAAAGAAGAATTTATTAAATAAGCAAAAATAGAGAAAACCGACTTTAAAAAGAATTAATCGATAAGAAGTAAAAAGGAAGTTTTAAATCGAATAAAGAAAAGATGCTAGACGAGTTAAGATAGATACTCGTATAAGTTAATCAAGAAAATAAGATGTTGAGAAATGAGTTAAAAGAAGTTAATTAAATGATTAATTGAGGACGTCATTTCTAACCAAGCAAATAAAAAGATAAACCGAGATAATAATTAGAGGAATAATGTTTAAGAAATGAGAATTAAGTTAGAATTGAACAAGGATTTATATTTCATAAGAGTTTATTAAAAGCTAAGAGAATTTTTGTTAAATAAATAAAAGTTATAAAATACCTTATAAGATAGCAGATGTAGAACAAAGCGTTGTCTATATAAATAAGAAAGATAGAATTAATAGTTTAAGCCTCCATAAAAGGAAATGCATAATCGAGTTAGATTTTAAGATCTAAATTGAATAATTGTTAATGTGTCTTGAAGTATGTTTGATTTATATGAATTCATTACGTGATTGAATAAGTGTTTAAATGCATGATAATAGTTATAATGTGAAAGATGATTGAACTATATGCAAGATGATTGAATTATTGATTGTTAAACCGAGAATCAATTAACGTCTTTGAAAGAAAGCTCGAGTATCAGATTATAGACGATAACGCTTAATTAAAACGAGAAAGGTGTAAGACGTTGAGTAGTTAAGTTAACTAATTCGAGTAGAGTTAATAAGTTGAGAACGCGAGATTCGTTAGAAAAGTTAAAGCAAAGAGAGAGACGACTCAAGTAGAAGTCCTTCAGTTATGTCCAACGCCTTTGTGTCCGTCTTTCATATGTCTTATTTTCCTATCGATGTCGAACTGTGAAGGATCGAGCCGGACGGATCATTAAGCGAGGACAAATAGCCCTAAACCACCTAGCTGGTTCTTCGGAAGTCAGGTGGGCTTTTCTGAACCAAAACTATTGACGAGAATTAGTTATGCTATGATATGATTTCAAATGTGATTGACTTGCCATTTTTATTGAAGTTTGGTATGTGTTATCATCTGTTTATGTGAAGATGTTATTATCCTGTGAAAGGCAGGAAACCCACGTGTGGTATATGTTGAGGTGACTGTGAGCCTTGCTTCGGTTAGGCCGGTCACAGTGTTTGAGAAGGAGGCCTACTTCTCAGCACAGTAAGATTGTTTGTGACAGATGATGCATACTGTTATATTATATGATATTTGACTGCGCAGTCTGTTTAAATGAAAATGTTTTAACATGCACAAGTAAACTGTTTTAAAACTGCTTATATACTTGTGATGTTCGGCAAGGCAAGTTCAATTAATATAGCTTTATAAAGCATCTTTATTCAAATGTTTTGGCTTGTGTTCACTGAGTACGAAGTACTCAGCCCTGCGTGTGTTTCTAAACATGCAGGTTGACTGGATGGCGATGGCATGGATACTTGGTAGTGTGGTTTGGTTTTGTTGGTTGAGTTTAGTTGAATTTCATACTGGCATTTGTACGTCTTCATACGTGCAAGTGTTGGGTATTGATGCAAGTTTCGGCTGCAACCCTTTTGAATTAATGTCTGTTGATGCTAGTACTTTAATACTCATGTTTTTTATTCCGAGCGTTGTGCTCGAAGACTTTGAATACTTGTTGAATTCGTAACTCTTAAACTTGTAATTCCGAGCGATGGGCTCGTTAACTTGAATCGTTGTTGAACACGATCTTCTTAGCATGGTATATATGTTGATATGCTTTCTCTTTTTGTTGGAATTCTATTCCCCTCAGCATGATTTACTTATTCGAATTCCTGTTGTAGGTGAAGTTAAGATGATCGGTTATTATTTCATTATGCTTTTGAAAACTTAATTCGATTGCCTTATCTTCCATCTTTGTTTTCCCCGAGCATGTTCCCTTAGTTGAGTTAGTTGTTAGTTGTTTAGGTTTGTTGTTGTTCGTAAGTCGCACCTCGAGAGTCGGGGCGTGACAGCACTGATGAAGAATGCATGAGCACACACAACTGCATCAGCACACACAATTGCATCATCTGCATGATCATGAATGATGAAGAGTAGTATATGTCCTTATCACACATTTCACCTATGCAATGACACATAGAAATGAATGAACACACAACTGCATCATCACACACAATTGCATCATCTGCATGCATGAATGATGAACACACAAATGAATGAGCACACACAAATGATGAAGAGTAGTATCTGTCCTTATCACAAATGCATGAGCACACACAAATGAATGAGCACACACGGATGATGAAGAGTAGTATCTGTCCTTATCACAAATGCATGAGCACACACAAATGCATGAGCATACACAAATGAATGAAGAGTAGTATCTGTCCTTATCACACATTATCAGCACACACAACTTAATAAGCACGTTGCACTGCATCAGCACACAAAAATGCATCATCTGCATAGGCACTGACCAAGGGTAGTATCTGAACTTAGCAACATAGGCACACAAATGCATCATCTGCATCATCAACATCACATTTCAGTCATCAGTCGCATGAATCAGAAATTAACCAGCAACAAATCAGATATAGATCAGATTTCACCCAATGAAAATAACGAGCACAAATCAGAAGGAGAAGCAGAAGGCATCACATAATTAAGGCATCACCAGCCATCCCCACGCATCATCAACATCACATTTCAGTCATCAGTCGCATGAATCAGAAATTAACCAGCAACAATTCAGATATAGATCAGATTTCACCCAATGAAAATAACGAGCACAAATCAGAAGGAGAAGAAGAAGCCATCACATAATTAAGGCATCACCTACCATCCCCATGCAATAAAAAAATCATAACGCAGCATATAAGGCATCACCAGCCATCCCACATGTTAAAGAAAATCCACGTGCTTTACTAGATTTTCATCTAGGGTTTCGGATTCGGACTCAGAGCCATATAGGGTGAAATTCTCATCGAAGGCATCATCAATTTCGCCCTTCATCAGCGCGGCACAGTAGATCTGGTATGGATCTAGGGTTTCCGTTTCCGCCACCGCTGCATCATTTTCAACGGACAATTCCGTTTCCGGCACGACGGAAGGAGTACCGTGGTCTGAATCGGTGGATTTTGGGGAAGATTCGTAACCTTCCGGCCGTGGTAAATCCGACAAGAACTCAGGGGTACCGTGGTCGGCGTCGGACCCCATGAAAGTGGCATGGAAGTTGGGGGAATCGGGATGGTGCCACTTCATGGCGGTGGGGAATCGCGGTGGGGGAGTAGAGGGAAAGATAGATGAGATACGACAGGGAGGGCGGAGTAGAGCACAGAATTTAGGGTCGCTGTTTGAGCAATGTTAAGATTTTATCTTTACAGGTCTCCAGCTGAAGACGGTGACATAGCAACACTCGGATACAACCCAGGATGGAAGATCGGATGAGGAACATCAGTTGAAACTGAGAGTTCAAGTCAAACCGTTCAGATGGAACATCAGTTACAAGACTCTGACTGATGATAGAGTTATGCCAAAAAGGAGGAAGACTTTTATACAACTGAGAGTTCAAGCCAACGGTTCAGCATCAGTTACAGAAAGCCATCTGACCAAGGGGGAAGGTATAACAGAGTGGTTACAAAAAGGATGAAGTTGAAAGTCAGCTGAGAGTTCAACGGTTCAGTTAGATAGAACATCAGCTGAAGACCACTCAGATGAAGATCAAGACTTTCAACCGACTAACCAAGGTTGACTGTCAGAAAGGTTTGAATTTGAAATTCAAAAAGGAAATCACGTGAGGATTTGACCGTTCAGTCATTACCCCATTTGGCCCAACACAAGGTTGTCTCAGATGGAAAGCAGAAGAGCACAGATGTCATATCGAGAAAGTCTACAGAGATGAGAGACAAGCCATCGCTATCAAAGAACAGAGATCAACGGCTCCTCCAACGGCTAGTTGATTCTCTCCGCCTATAAATAGAGGTATTCATTCATTCGACAGATAACACACGAGACAGAGAAAATTTGAAGTGCACCCACGAGAGAAACAAGAGCAAAGAAAATCTGCAAAATCATATTCTAAGAGTATCAGCAACTGAGAGTTCCGAGTGGTAGAACATTAGTAGCTGAGGGTTCATAGAATTATAATCTGTCTTAGATTTTAGTTTGAGTGTTCATTCGTTCAAGCCATAGATCCAGCTCACTTTCGTGTTCGAGCTGTAGTTGGAAAACCCACCACACACACCCTAAAAAGTGTTTGTTAGGATCATACTCTTCCTGTAACTGAGTAGATAGGTTGCTAAGTACCCGCAAACTTGACATAGGTTGTTAAGTACCCGTAAACTTAACTGTAAAGGTTGATAAGTACCCGTAAACTTATTGCAACGGTTGCACAGCCCGCGTAAGCTGTGTGGAACTGTCCAGAAGAACTTGGACTAAGGTGTGTGGACTCACATCTCCCCGTGGACGTAGGAGTTCTCTCCGAACCACGTAAATCCTGTGTGTATGTGTTTATTTCTGTTCAGTTACTTATTGCATATTCAACTGACCAAACTAACCGGCATACAAACTGCATCTTTACATATCAACTGTCTTGGTTGTTGACCAACTTTGCACAAAAGCGTGAGTTATTTTACGAGTATAATTTCCACCACATTCCGCACGGCACCACTCTCACAGCTGAGGTCTCTTACTCAGTTGTCAATCCAGCTGAGACTTTCTTTACTCAATTGAAGTTTTTCGGGGGTTAAGATTTCAAAGTTGAAAAATCCTAACTGGTGTATTCCCCCCCCCCCCATACAACAGTAACTCGTATCGGGACCATCAAGTGGTATCAGAGCAGTGGTTCAAAAGACTACTGTCTCTGTTTCACGAGGTGTGAATCGAGGTGTTTTCTTCAGTGGTCAACTGAATAGATCCTTTTTCACGCTAGTGCATATCTGCTTGCATTTGTTGTCTGTTGTTGTGTGCAGATGGATATTAAAGATAAGATCGTGGTTATGTTCTCGGTTGTGAACTATACAGCCTGGAGAACTCGGATGAAGAAGATGCTACTATCCAAGCATCACAGAATGCAACAAGTACTCTCATCCGGACCTATCAAGATCACGGAAAAGGTCATCCGTACTCCTACAGATCCAACCCTTGGGGATGCAACTGAGGAGATAGTTGAGAAGAACCCAGAAGACTACACTTCTGAGGAAGCAAAAGTGAGCCAGCTGGATATCTGGGCTCAGAGTACTATCATGTCCACAGTTGGACAAGACTATCTTCCATGGATAGAGGAGTGCAACACTGCTAAAGAGATGTGGGACACTTTGGCATCTCTGAGTGAAGGAAGTGACGAAACCAAGGAGAATAAGTTCTCCCATGCATGTCAAGATTTTGACAACTTCACTCTGAAAGTGGACGAAACCATCGATCAGATGGAGCTTCGGTTCATGGAGATCATCAGAAGGATCCAGTCTATCTGAAGAGGAAAGTATACTTTGAGAGAAATCAATCTCAAAGTGTTACAAGCACTTCCAGCTTAGTGGGATACCTTCACCAACATCCATGAAAGCCGAGCTGACCTAGGAGAAATGGGAACTGAAAGATTGTTCTCAATTCTGAAAGGAAATGAGTACAAAGTGAACCGACGAAAATCCCAGTCGATGGCTCAGACAAGTTGACATGAGGATATTGGTTCAGCAACAAAGATTGTCGCCCTTCGAGCTGACTATTCCAAGCCGCGACATCAAGAGCAACAAGATCTGCGGACACAACTGCAAAGGAGCCAAGCAGAGAAGAGCTACAACAATGCATTGCCACATGTCAAAGAAGCTAGCTGACATGGACACTCGGTTCGGAAAGTACAAGCGGTTCTACAAATCCAACCGAACACGAGACAGCTCAAAGCCTGTGAACAACGGCTGCTTTGAGTGTGGCAAAGAGGGACATTTCAAGGCTGACTATCCAGACCTCTCAAAGAAAGAAAGAGATGCGTTGAGGGCCAAGCAAAACGCAAAAGATAAGGCCATGGTTGCAGAGGAAGCAGCTGATGACGTGGACATCTTCACCGACACTGAAGATAAGGACGAGCTGACTCCCACCAACAACGCGAGCAGACAGGATCAATGTCTCATGGCGATTGGAACTGACCAAAATGAAGCTGAGGTAACTTCTAACCCAGCTAATTTAAATTCTTCTAATGTTGCTAACGTGCAGGATACTTTAGAAGATGAGTTGGAACCATCTTGGGATGATTTCCAAGAACTGAGTGAGCAACTGAATCAGCAAACGGTTGAGTTTAAGAATCTTCACAAACAGTTTGTAAAACTGGAAGAATCCTTAACCGAAAAGGACGATCTGATCAAGAGTCAAACAGAGGAGATTGACTATCTCAAAAGTCAACTGACCGCGGCCAACCAAACTGAGGCTTCAACCGATGAGCAGTTGAAGGAACAGATCACGGCACAGAATGAGCAGTTGAACAAGCAAGAGGCTCAGATCGACCAGCTGATAAAGACGTCGGACGCCCAGACCGAACACATAGTTGTTCTTCTCAAAGAGCTTCAAACTGAGAAGGACAACCTGACAAAGCTATATCAGTCATCCGAGATTATCGAGAATCTCATCAGATACAGACGTCAAACGGATGACGTGTCTGGACTCGGATACGACGTGGCCAAGAACACTGGAATTCCACCAGCTACCTTCACCAAGGCTGAGGAGGTCACGGTTGCCAAACCAGACACAGTTGAGTCTGCAACTGAAGAACCACCCTCACAACCGGCTAAGGCAACTACAGCTGAGAAAGGCAAAGGAGCTGCAGATGGAAAACCGAAGACTCAGTCGGATGGGCAGACAACCGAGGGGGAATGTTCGAAGACTCAGACGAGGAACCGGAGACGTCGAAGATACAACCGACGATAGAACCGATCTCAAAGACAACCGCACAACTGACCAAGGAACCAACCACAGCAGGGATGGAACCAACAGAACCAACAGAACTTCAACCGACAGAATCAACCTTAGTTCCATCACCACAACAACCAGAGGTTCCAACCGAGTCAACCGATGTAGAACAGTTACGACAGCTATGGATACTCATGCCATAACATGAATCAACATCCGGGCATGAACGACTATCGTCAACAGCCAGGGCAATGGAATTAGAATCAACCACGACGATTCCACAATGACGGTCGACCTCATTGGCAAAATCAAAAGGGTCAGAGACGTCAATTAAATAGAAGGAACCCCACTCCTCCTAAAGCCCAACATAGGAGAAATCCATCTCCTCCAAAGAGACAGAACATCAATAATAACAACAAGCCTAAGGATAACCGAGATGTTGTTATAGTTGATGAAAATGGGCAGATCATTTGGAATGACAAGGCTATTCGAGTCTACAGGGAAAAGCGACCCACAGTTCCAGGGGGAATTGTATCTAACCCTCCAGGACCCAACTGAAATTGGGGACCTAAACGTGTTTCTCCGTGCAGGTACAGGAGGAACAGCTGAGGAAGAATAAAGCGACACAGACAAAGTGGGTAATGGACAGCGGATGCTCGAAACACATGACAAATCTGAAGGATTTGCTTGGAAGTTTCGTGGAGCTGAACGATCCAACTGTTACTTTTGGTGACAACTCAAAAGGTTACACCAAAGGCTACGTTACCCTTGAAACCGATCACATGTCAATTTCTAATGTTTCATATGTTGATGGATTGAAGCATAACCTGCTCTTCATCAGCCAATTCTGTGATAATGGTTTTTCTGTCAAGTTTGATGCTCAGGGTTGCAGGGTTAAAGACGTTCAAACAAAGCAGGTCATATTATTGGGAAATAGATCTCCAACTGGGAATGTCTACTATGCTAACTGGAAAAGCAGCCCACCTGAAACTTGTCTGTTATCAAAGAGCAGTTCAGATGTGAGCTGGCTGTGGCACAAAAGGCTCAACCATCTGAATTTCAAGATAATGAACCGACTTGCCAGACAGGAACTCGCAAAGGGCTTTCCTAACCGTGTGTTTTCAACAACACATATCTGCAGTGCGTGTCAGCTGGGAAAGCTCGCCAGATCCTCATTCCGGTTGAAATCCACACCCTCAACCGACCGAGTATTGCAGCTGATCCATATGGATCTCTTCGGGCCAGTTACACCAAAGAGCATAAATGGCAACGAGTATACACTGGTTGTAACTGATGATTACTCGAGGTGCACGTGGACCATTTTCATGCGTCACAAGAGTGAAACTCGAGATGAGCTACCAAAGCTGATGGATCGGATATCGAACCAACAAGAGATGAAAATCATTTCTATTCGATCAGACCGTGGAACCGAGTTCCTCAATGAAACCATCATTGAGTACTGCGAGAAGCACGAAATCACTCATCAAACCTCAGCTGCGCGAACTCCACAACAGAATGGAGTAGCTGAGAGAAGGAACCGAACGCTGAAGGATGCAGCCACATCTATGTTGACAAGCTCCGCTCTGCCAAAGAAATTTTGGGCTGAGGCAATCAATACAGCATGCTATACTCAGAACCGTTCTCTTCTGACCAAGCGGTTGGGAAAGACACCATATGAGCTATGGAGACGCAGGAAGCCTGATATTTCATATTTTCGCGTTTTTGGCTCTAAGTGTTATATTCACAATAATGGGAAGACTCAGTTGAAAACTTTTGATGCCAAAGCTTTGAAAGGCATATTTCTTAGATATGCTGCTCGGATCAAGGCATATAGAGTTTTCAACAACAACTCTCGTGTTGTGGAGATAACACCTCATGTTAGTTTTGATGAATCTACCTTTGAGTGCAGGGAACAGGCTAAAGGACAACAAGCAGATCCAGCTGTTTCACCAGTTCTCACCAGATCGCAGGTTCAAAGGTAGAAGAATGTGGCTGAACCGTTGGTATGGGCAACCGAGGATGATGATCCGTGTTCCTCAGAAGATGAATGTGAAGATCATCAAGCGGTAGCTGAGGACCCCAGCTCAAATCAAGGGGGAACTCCAGCTGATGTCACTCCAACTGCATCAGCAACCGAAGCCCAACCGAGCCAGGTTCGAAATATTATCAACATTGAGGACCCAGACTCAACAGCTGACAAATCCCCAGTTATGAAGACTCCAACAGTTCAGGATTCTCCTTCAGTTGAAATCCCTGAACCAACACAGTTGGAAGAAGATGGAAGACGCAACAAGAGATGGTATGATGATCATTCCAAGGATGACATCATCGGAGATCCAACCGAAGGTGTACGAACCAGGAGTAGAGTTGCAACTTCCGGTTCAGCTGAGGATGTCCAGTATGCCCATTCTGAGGAGTTGGCAGTTTTTGCGGAGTTTGAACAACTTGGAGACTGTGCCATGATTTCATGCTACGTAGCTGATGTGCCAGAGCCAAAGCATGTCATGGAAGCTCTCAACTGTGTTCACTGGATAACAGCTATGCAAGAGGAGCTGAATGAATTTCTACGCAACTGTGTTTGGGAGTTGATAGAAAGACCAACTGGTGTCAAGGTTATTGGACTTAAATGGATTTTCAAGAACAAGAGAGACGCCATTGGTTACATCGTGAGGAACAAGGCAAGGTTGGTAGCTCAGGGATACTGCCAACAAGAAGGAATTGAATTTGAAGATTCCTTGGCACCAGTTGCAAGGCTGGAAGCCATCCGAATATTTCTAGCCTATGCCGCACATCACAAGTTCAAGGTTTATCAGATGGACGTGAAGTGTGCCTTCCTCAACGGTGATATCAAGGAAGATGTTTATGTTGAACAGCCACCCGGTTTCAAAACTGAAGATGGAAGAGTGTACAAGTTGAAGAAAGCCATCTATGGCTTGAAGCAAGCACCTAGAGCTTGGTATGACACTCTTTGTGGATTTCTACTGGACTCAGGGTTCAAACAAGGCTCAGTTGATAAAACACTGTTCACCATCAAAGTTGGAGTAGATATACTTGTTGTGCAAATCTATGTTGATGACATCATTTTCGGTTCCAAGTTGGAGGAAGTGTGCAAGAAGTTCTCAGATCTCATGAAGGAGAAATTCGAGATGTCAATGATGGGAGAGATGAATTACTTTCTTGGACTACAAGTGAAGCAGTCAGAGAAAGGAATTTTTATTAATCAGTCAAAATATACAAAGGAGCTCATCACAAAGTTCGGATTGCAGACAAGCAAAACCACAAGGATCCTGATGAATACTAACTGGAAGATCGAACCCGGAGCTGAGGGAAAGCTAGTGGATGCCAGCAAGTATAGAGGGATCATCGGTTCGCTGCTCTATCTAACCGCCAGTCGGCTAGACATATCCTACGCGGTTGGAGTGTGTGCTCGGTTCCAAGTTCAACCGAGAGAAGCTCACATGATGGCAGCAAAGAACATTATCAAGTATCTGAAGGGTACTGTCAATATTGGGTGTGGTATCCAACTGACGACAATATTCAGCTGACCGGATACTCAGATGCGGATCTAGCCGGAGATCGATTGGACAGGAAGTCCACATCTGGACACTGTCAGTTCATGGGAAGCAAGCTAGTTTCATGGTTCTCCAAGAAACAGGCATGTGTTGCTACTTCTACAACCGAGTCAGAGTATATGGCCGCCGGAAGTTGTTGCATGCAAGTGTTATGGCTCAAGCAACAACTGAGAGATTATGAAGTTGCAACTGGACAGGTTCTCATTCATTGTGATAGTTCAAGTGCCATTGCTATCTCTTTGAATCCTGTTCACCATTCTCGGACTAAGCTCATTGATATTCGACATCATTTCATCCGAGATCATATCGAGAAGAAGGACGTATCCATGGAGAAGATTCCAACTGAGATTCAGAGAGCCGATATCTTCACCAAACCTCTACCTGAAGCCCGGTTCAAGATGCTATGTGATCTTCTTGGACTGTTGGATCCATCAGATGAGGAGTCAGCCGAGCTGAAGAGTCAGATATCCATCTGAGGGGGAAGCTCAGATAAAAGGGGAATTGCAGATGCGGATTGCCAACTGAAAACATCAGACATCAGCTAAACAACGATTTCGAGTCAGCTGATGGTATGCTGCAACATTGGATCAGACGCCAGCTGAACAGACGAACTCGAGTCAGCTGATGGTATGCGGCAACTGAGGTATACAGCTGATTTCGACATCAGCTGGCAGGTAACATTTATGACTGAAGGTGTTATGTTCTTAAATGAGAATGATTGAAATAAATTCAAACATTCCTGAGCTAGTCAGTTACATTAAAAAAAGACATCATGTCGCATTAAATGTAAAGTACGGCTGAACATCCATAGCCTAATTTATAGTGCGACTGAGGTGACATGAAACTATACACCTTCTCACGTGCTGGTTGGAACTCGGATCAAAACGTCGAGTCAAAGCTAGTCAACAGTCGCGCAATCTCAGCCGTTGATGGATTCGCGCCATTTAACCCCAGCCGTCGATTTCAACCGAGTCAAAAACCTATTTAAAGTGAAAAATCAGGAAGTTATCTCCTACTTTTCTCATTCGTGCATATCAAAACAACTGTTCATCATCGTCTTCAATTCTTTCTCTCCAAATTTGGCTAATTTTCTCTTTCCTCTTTGCATATATATATCTTCACTGCAAATTACAATGGCACCCAAATCCTCCAAAAAGATGGTTTCCAAAGAACCAGCCACTTTCCAGGAGTCATTCGATGTGTTGATATCGAAGATACACTTTGAACATATTCTGTCGACGGACGCGCTGGAGTCACCGGAGCTCTCTCCCCTCGCCGGTCTTCTCTCTGCGCACGGCCTTCTTCAATGGGCGACTCTTTTTCCCTCCCTCATTCTCAGGAAACAAGTCGGAGAGTTCTATCTCAATCTCCATCACGATTCACAAGTCGGACTTGTGTCTACAGTTTCCTGCAAACAGCGCGATGGAGTCTCCAGGACTGTCCATGATTCCGCCGTCAAGATTCGTGTGTCTGAAGAACTCGCCAAAATCATCCCCAGAAATCTTCAGGCCACAGACATCGTCGACAACTTCACGGATAAAGAAGCGGATGAATTCCTTCAGCAGGCCTTGATTATCCCAAAGAAAATGAAGAGCAGCATGCAAAGAACAAAGTTGAAGCCTCAACATCGACTTTTGTTCGATGTTATTTCCAAATGTGCATTTGGATACGGAGGAGCGTTTGGGATATCAGCCGCCCCAAACTGAAGCAGCAGAAGGCTCTGAAAGAGAGACACGAGGTCAACTGGCTTCAGTACTTTGAACATCACCTGCTGTTGGAGCAACAGAAGATCTCCGAGGTCACAACTGAGTCCGGAGAGCGATTGTTGAGTGTGAAAGGCTCACTCAACTTCGGCACCAAGATCTCTGCGCTGATCTTCAGTGCCACCAAGGACCAGAACCTGACCTGGGAAGACAGTGAAGCAACTCCCCTGAAGAAGTTGTTGCTGTTCCCATCAGCTAAGAAGGCTCAGGATGTCTTGTCTGCGGTGTACACTCCCAAGGACAAGAAAGGAGCTGGAAAACCAGCTGTGGAAGCAGACACATCTGAGGCACAGTTGAAGTCTCAACCTCCTGCAACAGTTGGCCGAACAACCAGATCATCTTCTAAACGCCAGCTGAGGGATGAGACTGATGAAGATGAAGAAGAAGAGGAGGAGGTACCTCTACTGAAGAGACCGAGGATTTGTTTCAAGCAGCCAGCTGCGAAGCCAGCTGTGGAAAAGCCAGCAGAGGAGACACCAGCTGAGAAATCAACCGAATCCAGCCAGTCGGTTGATGCAACCGCGTTTGTGATTCAACCCCGCCAACAAGAAGAGATGGCTGAAGGGATGGAGACCGATTTTGAGGAGTCCAGCTCGTCCTCAGATGACTCTTCTTCATCTGAGGAGTCCCACGACAGTCCACACTCTCCACTAACCGGAGCTGATGCCAGCCAGGTAATCCCACCTGTGTCTGAGGAAACTAATGAGCCCGCCCAATCTCCAACCAAAGAGGATCCGGTTCTCTCAACTGGTCCTCAGTCAAATATCCTGAGCCTCATGCTCGATGCCAACGTTGAGACCATTTCTTTGGCCGACGTTGAGGAAACCATCGAACCCATTACCTTCGATATAGACCCCCCACAGATTGATGAAGAAGCCAACCGCCAGGCAATTTTGGCTGAGTATGAAGGGAGGCTGGTCTACTGCTTCAGAAAGCTGACAGGCATGTTTCCGGAGGCACGATCCATGCCCATCTTTGCAATGTTCGGGACCGAACTTCTCTACCAGTTCAACATCATCTTCAGTTACTGGTACGTAAAAGAGGACACCCTGAGGATCCACGGCTGGGACAGGTTGAAAACTGATGAATCCAACCTGAGGACATACTTTGGATTCCAGAACCTCGAGGTTGTTTACAACCAGAAGGTTGCCCTGCTACGACGCCGCCTGGATCAAAGCCGAGCAGAAGAAACTGACTCTAGGGAGCTGTGTAACAATGAAGGAGTTGTTGCCTTCCTAGAGTCCATGCTAGCCAAGACTGCCGAACCCGTGGAGGACGTGGATACAACTGAAGAGGCGGCTAAAGCAGAAGAAGAGAGGCTCCAACAATACCTGACAAATCAAACAGCCATGGTCATTGTGGATCCACCAGCCACAACTCAACAGCACGAACAGTCTGGACCCTCTGATCAGCCAGCACTCTCCACTGATGCTATCTGTAAGCTGATATCTGAGAGGGTCAACCAGCTGAGGCATGAGCTATTGTCCTCCATCGAGCTCAACAAAGAAGATCTACAGCATCTGGCTGAGGCTCAAAATGCCAAGATAGATCAGCTGATAGAGGAGAATGCCTCTCTGAGGAAGCAGCTAGATGACCTCTCCTCCTCAACCAGCACCGCCGACATTGCGCTGAAGAAAGAAGTTCGTGGACTCAGCTCAGCATTCCACAGCTTCAAGTCTGTATCTGAATCCAATCTTGCAAAGTCCCAGCAGACACAAGACCAGGAGTGGATGTCTCAGTTCGAAAATTATCGAGCTGAGTTCGTCACCCTTCACAAGGATGTCTCTGCAACCCTTGCCGCCATGAAGCAAGCTGAACAAGAATGCCAAGACCTGGAGCTAGCGAAGAAGGTTGAAGAGACAGATGCTGTGGAAGAACTCTTCTCTCGAGTTCAACAAGCAGAAGCCAAGCTGACCTCCCTGGACGTCTCAATTGCCACCCTTTTGGATGATGCCAAAACGGGAGAAGGAAAGGTGCCAGCAGCTGTTGCTGAACAAGGGAAAGAAGGAGTGCCACCTGGAGCTCAGGGGGAAGGAGCTGCTCAAAAAGAGTTTCAGCTGAAGGAGTCAGCAGGAAAAGAGCAGGAACTTGAAGTCTCCCAAGACCTCGTAGCTGAGCTTACAGTCGAACTGGATGCTGATCTTGACGGAATCTCAGTCGAAGATTGCATCGAAGCTGCAAAAGCTATGGGGGAGTCCAAGGAGAACTACTTGAATCCCTCTTGGATCAAGAAGTTTGCTGCTGACCAAGCCAAGAAAGTGGGCAAGTTCGAAAAGGAACTGGCTAAAATTGCTAAGAGCGTGGATAGGAACAAAGCCAGCCGGAGCGTCAAACGCATCAACAAACACCAAATGAAGGCTGAAGCTAGAGCAAAGACCAAGCAGCTACAGAGAAATGCCCCGCTTCAGTCACGGTTCCCACATATTGACAAGTGGATGAACATTGAGTGGAACGATGACTGGGAGCAGTTCAAGCATGAGTTCATCAACGACTTCACCTACAGGAAGGTCTACTCAACTGAAGAACCAAGGCAAGCCTTCAAGGAAGCCTTGTGGGAGCTCAGATCTGGGGATCCAGGGATGTTCAGGCAATTCCAGCGAGCCATGGTAGAAGCTCAGCTCGATCGCAACACAGTTCCGGTCCCGCAGAAGATCAGATATCGCCCTCAGATGATCAAAGGCACAAGTATTCCTAACAGAAATATAATCATGGCTGAGGCGAGACAAGTGTGCAAGGAACATGGAGTTAATACCGGGACCGAGTCAGCGGCGAAGAAAGAGATCTTTGACTGTATCTTCAGCAAGTACGGTCAAGAGTATTTTTGAGCTGATTTAGTTTTTGAGCAACTGTTGTAATGTAATGTTTTGTGCTTATCTTTGTAAACACAACAGTTGTAATGAAAACTTCAAGTATATATTCGATTCATCTTGACGTACAATCTCTCATTGTCCAAGCCCTGAATCGCAGTCTTTTAAATACCATGTTATAACTGTGCTAACCCTTTGATGTTTTATCTTATAGACTGTCTAGAATTTCAGCTGAGATTTTAGATAAGTTAGTAAGGATTAGATCAGTAGAGGTTTAAAGTTGTAATGGTTTTGGCATCATCAAAAAGGGGGAAATTGTTGGGAAATTTATTAGTATGAGTTTTGATGAATTCCAAAACCAACTGACCCCAACCGAGTAGATGTTGCCAGCTCTTAATATTAGCAGTTAGGCTCGCTGTTTGAGCAATGTTAAGATTTTATCTTTACAGGTCTCCAGCTGAAGACGGCGACATAACAACACTCGGATACAACCCAGGATGGAAGATCGGATGACGAACATCAGTTGAAACTGAGAGATCAAGTCAAACCGTTCAGATGGAACATCAGTTACAAGACTCTGACTGATGATAGAGTTATGCCAAAAAGGAGGAAGACTTTTATACAACTGAGAGTTCAAGCCAACGGTTCAGCATCAGTTACAGAAAGCCATCTGACCAAGAGGGAAGGTATAACAGAGTGGTTACAAAAAGGATGAAGTTGAAAGTCAGCTGAGAGTTCAACGGTTCAGTCAGATAGAACATCAGCTGAAGACCACTCAGATGAAGATCAAGACTTTCAACCGACTAACCAAAGTTGACTGTCAGAAAGGTTTGAATTTGAAATTCAAAAAGGAAATCATGTGAGGGTTTGACCGTTCAGTCATTACCCCATTTGGCCCAACACAAGGTTGTCTCAGATGGAAAGCAGAAGAGCACAGATGCCATATCGGGAAAGTCTGCAGAGATGAGAGACAAGCCATCGCTATCAAAGAACAGAGATCAACGGGTTCTCTAACGGCTAGTTGATTCTCTCCGCCTATAAATAGAGGCATTCATTCATTCGACAGATAACACACGAGACAGAGAAAATTTGAAGTGCACCCACGAAAGAAACAAGAGCAAAGAAAATCTGTAAAATCATATTCTAAAAGCATCAGCAACTGAGAGTTCCGAGTGGTAGAACATTAGTAGCTGAGGGTTCATAGAATTATAATCTGTCTTAGATCTTAGTTTGAGTGTTCATTTGTTCAAGCCATAGATCCAGCTCACTTTCGTGTTCGAGCTGTAGTTGGAAAACCCACCCACACACACCCTAAAAAGTGTTTGTTAGGATCCTACTCTTCCTGTAACTGAGTAGATAGGTTGCTGAGTACCCGTAAACTTAGCTTAGGTTGTCAAGTACCCGCAAACTTGACATAGGTTGTTAAGTACCCGTAAACTTAACTGTAAAGGTTGATAAGTACCCGTAAACTTATTGCAACGGTTGCACAGCCCGCGTAAGCTGTGTGGAACTGTCCAGAAGAACTTGGACTGAGATGTGTGGACTCACATCTCCCCGTGGACGTAGGAGTTCTCTCCGAACCACATAAATCCTGTGTGTATGTGTTTATTTCTGTTCAGTTACTTATTGCATATTCAACTGACCAAACTAACCGGCATACAAACTGCATCTTTACATATCAACTGTCTTGGTTGTTGACCAACCTTGCACAAAAGCGTGAGTTATTTTACGAGTATAATTTCCACCACATTCCGCACGGCACCACTCTCACAGCTGAGGTCTCTTACTCAGTTGTGAATTCAGCTGAGACTTTCTTTACTCAGTTGAAGTTTTTCGGGGGTTAAGCTTTCAAAGTTGAAAAATCCTAACTAGTGTATTCCCCCCCCCCCATACACCAGTAATTCGTATCGGGACCATCAGTATGAATGGAATTCAATTGGAATGGAATGACTCACATTGAAATTATTATTGAGTTCGTCAAAAATTACTTTATTTTATTAAAAATATTAATTTGGCAAAATTATTGATTTTTTGTTCAATTATTAAGGTTGACAAATATTTTATCATCAATGTCATTTAAGATAATTCACTTTTTAGCAGTCTAGCTGTTATGATAGTTTGTTATTTTTAGTTGGTCGTATTGAATCTACTTTGTTAGGGGTACCACATGTGGCTTATCTTACAATATTTATTTATTTATCTTAAATTTTTAATTATGTGCATAGTGGATCGTTCTTGTGATCTTACTTTTAGGTTTTTGTTTCTTTCTTTATTTATAGAAATTATATTTTACATAATCAGAATAAAATGATATTGGTTTGATTTTTTTTTTTTACTGTGATGAATTTTACACAATATTTGATTATTTGCATCATATTTAATAAATTCAAACGAGTACAAAAACTATGTGAATATTATTATATACTTTTTAATTAGATTTGGACCTATATAAATTCTAAACAAATTTAATAAATTATGTAATTTCAAATTTCTTTTTTTTATTCTTTTATTGTTATTTTCTACAAAAATCACTATAGTAGTCAAAGAGTCGGTTCCGGGTCGAAACTTTAGGGGTCAACGAGATGATTGCAAAGTGGTGGTTCAACTTTTTTTTTTTTAATCTTATGTTGAACACATAATGTAGAGTATTTAGGATCATTGTCATTCTTATAACGATTTTCAAAATTAATTTTCTTTTCTAAATCAATATGAGACAAAGAGTATTTGCAATGAAAAAGATTCATCTCAATTTTTATACAAAATTGATATGGGACAATCTCTTTTAAAGCCAAATATATATAAATTCTAAACGAGTTTAATAAATTGCATAATCAAATTATTGAAACCCTAAAATTAACAAATACTCCCTCCGTCCATGATAATATGTCCTATTATGTGCTCGGTACAGGTTTTAAGAAAAACTGATAAAGTTGTTGTGAGTGAGATAAAAGTAGAGTTGAAGGGTAGTGGAATAAAATTAATGTGAGTGTGAGATGAAGAAAAGAATAAAGGGTATGATGGTACATAAAGTGAAGTCGGACACATTTTCATAAACCAAAAAAGAAAGTAAGTAGATCACAATTTCGTGAATGGAGGGAGTAATATTTTTCTTAATCTATTACATATTACTATCTAATAATTTTATTAAATATAATTTCTCATTGATTTTCGATTGGTTATACGCTTGTTTACTAATTATTTTTTTTTTTTTTTTTTATATCGTGGGAACCCGCAGCCGCTACCTTTGGTGCGCACTGGGTAAACCTCCGTCCCTTGTGCAGTAGCCTGCAAACCACACAGGGCAGGTAAACCACACTTTCCAAGTACAGGTGTGACAGGCTCGACCTATAGAGGCATTTCATGAGGTTCAAACCTGAGACCTCTCAATCTCAAGCGCTCACTTTTTACCACTAGGCCATCCCCAAGGGGACAAAAACTTGTTGCAAAGGGCACTCGAACCCACCTCCTTCAAAGCTAAATGAAATAAAGCGGCACGGTGGGTTTAGTGGTGCCCAAGTTTTTGCCTTTTTAATAATATCGAGAGAAAAGAAAATTATTCCGTTTGTCCATAGTTCTTTCTACTTTTCTTTTTAGGACCAAAATATCTTCATGGACATTACCCAAAACAATTAATTCTCTTTATTCTTACTTTATCAACTTATTTACCTAGAATATCATATATGATATAACTACTATCTCAATTAATTAAAATATTTCTATCCTATGAGATTATACTTCTCTGCTAACAACAATTAATTGCCTTTTTATTAAAATACGTCCCTTCCCCCCAACTATTTCTATCCTCTAAGCTTATATTTCTCTGCTCACAACAATTAATTGCCTTTTTATTAAAACTACTACACTGACCCGTGCGATGCATGAGAATTTGTACTTAAAGCATACAATATATTTATAATTAAAGAATAATAATATACTTTGAAATGTATAATAAAAATTATTTATTAATCGTAAGAAATTACATCTATCGAATGAAAAAGTTTACATTATTTATAGTCGTGGTATAAAAGTAAAAAAACTAACAATATTACCTTAAATTACACCTCTATCATATTTTCATCATGGTTCACAAAGATCATATTGTCCATTTCTATGTAACGTGACATCATTAGAACTCACTTTTTGGGTTTCCTTTTTTATTCTATTTAATAACTTTAACTAATAAGTCTCAATACGATAATTTAATTAACATTCCGATACAACTATTGTTGAGGTTGAGGACAACACCGATAAAATGCCTGAGCAAGAGGAGAATGAAGATGGTAAACTTGAGAGTAGGGGTGAATAAACGGGTATCCGTGGATATTCATACCCGCATTTGCGGGTACCCAACCTAAATAAGCAAAAAATGAATATTCATACCCTTTCCATTTTAGCCGAACGGGTACTCAATACCCGGCCGGGTATACCCGACCCGGGTATAGGGTACCCGGTGTACCCGTTTAAAAAAAAAGACAAAAATATGGTAATTTTTCATCTGCTCGATTTTTCGATAATTTTCAACGACAAATTAATAATCAATTATGTAGCAACAATTAGACGACAACAACAAATCAATACTAAACGTAGTTTAAACATTTAAGTTCAACTATTAAATTACTATGAATATATATTATTCATAGGTTATGTTTATGTTTAGGTTTAGGTTTTAGCTTAAAAATGAATATATATTATGAATATATATAAGTTATAGTATAAAATTAGTAATTATATATAATAAATAATTATATATTGTTGATCGGGTATCCAATACCCTAATGGGTATACCCATTAGGGTATTTTTTAAAAATCTCATACCCATACCCATTCAATACCTGCAAATTATGGGTATTGGATACCCAATACACGGCCGGGTACGGATAGGGTATGATGAGTAACCTGGAAATCCGCTTTCCATACTTTCACCCCTACTTGAGAGAGAAGAATGAAATTGTACAAAGTGCACACTTTAATGGGGAAACATGAAGAATTAAGCTAACAAACTCTCAAAACAACAATAGTCAACAGTATATAACACACACATCATCTCAAAACAAAAAATTATGCGAACTCTGAAAATACAAATCAGTTGCTCAACACATTCTTAGCATCAAACTGATCTTTTAATCACAAAAATCAATAATTGATAACATGTATTATTCTAATATGATAGCCATCAAAACGTCTTTAAATTATCAACTTTCAAGAGCTAATTACATCTCATCTGCACACACAGTCAATCAGAAAACACTCAAGGAATTCAAATAACACCAAACTCATCCCATCATTTCACATATAGAAAATGCCTCGAATTTATCCATACTTTACAAAAAAAAAAAAAAAAAACCAATTTTACGCAGTATGTATTACATTTAGATTACACCTTATTGAGAATCGATCTGAAAGATGTGCATGAGAAGCATGTTTCTTCTTTTATTTCTTAAGTATTAGATAAGTCGCGTTTCTCTGCATTATGTTTTTTCCATTAGGTTTAGATTATTGAGTCAGCATCTTAGCTCTATAAATAGGATTAGATGTGATGTACTATTCACGTGAGATTATGAATAAACAGTCTTCTTCTTCAAGTTTTGGCTCAGTTTTCTTCATGGTACCAGAGCTCAAGTTTCCGCTGTGATTTCTTCTTCTCGATCTTAATCGTGTTTTTCTATGGCGAATAATCGACGTAATGGTGGTGCTTGTGGTGATTTCCCTCCAATTGGTGAAGATTAGTCAAGTCCTTATTACTTGTCGGCGAGCGACAATCTCGGCGTGGTGTTGGTGATGCAACAACTTATCGGTCCAAACTACAACACATGGCATAGATCTATGCTTACTGCTCTCATTGCGAAGAACAAGGTGGCTTTTATCGACAGTACTCTTCCTAAACCTGAGTTTGATGATTTGCTATATTCACAGTAGGTGAGGTGTAATAGTATGGTTGTTTCGTGGTTGCGGAACTCTGTAGTTCCTCATATTGGTTCTAGTTTGATGTACATTAATTCAGCTGCTCAGATAGATCTTCGTGAGAGGTTCTTACATGGTGATTTAGCTAGGATTTACCAATTGCATCATCAATTGTTGAGTTTGGTCCAAGGTTCTAGTGATGTTAGTACTTACTACACTAATTTGAGAGTGCTATGGGATGAGTATAAGGATTTCCAGCTGGTGAAGTGGTGTACTTGTACTAATTGCAAGTGTGATAGTGCAAAGAGGTGGAGTGAATATCAAGAGCAGGAGTGCTCGATGCAGTTTTTGCAAGGATTGAACGGTTCCTTTGTTCAATTGAGGTCTTACATACTTTCTGTTAGTCCAAAATTGTTTCTGTCAAAGGTGTTTGCCTTAGCTATTCACGAAGAAAGGCAGAAGTCTATAGATGGTGGTATATCTGCTCCTTTTGCTCAGAACTCAAGTGAGCAGCCTAGTGCTTTTGCTAATGCAGCAGGATATCGTAGAGATCGTGGTAAAGACTCTATTGTCTGTGGTCATTGTGGGAAACCGAATCACACTATTGATAAGTGTTTTGACTTGCATGGTTTTCCTTCTGGTTTTGGAAGAGGAAGGGGAGAAGTGGATCTGGTAGACCTCTCTAAAGGTCTGTGAATCAAGTTGAAGAAGGTTTCATGAATATGAATCAGTCTAATGCAGTCACACCTACTGTTGTGGTGCCTCCCTTGACACCTGCAAGTCTTATTCTCAGTAATGAGCAGTGTATGCAACTCCTTCAGTATCTACAAACTGAGCTTCAGTCTTCACACACATCCACATCAACCTCTTAACCAGTTCGAGCTTCTTTTCAAAACTCTTCATCCTCTGCACCTTTCAGTGGTAACATTTCTACTCCTTTCTTCATTGGTGCTGTTTACTAGACACTGGTGCCACACACCATGTGTGCTGTGATTTATCAATGTTTAGTCACTCTAAACATGTTGATCAATCCTCTGTCAATTTACCCAACGGGAGCTCGATTCAAGTTAGTAGGGTTGGTAAATCTAACTCCTTCCATCCAGTTAAAAAATGTTCTATATGTCCCTGCTTTCAACTATAGCCTTATCTCTATTCGTTCTCTCACTTTGAACTCTCATTGCTCAGTTCTTTTTACACCCTCTCTATGTGTTGTCCAGGGAGCTTCACAGGGGAACGAGATTGGGAAGGGAAGAAGAGTTGGCAATCTATATGTTTTGGACTCTGCACATTCAGTTTCTCTCACATCTAGTGTTCATGTTGCTGCTGTTATATCTGTTGATGTATGGCATTCTAAGCTTGGCCATCTGTCTTTCAATAAGTTACAGCTTATGTCAAAAGCTCTCAGCTTAGACTCATGTAAACATTCCCTTTGTGAAGTTTGTCCTGTTGCTAAACAACATCGATTACCTTTTCCAGATTCACATAATACTGCAGTATGTGTTTTTGATCTTATTCATTGTGATGTATGGGGACCATATCAAACTCCCACTCCTCAAGGATATACATATTTCTTAACCATAGTTGATGATCAATCTAGATTTGTATGGACTTTCCTATTGAAAGCTAAGTCACATGTTAAAGAGGTTATGACTCAATTTTTCCATGTTGTCTCAACTCAGTTTCACAAAACCATTAAGTGTGTTTGGAGTGATAATGCCCCTGAATTTAACCTGTCAGCTCTTTACTCACAACACGACACAGTTACTCAACATTCTTGTGTCTATACACCTCAACAAAATGCCAGGGTAGAAAGAAAACATCAACACCTCCTTAATGTTGCTCGCAGTCTCTTATTTCAGTCTCACCTCGCTATTCAATACTGGGGAGAGTAAGTTCTTACTGCTTCCTATCTAATAAACAGAATTTCCTCCTCGGTTTTACCATCTCAAGTCACTCCTTTTGAGTTATTGTTCCAGAAATCTCCCTCCTATTCTCATCTAAAGGTTTTTGGATGCTTGTGTTTTGTTTCCACACAAGATAAAGACAGAACAAAATTTTCTCCTCGAGCCACAAAAGCTGTTTTCTTGGGATATCCTTCTGGGTACAAGGGTTATAAAGTTTTTCTATTGGATACTCTCAATATAATGATTAATAGGCATGTGGTTTTTCATGAATCCATTTTTCTTTTTTCTCATCATCTTATCACTTCATTTCCTTTTGAATCTCCTTCTTCCATACCTACTGCTTCTTCATCTCCTTTTCCTTCTCCTGATATTTCTGTTGATTCTTCTTCCGAGATTTCTTCTTCTTCTATTGTTCCTGTTACCACTGATCCCCCTCTTGTTACCACAAAATCAGGTAGAGTGAGCAAACCACCTTCTCACCTGAATGATTTTGTGTGCAACTCCATCAATTCCACTGCTTCTTCTTATCCCCTCAATCAATATATTTCTTACTCCAAGCTTATTGTTGTCTATTTGTTCTTCATGTGTTGCATCACTGCTCCCTCTAAGCCCTCTAGTTATGCTCAAGCTGCAAACTATCCTGAGTGGTTGAAGGCCATTCATCTGGAGCTTGAAGCTCTCATTAAAAATGGGACTTGGATCATTACTCAACTTCCTCTAGGAAAATTTGCTATTGGGAACAAGTGGCTTTTCAAAATAAAATTCTTTGCTGATGGATCTTTGGATCATTATAAAGCTCACCTTGTGGCAAAGGGGTATACACAGATAGCTAGTATTGATTATGTTGACACCTTCTCACCTGTTGCTAAGCTTATTACAGTCAAAATCATGCTTGCTCTCTCAGCTATTAAAGGTTGGACTCTCTGTCATTTGGATATTAATAATGTCTTCCTTTATGGTGAATTGGGTGCGGACATCTATATGGAATTACCTGAAGGCTTGCTCACACCTGAGGGGGAGAAATACCCTGCTGGATCTGTTTGCAAGTTGAAAAGATCTTTTTATAGTCTGGAACAAGCATCAAGGCAATGGTATTTGAAATTTTCTGAGGTTCTTGCAGAGTTTGGGTTGAAACAATCAGCATCTAATCATTCATTCTTTCACAAGAAGCAAGGAGATAGTTTCTTAGGACTGGTGGTGTATGTTGATGACATCATGTTGGCTAACAATGATGAAACCCTTGTGCAAGAATTCAAATCTTTTCTTGGTACTCATTTTAAATACAAAGATTTGGGTGTTCCAAAATACTTCCTTGGAGTTGAACTGGCCAGGAATAATTCAGGGATTTACATATGTCAAAGGAAATATGCTATGGACTTAGTAAATGATGCAGGATTGATTGGATGCAAACTTGCTTCCACACCTATGGAATCTGGGAAAAGTCTAAAACAACAAGAAGGGAAGTATCTCAATGATGTTACACCCTATAGAAGGCTAATTGGAAGGCTCTTTTACCTCTGTATCACTAGACCAGACATCACATTTGCTGTCCACAAACTAAGTCAATTCTTAGCAAAGCCATGTGAAGGTCATATTATTGCAGCAGAAAGAGTACTTCGATACTTAAAAGGCACTTTAGGCCATTGCTTGTTCTATTCTAGCAAATCTGATATGAATGTGAGCATGTTTGCAGATACGGATTGGGCAGCATGCCCAAACACTAGAAGGTCTGAGGTTATTGTTCATTCATTGGATCTTCACTTATTTCTTGGAGAAGCAAAAAACAAGACACAATTTCCAGATCATCTGCAGAAGCAGAATATGGGTCTATGGCTCAAGCATGCTGTGAGGTTGTTTGGATGAAGAAGATATTAAAAGATTTTGGAGTGCAGCAGCTCAAGTCCATACCATTATTCTGTGACAACAAGGCTGCAGTCTATATCACCTCAAATCGTGCCTTTCATGAACGGACTAAGCACATCGAGATTGACAATCATACCATAAGAGATCATTATTTGTCAGGTTTGATCAAGCCATTGCATATTAAGAACACTCATCAATTGGCTGATATGTTCACAAAACCCTTTGTCTCTCCAGCTCTCAAGTATCTTCTCAGCAAGATGGATTTCACAACCATTTTCTCTCCATCTTGAGGGGGAGTATTGAGAATCGATATCGAAAGATGTGCATGAGAAGCATGTTTTTTCTTTTATTTCTTAAGTATTAGATAAGTCGCGTTTCTCTGTATTACGTTTTTTCCATTAGTTGTAGATTGCTGAGTCAGCATCTTAGCTCTATAAATAGGATTAGATGTGCTGTACTATTCACGTGAGATTATGAATAAATGGTCTTCTTCTTCAAGTTGTGGCTCAGTTTTCTTCACACCTCGCTCATTTTATTAACACCAGAAGATACTAAGACTATATCTACAAGAAAAATTGAACTTCTAACTATGTAAAATAAATTAAGATTTAAAATCTGAGACAATAAAATTACCTCACTACATCAAGATATCATTCTTTCATGATAACATTGATATACTTCATCTAAAACCATTCATATATCCATATAGAAAATAATATATCAAATTTCCAAGAGTTCAATCACTTTTAATGTTGTACAGATGTTATTTGCTTCATGACAAATATATATTAGGAAGAGTTACTAATAAACTTAGTATGTAATCCAACAGAAACAATCTATATAAAAAAAGTAGCAAAAAAGTCAATTTAATGCACCAACCATTGTAAATGAACTTCATATCTTACATGAAACTAAACCTAAATGTTCTTGAGAGTGGACGAAAAACCTCTCTTCTATTTTGTTCATGCGGCGGACTGCTTATCATTAGCCAATCTGTAGATAATCCTTTAGAATCCAGCGGATAAAAATAATTTCAGCAGATTATCCCATAACATACATTTTTATTCGGAAGATATGAATAGAAATTCAAGAATGAAAACAATAATTTTGAGATATCGGTGAACAATATGCTTACCTCTTTTTTTAGTAGCAGCAATAAGAATCTGAAACTTCTGGGTAGAGTGAAATTCTGAAGCGGTAAGAAGTTCTTCATCTATGTTCCACTCTGAATGGAGAGACTGATAGAGAAAGATTGAGAGACGCAGAAGAGAGAGGGATTATTGATTGATAGAAGAAGTTGAGAGAGAATGCACAAATAATATTAAGATCATGCTTCGTGCCCGTTAATTGCGGCCACAACTGAGTGTTTTGGCAGACAATTAATTACTTAATCTTTAATTAAATTGATTCCGCCTTAACTATGATCTTATAATTAATTTTATTTACAAATTTGCCATTAAAATTGATTGCGATGCACGACACTACAATTATGGTAATAATAAAGTAAAAAAAATACAATAAAGCTAGCTGGACATACTATGTCCGATGACATAACCGGTTCGATCAAGTAAAAAACTAATTTTATACAATTTTTTAATTAATATTTTTTTCATTAATTTCGGCCATTTATGAATGTACAATAATACCCTTTTTGAATTTTAATTAGAAGAGAAAAGAAAATGTTTATGTCGATGAAATGTGGTCTTAATTAATACAATTTTAATTAGGAAGAGATTTTTTTGGGTGATGAGTGGGAAAATTTTGAGGGAGAGTGAATGTGGGATGTCCGAATAGCATCGCCCAATAAAATATTAGTATAATAGTAGTTAAATTATAAATCACAAAAACAAAAATGATAGATATGAGTATGATCAGTACATGTGTAAACTACACTAATGTGAGATAACCTTAGCAAAAAGTAGAGATACAAAGCACTCGACATTAAACTCAAAATCACCAATAAAAAGAATAAATGTATGAAACGGTAGCCAAAATGTGTGATTGAAAATTCATACATATATAACGACATAAAGAACATTTATAAAGAAAGTGTATCAGCCAAGCAACCCAGTGAATATGGCTTATGATCCTCTCCTTTATTTCATTAGAATCCACCACATCTCTCTCGGCCTTCCTCTCCTTATTTTCCTCCAACAATAAATTTTCTCAATGCAATATCAAAAGACAATATTACTTGGCTTTTGGAAAAAAATTGATACTTGCAAGAAGCATATAACTAATTGGCTTGCTATCTCCAATAAGCACGTACACAACATAACTACGAATTTAACATGGCTTTGAAATGGCAGTTAAATTAAAAACATCATTGGATCTCAATTTTCAAAAGCATACAGCCTTTTAAGTTATTCCATGTTGCATAATGTTAACTCTGTAGCATTAGTAGGAGAATATCATGGTAGAAAATTATCAAACATTAGTCTCTTGCATCAAATTGAATATTCATTATTTTCTGAGAAATCACAAACAATATCGATACAGAACAACAAAATATATATGTAGATTTAAAAGATCAAGAATGAAAATTGACTAATGAAGTCGAAAAAAATATTGCATAGCATTTAACACAAAAATTGCAGAAATGTTTTCAAAACTGTTATCAGTAACTTTAGATAACAGAGCACACGACCACACACAATGAAGGAGAGCTAACCTCAGCTTAGAAATTCGAACAATAATTTTGTTTTCGTTTTCATAAAAATACATCTTAAGCCAAATGCATTGATGACAAAACTTTTGGCGTTCACACAATAACTACAATAGTCTTAAGAGTGAAAATCTACCTTTGTGCTTTCTGTGCTACTCTTTCCACAAAATAACCTATCAAGGAAAAAGTGAAACAAACAAAAAAATGCTTATTTAAGTTGTTGATCTTGTTATATAAGTATTTAATTAATTTGCATTTTGACTCAAGTCAAAACAAATTGGCTGCAAAAACTTTGACGATAAAATCGAGATTATGTAGTAGCCTAGTAGGAGAGATAAGTGAGAATAATAAGCCACAATTGGTAGCACAACATTCCTCGTAGTGTGCTTGATTTAGTGCTAACACAACTATTTTCCAGAATGTTTCAGTTATCTATTAATGACCTCACTGACTCAGCTCATAAACCCCATAGTAAATTAAGTTTGACAAATGAGGCCACTCAAGATCAAATATCATTTCAATGACTTCAACTTTCTCAAACTTCACACACCTCCTGTTTTACATAGTTCCTACTCCAGATGAAAAAAGAGGAAAAATATTAAATGAAAACATTAAACAAAGATCATAAACAACATCTAAAATTAGAGTACGTCCAAATATGCCAACAAAAATGTTCACAAATCTGTATAAAAATTAGTACAAAACATTGTCGAACAAATTCTGAAAAACGAATGCATTTCTTGTGAATTTTTTGGGCAAACATTCACAAAAAAAATACTTTAGTTTTTCTTTTCCAACACAATCAATCATATTTCTCCAAATGATTGGGTAAAAATGTGAAACATACAGATGAGAGGATCACTATAGCATAATAGAAACTTGGTGACATATCAGATTCGAAAAAAGAAGTTAAATGATTTTGTTGTGTTCGAGAAATTACTGTTTTAATTTCTCTTCATACGTGTACGTGTTCTATATAAGATTTTGATTGTGTTTCAATTCTTTTATCTCCCGCTCAGAATCTGCATAAATAATGTTAGACCAAGCGAAGAAAATTAAGTCTTCAATAAAATAAAGAAAACGCGTACCAAAAACCAGATACAATGGCATTAGCAATGCTTAACGGTGAAAATGAACATAGTTACACATCAGAAAGAAATTAAAATAATATGCGCAGTTGATGTAAATCCAAGAACATGTCCATATAAGATTTTGCACAAAATGAACCACACAACCAACCGATTAACAACTACACCATATTATTCACCAAACAATTTAAATATTGTCTAGCTTTGGTCCAATTTCTTTTGCCTTGCAGACACAGATCATTGAGGTAGCAATATAAATTGTTTTTTAATCCTTAATTTGTAAATTCAAATCCATATTCGAAACGAAAGAAAGAAAACTGAAAACAGAAAATGAACCAAAGCAAACTGACACAAAATCTTTATTTTCTTTGCGAATGATTTTTTTTTTCCAGAAAATTTATACCTTCATCATTAGAGATCATATATCTTCCTCCTGCCATTGTTGTGAAATTAGGCAAATCCGAATCATACTTTGCTGCCCCTGCCAAATATTACTTAGCATTCATATTATTGTGTTGATAGCGTGTATCAATTACAAATCTTTATGTGGAAGAAATGAAAACTTGCAAAATGAAGAAAACTAACCATGCATTCATTTGAAAGAAGGAGAGGCGCTTCCTGCTGCGGGAAAATTACGTGTTTCCTTATCGGTGTTTAATTGAATGTTGAAGATATCCCCAGCCGCAGTTGAGTTGAGAGTGGAATGATTTTAACTTGATCAGCCCCGCAACATCGAAAAATGCAAAGGACGACCAAAGATTTTATGAAGTAGATTTACAAATAAATTAACCCAAAACCATTTTTTTCCTACGCTTAAATTTCAAAGCAGTTGCAAAACAATATGCGAGTGGAGCGGAAGGACGTGGTGTACCTGAAGACCGGGCCACCAGAGTTAGGCCAGATTGCTATATAATTGGGCGTAATAGAAATAACTGGCTCTCATGTGAATCACGAAAGCCCATTATTGGTTGTTAAAATTTCGATTTGAATTTCAATTTATTTATTTATCTAAGTGTCCACTTATATTATTATATTTAAAATAAGTAAAGTTTTGAACCTTTAAAATCCTTTCAAAGTAATAAGATATACTCACTTTTTATTTTTTCACTTTTATTCTTAATCTCCGTGCCAAACAGTAATTTGACAATTTTAATAGATTGAAAGGAGTATTTAATGAAAAATCACATACAAAGAGTAAATTAATATATTGAGTTGTGGTTGAATAGTTATAGAGAGTGATGAAAGAGATGAATGTATGACTTCATTATGAAGCATGTCAATGTAACAGTATTGTTCTATCCGAGAGAATTACAACTTACTCTACTTACGACTTAGTTCTAGTATTTATATCAATTACATCACCGACTTTATTCCAACTAATCTATTGCTTACAAATAAAGCTACTAAGATAACATCTTCCACACCACTAGATCATATTCTGCTCCTACTTCAACGATCAGGATCACTCACTCCTGTGCATGCTGTTGTCGTGGCTTATCCAGCTCACCATTACATGGCTCAGCTCCTTCTTCACGTGGTCTAAGTTCACATAGCTGCTGAGATGGCTGTTGATCTGGAGCCTGTGTTTGCATGCTCCTATAATAATCATTTTCTTAAAGTTAAAGAAAGAATGGTATGATTTGTAGGTGAACAATTTTCTATTTTACTGCTCACTTCATATCTTTTTATTAAACTCATTTTACATTATTTGGATGTATTATTTCATTAAGCTTATTTCCTAAAATGGAAATGCACCATATGATCAATATTCCCACTTTAACTCATAAATTACCTTTTATGTCACAAAGCAACTAATTACATTCTCTATTCTAGTTAATGTGTCAAAAGTACTCCGAAAAAATTACTTTATCTTTTTAATTTTATTATAAACAACTTTTTTCTTAACATGCATGTCCGATCAAATGATCTTAATGAAATATACGGATGAACTAGTATTTATTAATCAACAACTATATTATACATTCAATGCAGATTGAGTCCTCCACGAATAGTCTTTTATTTAAACAAAAAAAAAATAGTGCGGTGTGGGATATGCATAAAATTACAATTAAATTAAGAAAGTTGAAGTTTCAACGTCAAGTCTTCAGTTACAACTCGTAGCCCAACTTCATGAGTTCATGTCGGATGGAGGATAGTTAGCACGTGCTTTTTCAAGAATATGCTGAAGTATCTGCCTGTAAATTAATACGTGTCAAAATTTGATTGGCAGTGGTTTTCTCCTAAGACAGACAGATGGTATTTAAAATGCCACATAGATTCGGTCAGCCGTCATCTCGTAGAGGGAAAATTCTACGTGACTACATTTGTTTTTCTTTTCTTTTAGTATGCGTGATGACATTATTTTAGAAAATAGATGAGTAAATCCAATTAATATTAATATATTATAAAATATAATATAACGGGGGCATTCAGCATTGCCCCATTGGTAGTGATCATATTACGTGGCACCTCTTTGGAGTGTTTAAATGTGATAAAAGGCCCTTTCGAGGTCACCCTTTAGATGGGTGTTGTCCTTAGGCAACTCAAATGGTTTGCATCTAATTATATAATGTTAACTCCTTCCAACCTTTTGAAATTGTCATCTTATTGTTCAATACAGAAATTTAAAATTAATAATGATAAAGAGATATAAAAGTGAGTATGTTCAATCACTCTTGAAATATTTTAAAGAATTAAAACTTTCCTTATTTATGAGTTGAATACCTAAATAAAGACTAGATGACAATATGGGTGAACCGGACGGAGTATGTTTTTACATAGTTTATTGTGTTTCATAACCTTATATAGTTTATATGCGCACTATAGGATAAGTTTGAAATATTGAATAATGATCATATAAAAATAGAAATTATAACATGGGTCAATTTTGTGTTATTAAAACTAAATCACAAATGGTCTATATAATTCCCTATTCCTTTCCTTGATGAAGAAGTTACGTTATTCGTATTTTTGCTAAACTGAGTCCAATGTCCGAGTTCACCGATTCCTTCCACCAACTCTCTACCTCCATAATTTCTCAACTCGTTGCATTTTTGCAACTGAGATACCGCGCCAACGATCAGGCACAAACCCCATTCGCCACGCATCCCGCCACAATGTACGTTGCCGTTTCGAGCTTCATGGTATACTACTTGCTCCACGTGACACTGCTCCGATCTCCGGTGACCGGCCGTTATGCTGACGTCGCGCATTATTTCATGGTCTGGTCTGCCTACGTGGCGGTTTCCGCCCTCACCGCCGCCGTCTTCCCGGACCGGGCTGGCCCTTTTCTGTACGTGATATTCGGGTTTCTATCAGCAGGTGCGCCGGCCGGTTCAATTCCGCTAGTGTTTACGCATTAGTTCAGAACTTGTTTTGACTTGCACGATTTTTAAATAGATATTTCTACTCTAGCTAAGTCGGATGTTATGTTGGATAATTGTGCAACATTTTTTTTTATATCATTTACTAGTTAATAGTCATTGCATGCCAAACAAAATTAAAATTAACTAAGAATATTAAGAATTAAATAATAGTAAGAGTTTGGTTGTGTATAAAATAATTAAGAATTTTCCTGAACAAAATCATGGTAATTAAATTTTTGAATGCACTTGACACGTTGCAACAATCCTTAGATATGCAATACAAATTAGAGAATTTTTATTATACATGTATATATAGCAAAATCTTTATAAATTAATAGCCTTGGTAGGACCATTAAGTTTATTAATTTAGAGAGATATTAACATATTGATAAATTAATAACTTATTAATTAAAAGAGTTGTTTTTCAATTTCAATAAATATACTTTATATAAAGGTCGTGATAAGTGAGAATAAATTATACATGATTCTTTAAATGTATTCAAAATAAATAAATTTATATATTTTTGATTGAATATATTCATGCACCGATCAATTTTTAACGCGCACAAAAGCATTGAATGTGGCGATCATGCATAAATTTTTGAAAGTTTTATTTATATACGAGTTTTGCTGGAAGCAGGTGAATTGTTGCATATGTTTGACGACAATCTTGTGATCGAAGGCCAAACCGAAGGCGAAGTCGAGGTTGAGATCGAGGAAGTGGAAGTGGAAGGTGAAGGTGAAGGTGATGCTTCAATGTTTGAGGTTTACAGAAGGCGTGTTGATTGGTTCTTTCAATGTTGTCGTCGAAGAGTAACCAAATTCTTCAGAAAGCAGCCTCAGCCAATACTACCATTTTGAAAATTGGTGTGTGTTCGTGTGCATGTGTTGACCTATCAGTAATGTGATTAATGCTCGAGAGCAAGAGTTTTGGATTTGAATATGGCCACCATGGCGCGGTCTGTTTATTTACTTGTTAATATATCAAAACAAAATAAATGGTGTGTGTGTGTCAGTGTTTGTGTGTGAATGATTATGTTGGATGTGCTGTAATAGCAGTGGCGGAACCACGTTTAAGAGTGGTGGGGCAATTGCCCCCCGCCTCCCCCCCCTCAATTTTGTAGAATTACCCCCTAATGATACTTATTTATGCATAATATTTATAAAATTAAAGAATTTTGCCCCACCAAAAAATTATAAAGAGAGGGGCAAATGAAAAAAGGATAATAAGTGATTTATTTCCTTAATTTCTGCATTTTCAAACTTCATATTTTTCGTTATTATAGAAAATAAACTTGCTCATTTTTTTTATTCTTTCAAGACAATCTACATTTCTCTCTTGTTCGCCTATTATACTCTATTCACTAATTTAGTGCAATTTTTTTTTACTATCTATTTACTTCTATTAATTTGTGTCATAATTTCATTTATAACAAAATATTATTTTCTACTCAAACTAAAATTATAATTTTTAGGCTGATAGGAATGGATAACTTTTGTACCGAATAAATATCAGTTTGTATCTATTATTTCTAGTTTCTACAATATTATTATGTGTACATTTAAAAAAAATATATAATTGATATTGTACTAAACAGACTAGTATAGAAGGATTTTGAGACGGAAATTATTTTGTCTCTAATTTTAGACGGATTAACGATGAACTTTGGGCGGTGAAAATAACGATGAAAATAGCGACGGAATAATGATGATTATCATTTCATGTAGTTATAATCAACGACGTGTGATGAGACAAATCAAATAGAAAATCGAACACCGATAATCATCTCATGTAATTATAAATTCTAAAAAGTTATTGTAATTTTAACGATATTATATTATTTATATTTATATAAATTAGTTTTAATATTCTTAATAATTTGCCCCCCCAACACCCGGGGGCCTAGCTCCGCCACTGTGTAATAGCATCATCAATGAGATATCAACTACGATTATTATGAAATATCATTTAAGAATAACTTTTAAAGTGAGAAATAAGAATAATCTCACACTTATTTAGTCAACAATTAAGTTAAACCCATTTTTGGTAATGAGATGCACCGCAACCGCAACTTATATGATATGCACCACACAGTATAAATGTATCAGTGGTGGCAAAGAAGAATACAAAGACGGCGATGGTGGTGTTTGACGGTACTGTTGGTGGTGGCGACCATAGTTTCCGGCGTTGATGGGGGCCCGGGCCGCGATGGTGATGGTGTTTCAGTTTGTATTTAAAATCCTAATTTAATCAACTAATTAAGTCTTTAAATCACAAGTTGTAAAGCTTTAAACAGTTATTTTTTGCCCATTAAATTAATAATTTATCTTCAATAACTGATGCATTAGAATACAATTACTCTAAATCATATTATTGAAATTCGTTGAAGAGAAAAGATGGAGGGGATGAGTAGAGAGGTTAGACAAGTACTGAGATGCACGTGTTATGAGATGTATCAGTGGTTAATTATATCCGAAGATGGTGATTGAGACGGAAAAGAGAATAGCAGATGGCGGAATCTAGGGAAGGTGTCAAGGTGATGACAATAGAGATGTCAGACGAGGGTGGTTGTGAGTGATGGTGATTGTAGAGAGAGAGAGAGAGAGCAGAAGAAGAAGTAACTGTTGGTGGTGGCGGTGGCGGCAGCAATTCCCGACGGTGGCTTGCCGCAGCGATGATGATAACGAGTTGGTGGTGGTGAAGAGACAGATGGAAGGAGGAGGAAGAGAGAGATCGATGAGATGGAGGGTGTGAGAGAAGAGGGTTGCTGAAATTTTCCTCCAAATTAGCCTACTTTTTTTTTTCGTTGTTGTTAATTCTAACCACACATTATGCTCCACCCATCCAATTTATATGTATCCATTTGGATACTGACACGAGTTTAAGAAAGCTGATAAAATAATAAGAAAGATGATAAAGTTATCATAATTAGTGGAATAAAAGTATAATTGAAGGATAGTGTTAATGAATACAATTAATTTATTAATATTTCATTAACAAAAGCAAGACTTGAAAGTAAGGGTCGTGTGGATGCACATTTTTTTCTCTTGCTCATTTTTTGTGTATGTCTCGATTTTTTTTTTTTTTTTTTTTTATGTGCTTGCAATACTGTCTTTTTTATTCTTGAACCAAGTGTAAATCTTTTTTTTTTATTTTCGATTTTGCCTTAGTTAATTCATTGCACGTGAAATGAAAATGCACAAAAAGGAAAAAGAAAAATTGTCATCATTTAATTAGAAATAAATCACCAGATGAAAATGCAGACAATGTACAAGGAGGAAGAAGAAGAAGATTTTCATCATTTAATTAGAAATAAATGTTTGAACACATTAATTCCTGCAGAAATTAAAACTTTAAAACTTAAAATAAACAAAATCTTCTTCCTAGCTTACCACCCATCGCTATGGAAGCCAAACAACAATTTGGTAAAATCAGAGAACAAATACCTACATTTATATACCCCAAAAAAAAATCTTCTTCTCAATCAACTCCAATTCAACAATTTTTCCCAGAAAGTAAATCCGAACTATGCTTTCAAAGAAACTCAGTCCTTTCTCTACCCACAAGTTGACCAAACCAACCCAGATTCAAATCCTTCTCTCAAAAACCCTTCTTCTTCCTCTCCATCGATGTACCCCACCGTAGAAATGGAGGATTTATAGTTGCAAATCTGTTTCTGGAAACTGAGAAGGAGAAGCGCGGCGAAACCGCTGCTACCTTCGAGTCGTCGGAGGAAGTTCTGGTAACGGTTCCCGACGCAATCGTCCACTTGATCAATCGTGATCAGAGCGTGCAGCTCGCCAGCGGCGTTTTCACAGTGGTGCAGCTGCTCCCGGGTGGCAATATGGTGGTAGCGCTTGCTCGCGTCGGGGGAGAAGAGGGAGAGATAGATGAGATAATTGCGGCAGGGGAGAAGAGGAAACCACAACAAAATCTAGGGCAAGGCAAATTGGGGGAGAAGAGAATAAAGAGATGTTTCAAGAGAAATGAGAGAAAAGAGAGAGTGGGGTATCGATAATTAGCTGGGGTGGGTGTTTTGGGTTGGGTTAATTAGGTTAGTTAATTAGGATGTTAATTGGGTGGGTTAGTTGTTAGGGATGGGCTCATAGTGGCAAATGGTAGAAAATAGGGTGAATGATTAAAGGTATATATGTAAAAATGTTAAAATAGGTAGATATAAATTAGACAAAATAATGGGGTACGTAGGTACATATAAATTGGACAGAGGAAGTAATAAATAAGTGATCTTAAATTTTAAAACATTATAATTTCTCAATTTAAGAATTGTTCCCACAAAAGCACTTAATTAAACACCAATCCAAAGGTTAAAAAGTTTTTTGACAAATAATTAATTGATTTTTTTCTTAATCATTTTACAAAAGTAAAGATATATTCTAACTATTAACTTTTAAAAGTTTTACTAACAAAAATATTTACAAAATTACTTTTTTATCCTTATCTTATCATTGTTTTTTTATTTTTCTTGTATTGGTATGATGGAATGGAATGAGTATTGGTATGATGGAATGGAATGAGGCTAAGAATGAAATAGAGCTATGAATGAAATGGAATAGGTAAGTTGATTCCTATACTTGGCATGCATGAGGAATAAGTAAAGGAATAGAATTCATATTTTTTTATGCATTGTATATGTATATATATTTGTTTGTGTGGTATGTGTATATGCGTGTAGTTGTGTAGTGTGTGAATATGTGTGTGTGCAGTGTGTGCATATGCGTGTAGTGTGTGTGTATGCAGTGTGTGTATATATATGTGTGTGTGTGCAGTGTGTGTTTATGTGTGGTGTGTATGTGTGTATAGGTGTGTATATATGTGCAGTATGTGTGTGTGTGTGTGCAGTGTGTATATATTTGTGTGTGCATTGTTTGTGTGTATGCAGTGTGTGTGTGTATATAAGTGTCTACAGTGTGTGTATATGTGTGCAGTGTGTGTGTATATATATGTGTATGTAGTGTGTGTGTGTGTATGTGTGCAGTGTGTGTATGTGTGTTTGTGCAGTGTGTGTTTATGTGTGTGTATGTGTGCATTGTGTGTCTGTATGCCGTGTGTGTATACATGCGTGTGCAGTGTATGTATATAAGTTAGAATTGATGAAAATAATTCCTTGATTTTTTGGGATAAAATTAATAGAATTGTAATATAGGACGGTAAAATAGTTAAAATATAAAAATAGGAGTATTGAGAATGACTAATATCATGATTTGACTAAGAAATGGCTAAACCCTTGAGAATTAGACTGACCATTCCAGATGGAATGACGATTCTTTCTCGTAAAACATACCAAGAAAAAGAATGGAATGTAGGGAGGAATGACCATTCCATTTCACCCTTCATTCCATCATACCAATCACTACTTAATTCTCTCTACAAAAACACAAACGCAAGCGCATACACTCACACACACATATACACACACTGCACAAATATACACACACTCTCACACACACTACACACATATATACACATTGGATACACATATATACACACACTACTACACACATACATTGTACACACATTGCATACCTACACTCACACACATATACACACACTACTAAGCACACTCACACACACTGCACACACACATATATATATATACACACACACATTCACACACACTTCACACTCACACACACACACACTATACACATACAAACATATGCACACACTACTACACACACATATACACCTACACATTCACACATACACACACACTACTACACACACTCACTCTCACACACACACACATATATATTGTAAACATACTCACTCACACACTACTACACACTCACACACATACACACACATATACACACTGCACACACACACACACACACATTGTACACATACTCACTCACATATACACACACTACTACACTCTCTCTCTCTCTCTCACACACAAACACACACATTGCACACACACACACTACTACACACACTGCACACTCACACACATATACACATATGTATGACTTCATGTCTTCATTTATGAATTACGTATTCATGTATGAATTCATGTATTCATATATAGATTCATGTATGTATACTTGTATGTATTCGTTTGTTCATGTATAAATTCGTGTCTTCATGTTGAATTCATTTTTTCATGTATGTCTTGTATGAGTTCGTGTATGTATTAACAAAACAAGGTAAAAAAGGGTATATTAGTAAAGTGGGTTATTATTTATCTTTTTAAAATTAATGGTTAGAATTTAGAGCCAACTTATGAAATAGCCATAATGGGAATTAAAACTCAATATATAATCCTCCCTCTTCAAAAACACAAATTTTAGCCAATATTTTGAATTTGAGACAAAAATGCCCTTAATGAAGGGCACGCAGGTTGGGTCAGGATGCGGGTTAGGTCGGATTCGGGTACAAGTGGTCGGGTACTTTTGGCACTAATATGATCATTAGTACAAAGTACCAAATTACTCAATTTTTTTTGTGCTTTATGTTGGCACTTTTAGCACTAATATGGTCATTAGTGCAAAAGTACCAAATTACGTATTTTTTTAAAAACTTTCCGTTGACACTTTTGGCACTAATATAGTTATTAGTGTCAAAGTATCAAATTACTTAATATGTTTTTTTTTGTAGTTTCTGTTAGTACTTTTGACACTAATATGGTCATTAGTAACAAAGTACCAAATTACTTTTTTTTTGCTTTCTGTTGGCACTTTTGACACTATTATAATTATTAGTGCCAAAAATATCAAACATTACTTTTACAGTTTAACTATATACAAATACAAATAACTTCAAATTTTAACAAATTAATAAAATGAACGACAATCCAAATGGAAACAATTCTTTCATTTCCATACTATTATTAATATTAATGCACCAACATTCTCTATAATTCCAAATTAAAAAGAGAAGTAAGAATGTAATAGTAATGCTAAAAAAATACAGCACTCACGTGAAATAGAATTATTGCAAACATAATTAAGTCTCCAAGTACAAGAATTGAAGCATAAGGTACAATTCATGATCAAAGGATGCCAAAAATATTTTTCAATGACGTATTGACACCAAATATCAGAGTGTAAGTTTAACAAACAAATAAATATTGTTTTGTAGCGGAATATACTCTCAAGTTCCACAATTACATATACGAAGATATGCAATTGCAAGCTTAAACTCTAAAAGAAGACTCGACTTATTTAAATAAACACACTGCCGAGCACCGTTTGCTATCTCCATCCAAAATAATTTAAACTTTGCTCGATTAGAGCTATATAATTGAACTTGTCTTGCCACTGCATCACAAGTGTTAATACAATTTAAAACTTTCTTTTGTGCATGCAAAAAATATCATTTTCTTTTCTTGATACGACTGCGCAGTCAATATAGATAACAGGTATGAATCAATCTACCACATAATCTCATGTGTCGAAAAGTAGACCTCCTTCTCAAACACTGCGACCGGCCTAACCGAAGTAAGACTCACAGTCACGTCAATCAAATAACAACACGTGTGTTCCTGTCTCACACAGGATATTAAATGCTCAAGTAGATGATTAAACATACCAAAAATACTCAAATAAAATGGCAAGTCAATTAACTTTAAAAACTCACATAATATAGTAATCACATTCATCATTTGATTTTTGGTTAAAAAGCCCACCTGACTGCAAACGGGGTGTCAGGTAGTTGCTTCCTCCTTCCTCGTCTACTTCTCTACTCCGCTTGTCCCTTCAAGAATAACATCTTATAAGGACGAGTCTACTTTCTAAAAACGGAAACGAGTTTTAACGCTCAGCTGAAGGACTTCTACTTGACTCGGGTTTTCTTTAACTTATTTCGACTTATTTAACTCGATCTTTCTCAATTTCTACCCAAGTACTAAACGAACATACCTTCACATTCGGGAACCAAACTCAATAATATCAGACAAATTAAACTCAAACAATTCACGAAAAATGAGAAATCACTATTCACATCACGTTTTTCGTCTTTTCTCGATTTCTCTAGTCAGACGAACTCAAAAAATTACAAAATTAATTCTCGGGTCCTAAAATCACAAATCATTCACATACAGACTTTCACATCAAGAATCGGACGTTCAAATATAGGTAAACGATCGACTTCGATAAATAGATGGAAAAAGAAAAATTTTCCAAATATAATATAATATTCTAGAAATATCTAGAAAATAATATTATTTAATCATAATTAGAAACTCGGTTATTCAAGACTCGGTTATTCATTCAATATTCTCGACTCTGCTCGGTTTCTAGAAAATATTAATTATTAAACTTAAATTTTAATTTTAATGAAATTAATTTCATTTCTCTTTTAATAATAGTTTTTTTTTTTATTATTTACTCGGAATTAGAAATCCGTAACAAGCTTTACGAAACAATGTTTTTCGTCCCTTTCTCGTAAAACGTGCATATGCTCGGAAAATTACTAAACTTAATCAATAACTCAAAATAGTCATCATTAACTATTTATTTAATTATTTTCACATAACTTTATATTAATTAATTAAAAACTCGATTTTCATTCAAAAATTGATAACGTTTTCGTGTTAGCTCGGATTCAAAAACTTCGAAAAGAAACTCTAATTATTTTATCGACATCTTTATCATCGATTCCTTATTTTAATCGAATCTAACATACATATCCTAGAATCATCAACCTCATTCATCACTTTTATTTTTACTTTTAATATTAAAAATTCCTAAAAATTCCTAAAAATTAATTTTCTTATTCTAACAACTTTAAAACATCAAATCTTCATCATTTAAGCATCTAACATCAAAATATCATCAAAAACCTCAAGAACTTCATGAAGAACATCAAGAACATCATTCATTTTCATTTTTTTTTCGGTATTACAAAAATAACAACAATAATTTCTTCTTTTTATTTTCTTCAATTCATATCATCATCTATCTCATCAAACAACTAACAACATTAACATTCAAATTCTTAAATTTTCCATCCTCATTTTCGGTCCACACACACACACACACATATATATATATATATAATTTTTTTTCTCAAATTTCACACACATAAACACACCAAGATCAAGAACAACATAATCAAAAAATCAAAATCAAAACTCTACCCTAATTGACCTCAACCGAATAGATGTGTCTTAGAGTCTTTTAGTTAGGCTCGTTTTGAGCATAAAGATTTTATCTATACACGTCTCGAACTAAGAGAAAAGTTGAAGATAAAGTCTGACTGATCAAGTTAGAAGAAATCATAGTTGACTCCGGAACTTGAGCAACACAATTGACTCATCAACTATACTCAGAACCGTGGCAGTCATAAGTGAGAAGAAGATTTAAGCGAATACTTGGATCAAAATTCAAATTCAAACAACACAAGATCACGTGAAAGTTTAAGAGGCTGTTATTTCCTGATTTGGACCGACACAGAAGATGCACAGTTCAAAAGCAAGCTTCACAATTGTCATTTTGGGAAAGTCGACACACTTGTTAGAAGAGCCCATCACTTTTATGCAAAGGTTAAACAGCTCATTCCAACGGCTAGTTCGATATCTCTGCCTATAAATAGAGGCTCGCTCTCAACATGAAGATAACCGATTCTACTGAAACTATTGCGAGCATACATCACTCAAGATTGAAGCATTCAAGCAATATAAATTCTCCCCAAGCTTTTTGCTCTCTTAGCTTTTTCTGCTTTCCGAGAAAACCCTTTCTTTGATCGAGTCTTAGAGTTTCAGCTCCTTCTTTCCTAAGCCTAATCGCTCCTCTAGAGTTTAGTCTTAGAAGATGGAATCACCACTTGTTGTGTGTTGATTCTCGTAGCTGGAAACCCTACAAAACTCCTTTTTTAACCCTTACCAGGTTCAAAAGGTTCTACGTTTCTTTGTACCTCTAAACAAAAAGGTTAGGTCTTGTTGAGCCTACAAATCAATTGTATTAGATTGTTTGATACCCGCAAATCAAGTGGAAGACATTTTAGTAGTACGCGTAAACTACTAAATGGATTACCAGCAAGCAAGTTGTCACAGACATAGGAGTTCAACATGAACCACGTAAAAATTCTCTTGTGTTTATTTGTTTTTTAAGTTTATGTTTATTCACTAACTTTGAACAAACACTCAAGCATATTTACAAACTGCTTGCGAACTTGACATTCAAATTGGATTTTCTCTAAAAACGAGTTAACACAAATTTTCACCAAACATCCACATTGCACTTAAAACCCCAGTCAACAACAATACAGTTATGAAGTCAACTTTATACCTAACTGTGTGATTACTCCGACTGAGTTTCACAGTTATCGAGTTCTCAAAGGTTTGTTTTAAGGAAAATCTGGACTGGCATTTGGCATTTCCCCATATACCAGTTAACTCGTATCGGAATTATCAGTTATTATAATATATATATATATATATATATATATATATATATATATATATATATATATATATATATAATGCATGCTGTGATCTTATGAAGTTATATACGTATATATATGCTGGTAAAATTTAATGCCTATATTTCATTAAGTAAAAGATGTCTTTTTTAAACTATTAATATTATACTATTAATATTATTATATGGGGAGTTTTGAAATGAAAAGATAAGATGAATAATTTAATATCCTTATAGTTGAGTATATATCAATATATACACATATGTACAGTAGCAGAAACTTTTCCTCGTTAGAAGTTTTGTGTTTTTGATAATTGGTAAGTTTGGAAATTTAATGGAGTTTGGGAAAAATAGTTACTGTGTAGGATGAGGATTTGTATATATATGCATGTGTAAGGCCGAATGGAAATGAAAGAACAAGAAGATGTCAGACATTGATTGACAAGGTTATCATCATGCATTGTTATGATAATGCATTTCGTATTCAATTATAATGCACTGATCAATCATAATCGTTGATCTACATATATAAATGGTTTAGATTGTTTTTCATTTTTTATGGAAATTTTTTTTTACATATGATTTCTTCCATAATTATATATTATACTTCATGAGTCCCTGGTAATAAGTGTAGTGTTTCTATAAATGAATGACACCACTAATTTTCTCACATTTTATACCTCACAACAAATGAAATATGTGGGCCATTTACCCACTCATCAAATATTTACTTACCTTTTCTTGTAATCCGTGCTGCACTTCCCACACCATACATATCACGAACGAAAGAATTATATTATTATACATATAATAAGAATGAAGAGCCATGAGCGCACCATGCAGCTAAAGTAAATTCTACTATTAAATGTGTATATATATTTAGATTGGGTCAAACGATAATGATTCAATGTGTAATATATACGTTAAGTTAAACGACTATTTTAATATGAAACGAATTGAACATAATACTACAATATAAAACTATAGTGCAGCACATGCATGGGCCATAATATAATTTCCTTAGTATTATTTGATGTGAATAAAGATAAATAAATAAATAATTTAATTATTACATACCTTGCAAAGTAATAGAGCTAGCGCTGGAATACAGCTGGCTGTTACAAATGAATACTAGTACTTGTGCAAATGAGATCATCTATTGTCTTTCCATGTTGCATCTCCTACTGCATTAATAAGGGAGCGACATGTGGCATAACTAAGGGTTCAAGATTTAGGGTATATATAAGGAAAATATATTCCCTAAATTTTAAACCCATAATCACGCCACGTGTCGTTCTCTTGTTAATGCAATAGGAGATGCAACACTGAATGTAATAGAAGATCCGATCTGATACTTGTGTATAATCTATTAAAATAAAATAGTAATATCAGGGCGTTTGACCAAGTAATGGATGTACAGTTGGTACATATATATATATATATATCTTTGAGAAATTGAATAATTGGGTAGGTGTTTGTGTTGTGCTATAAATAAATCCCAAAGGATTTGGTAGGCATATAAGGCTATAAGCAGGAGTAAATGAAAGATGAAAAGTGAGGGTGTGATTATATCATGTGTTGTGGTAACAGCAATATTATTAGTTTCAGTTGCAGACTCCCAAACTGAAAGTGCAATGGGAATCAACATGGTCCGGGACACTTTGTATTGCACTGCAAACGGCCTGAAGAGCAGCGATTCTGATCCAGTTTTCGCCGGTAACTTGTTCTGTGTTTGTGAATATTCGATGGTTGTTTACAACTATATCTATATCTAGATGTCGTTGGTTTGCAGGTGCAAGCGTGTGGCTGCAATGCGCTCCGAATACTGTTACCATGTTATTTGAACCCGGCCCAACGACCACCAATTCCACAGGGGGGTATGAGACCTGGTTTGTAGCTGTCAGCCGTGGCAGTAGTTTATAATTAATTACAGATAATTAAATAGAACTTCATTACCTTGAAAATTTAATTTCCTTAGGGTCGGATTTCCTAACTTATTGGTTCAAATTAACTAATGATCAGGAAATTAAAGCACCTGGAAATTAAGCATGTGTAAATCTAAGACTAGTGGACATATATCATTATCATCTAAATGAAGAACAGAATATAGACGATTATGGACATAGTATATTGTTTGTCATCTTTATTTAAGCATCTTGCCATTGCGTTGTTCCCCAAGTCTAGGCTAATTCTCAAGTTTCACTTATAATTGCCCCAACTCGTCAGGAATAGTTAAGTTGCATGGATTTAGCAATTAAAGAACATCCGATCCATCATCAACACACATATATATATGATGAGCAAAACTTGAATGCAACCGGTCGCATAGCATGCGAGCTATGCGACCGTGCGTGGTGCGTGCACGTCACACGCCGGCTTCCCACGCGTGGCGCGTGTTGTGCAAATGCTAGATTTTTTTCTTCCGATTTTTTAAAATTTCTTTTAATTCCGATTTTTCAATTTCAGTTTTTTCTTTAAATTTTTTTTATTTCAATTTTTTTTTAAAAAAAAATCACATTTTTTTCCATCTTTTTTTTTTGTTTGCCTCTTCGTTTTGTTGTTTGCCGCTCCTTCTTTGGTCAAAATTTGAGCGAGGAGAGATGAAGGTCTCAGAACGAGTCGAACAAGTTCAAATTGTTGTCCGACGATTATAATTATATTAATAATCAGAGCGAAGGCGAAGCCGAAAAAAAAATATAAAAATTAAAAAAAAATAGAAAAAAAAGTTTAATTTTGACTGGGTTAACGGGTCAACTCAGATCAACCAAACCCAGACCCAGAGCCAAACCCGATCGCATGTCAGCTGCGGGAGGTCGCACACAAGACCTCCTCATATATAAAATTAAACAAGGACTAATATACAATATGATCTCTTACATTAAAAACAAAGGGGGAAAAAATCCTAATTGAAACCAACCCACAGAGGAAAGAGTAGCCGTCCATATATAATGGGATGGGCCATGCTAGGCCGACCTCTGAAAGGTCGACCCATCGTCGGATGAATGCCATGTGGAAAGACGATTTTCAGATACCACCGTTCCAAATTTCCAATACCACTTGTACTCTAACACGCCGGTCCCACTTTTCTCCATCCTTCCCCAGACGCACATTTTCCCACTTTCACTTTTCCATTTCTTTATTCTCTCCGATTCTCCCTCATCCTTCTTCTTCTTCCCACCTCCTTTCTCCGACAACCACCACCTCGACGACTTGCACTCATCTCACTCTGCCATCTCTCTATCATTTCAAATTCATCGTCTTCGCGTCCCGAGAATGAGTAATTGATTTTCAAGATTTCCATCTACATCACCGCTGTGTCGCGGCTAGCCGCCGCCACCTGAGCTATCGTCAGCGTCCAGCCGCCCAACCGGATCACCGCCTTGCGGTACTCCTCCATCATGCGCTTCACCTCATCGCGGTGGCTACCGGCCATCGACTCCGCCGCCGTTCTTCCACATCAAGGGATCGTCGTTTCTTGGTTGAAGGCACAAGCTATATTTTCAATTGCAGTATTCATTTCTTGATTTTTATTATTTTTAAAAGATATTAGACTAATAGTATTTGAGGATCTGGAGTGTGGGCGGTGCTGTTGGTGGTGGTAGAAGGATAGGGGAATGTTGAAGGAATTGGGAATTGCAGACGGAGATGAGAGAGAGGGAGAGAGGAAAGAGATGGAATTTGCTAGAGGGAGATGAAGGCTTTCATTTTCTTTTTTCTTTTTTTTTTATTTACATGTCATCAAAAAGTCAAAACCAAAATTACTCAAAAATCAGTATTTATTCATATGTATATTAAAATAATATATTTTTATTTTTGAGAAATTAGCAATCAAATGGATTAGTAACCAATTTGGGTGGACAATAACATCAAATTCTGAATTTAAAATAACTAAGGAGTACAAAAAACCAAAAAAAAAATAAAAATAAAAAAATAAACCTATCTAAAATTTAAATTATCACCAAATTAGTCAAATGGATTTGACTTCTAACGTGAAGGAAAATAAAATTTAAGAACTACGTGTATTTTTCTGATATTAACTTAATTTTGTTGATAAACAAGTTTAAAACTTCCTTAACCCTTCACCCTCGACCAAACTCTTCTGGCGAAACACCAGTGTCTTGATCGACAGAGTTTTACTTTGATTAAATCTTAACAAAAATAGTTTGGTAACCTGACGTGAATGTTAAACGACCTAGTGTCTTGATCGATAGAGTTCAATGTTGGCAAACCCTTAACCCTTCACCAAACCCTTAACCCTTCACCCTCAACCAAACTCTTCTAGCGAAACACCAGTGTCTTGATCGATAGAGTTTTACTTTGATTGAATCCTAACGAATCGAGTCATATAACCTTTACTAAGTATTAGCGAGACGTGAACATGAATCGAGCAAATATCTTGATCGACAGAGTTTTACTTTGATTAAACCCGAACAAATCGAGTCTTATAACCTTTACTAAGTATTAGCAAGACGTGAACATGAATCGAGCAAGTGTCTTGATCGACAGAGTTTTACTTTGATTGAACCCTAACGAAGCGAGTCTAGTAACCTTTACTAAGTATTAGCAAGACGTGAACGTTAATTGACCCAGTGTCTTGATCGACATATTTCAATGTTGGCAAACCCTTAACCCTTCACCAAACGCTTAACCCTTAGCCCTTCACCAAACCCTTAACCCTTCACCCTCGACCAAACTCTTCTGGCTAAAGGAAAGTGTCTTGATCGACAGAGTTTTACTTTGATTGAATCCTAACGAATCGAGTCTTATAACCTTTACTAAGTATTGGCGAAACGTGAACGTGAATCGAGCAAGTGTCTTGATCGACAGAGTTTTACTTTGATTGAACCCTAACGAAGCGAGTTTAGTAACCTTTACTAAGTATTAGCAAGATGTGAACGTTAATTGACCCAGTGTCTTGATCGACATATTTCAATGTTGGCAAACCGTTAACCCTTCACCAAACCCTTAACCCTATACCCTCGACCAAACTCTTCTGCTAAAGGAAAGTGTCTTGATCGACAGAGTTTTACTTTGATTGAATCCTAACGAATCGAGTCTTATAACCTTTATTAAGTATTGGCGAGACGTGAACGTGAATCGAGCAAGTGTCTTGATCGACAGAGTTTTACTTTGATTGAACCCTAACGAAGTGAGTCTAGTAACATTTACTAAGTATTAGCAAGACGTGAACGTTAGTTGACCCAGTGTCTTGATAGACATATTTCAATGTTGGCAAACTCTTAACCCTTCACCAAACCCTTAGCCCTTCACCAAACCCTTAACCCTTAACCCTCGACCAAACTCTTCTGGCGAAAGGAAAGTGTCTTGATCGATAGAGTTTTACTTTGATTGAATCCTAACGAATCGAGTTTTATAACCTTTACTAAGTATTGGCGAGACATGAACGTGAATCGAGCAAGTGTCTTGATCGATAGAGTTTTACTTTGATTGAACCCTAACGAAGCGAGTCTAGTAACCTTTACTAAGTATTAGCAAGACGTGAACGTTAATTGACCCAGTGTCTTGATCGACATATTTCAATGTTGGCAAACCGTTAACCCTTCACCAAACCCTTAACCCTTCACCCTCGACCAAACTCTTCTGCGAAAGGAAAGTGTCTTGATCGACAAAGTTTTACTTTGATTGAATCCTAACGAATCGAGTCTTATAACCTTTACTAACTATTGGCGAGACGTGAACGTGAATCGAGCAAGTGTCTTGATCGATAGAGTTTTACTTTGATTGAACCCTAACGAAGCGAGTCTAGTAACCTTTACTAAGTATTAGCAAGACGTGAACGTTAATTGACCCAGTGTCTTGATCGACATATTTCAATGTTGGCAAACCGTTAACCCTTCACCAAACCCTTAACCCTTCACCCTCGACCAAACTCTTCTGCGAAAGGAAAGTGTCTTGATCGACAAAGTTTTACTTTGATTGAATCCTAACGAATCGAGTCTTATAACCTTTACTAACTATTGGCGAGACGTGAACGTGAATCAAGTAAGTGTCTTGATCGATAGAGTTTTACTTTGATTGAACCCTAACGAAGCGAGTCTAGTAACCTTTACTAAGTATTAGCAAGACGTGAACGTTAATTGACCCAGTGTCTTGATCGACATATTTCAATGTTGGCAAATCCTTAACCCTTCACCAAACCCTTAACCCTTCGCCCTTCACCAAGGCCTTAACCCTTCACCCTCGACCAAACTCTTCTGGCGAAAGGAAAGTGTCTTGATCGACAGAGTTTTACTTTGATTGAATCCTTACGAATCGAGTCTTATAACATTTACTATGTATTAGCGAGACGTGAACGTGGATCGAGCAAGTATCTTGATCGACAGAGTTTTACTTTGATTAAACCCTAACGAAGCGAGTCTAGTAACTTTTACTAAGTATTAGCAAGACGTGAACGTTAATTGACCCAGTGTCTTGATCGACATGTTTCAATGTTGGCAAATCCTTAACCCTTCACCAAACCCTTAACCCCTAACCCTTCACCAAGGCCTTAACCCTTCACCCTCGACCAATTCCTTCAAAAACATATGTATCCATTAATTAAAAAATAAAAAATTATATTAACTAAAATACGAATCGAAAATTGCATTAATCCAAAAATGAAAAACTATTACTTTTTTATTCAAAAATATATTATAAATGAAAATTAGGGAAACGTGAGTGTGAATCGACCTAGTGTCTTCACCCTCGACCAAACACTTCAAAATAGTAAGTATATAGTAAAAAAATAAAATATATATAAAAGTAAAGTATCATTGGAAAAGGAAATTTAAATATAAAAAATTAAATTTATGTAATAAAGTCATAACCAATGTTGTTAAATTATATAATTAACATTTAGATTAATATAAATTATTGGACGATATTAATATGTATATAATATATAGTTTTTGCTAATGGCGACATTAGGGTCGACGCTGCCAACTTTAGCTTTTTCTTTTACATATGATATAGGAAGTGATTTTGCCTTTTTTGTAACGGTATACACGTGTTACTGGATTAATGCTCGATCTTTTAGTGGTGGATGTAGCATGGATTTTTCCATATATAATTGAGGGATAAAACATGTACAAAATTGATTTAACCTGCAAAATGAGATGAGAAAATGTCGGCTGTCATCAAATATGAATTTATTAGGACGATGAAAATGTCGGCCATCATCAAAAATTGATTTTAGCCTAGCTAGTTTCCCCAAATGACTTTGATTAATGTGAATGAATTCACGCCAGCCAACACAACCTGGCCTCATCTTTCAACAGCACACTGGAGCCAAGTAGCTTGAATTGAAGCCATATGAAATTTCTATCCAAAGACTTGATCAAGGATTTTTAAACTGTGGAACCAAACATACTCGAAACTTTTTTTTCCAGCGACAAAATTTGCTACCGAGTAAGATGAATTCTCTTTACTAGGGACGCCGTACAAAATATATAAACGGAAATTTTTTACTGCCAGCTCCAAAATAAATTTTACCGTACAAGTGAAGAATATTTTTTATAATTTGGAAAAAGTAAAAGTTACACTCAAAAACAAAAAGGGGTAGTAGCTAACATTGTTACAAGTTTATAAACTTAACTCACGATTTTCTGTCATAAGACATACATTATCCGTTCTCGAATAAGTGAATGGCTGTCAAAACTCGCATAAAATATATGAAAGTTGACAAATTTCTTTCTATTAGGAATTAATATTCAAGACAATAGCAAAATGTAAAATCTGACATTATATTTTATCAATTCTGGAATGTGATACATTTTCAAAGACAAGTTTTATTTTCAAAATAAAATTTGGCCAATCAAAAGCATACACTTTACAAAAAACCTTGGAACTCATAACTCATCCAAATTTTCAAATTAATTATTTTTAATCAAAATTTGATAATTCATAATAAAAAAAATTAACAAAATTTTGAAAGTGTGTTGTTGCACCGTGCGGCGGCCGCAAATGAGAGCGACCATATTCTAGAAGTCTTTTGTGAAAGTATGCTTCGCAGATTTGTCTTTAAACTATTTTCTATAATAGCATTTATTAATCAACAACTATATATGTATCTGAATACAGAGTAAACTACTCCCTCCATGCTGGGTTAGTATGATTACTTTTCTTTTTTACCGGTCTCAACTTAGTATAGTGTTTTCTTTTTAGGATATGTCTTTTACCTTTTTACCCTAAGTTCAATATATTTATCTTATAAAGTTTCTTCATCCACAAAGAATTTAACAACACATCTTAAATGGATCTCTTCCTCTACTTAAAATATGTCTACCAAACATTTATCTATTTTTTTTTTTAAATTTTGTGCATAACTGTACGGCCCTTGCACCATACCAAGTAGGGACGGAGGGAGTAATATATTAACTCTCCCGGTCGAATAGTCTTTCTATTTAACAATAGTGATATTGATAATTAAGGAGATTCTTGTTTAGTGTTCATAAATGGAATGTGACTATTTTTAGTGGATGAGCTAAAATAAAAAGATAAGACTATTTTTCGTAAAGGAAGAAAGTACTATATAATGCAGTGCGGGAACATGCCCAGCTGCAGGAGTAGGATAAAATTACGTTATTTATTTATTTATTTGGAATTTGCATTCTTCTCGAGTTACGATTAAATTACAAAGTCGAAGTTTCCACTTCAACTACAAAGTATAAACTGTAGCAACTTGTTGTTGGATTTAGGATATCACCATATTTGTCCCCACAGAACAAGATTGCATATCGTGCCTACTTGGTACGCTAATAGTAATATGAAACCAACATACACTAGCTCCCACATCATATCCGCTTCTATTTAGATAATTTGGTCAAACGACAAATATTCAATGTCTACTATTTTAATATGAAACGAATTGAATAAGATATAGACCTATGGCAATTGTTTCTATACAGTCACCACATACTATATATCTACTTTTTTGTGTTTCACCTTCTTATGTCTTTTAGTGTTTCTTTTTTCTTTTTTTTTTAATTCTAATTTTTTTTAAATTTCATTTTTATTTTTAATTTTCAAATTTTTTTACCTCTTCGTTTTTTGTTTGCCGCTTCTTCTCTTTTAAGAGATCGAGCGAGAGGAGCCGAACGATCCAAATTATTGCCGCTTAGATTATCTTTATATTAGTAATCGGAGCGAATGCTGAGCCGTAAAATCAGAGCCGAAAAGCTCGGCCGTAAAAAAAAAGTAATAAATAAATAAATAATTTTAAAAACTATATAAATCATGCGCGTGCACAAAAACGCTTGTATGGTACACACGCCACGCGCGCGGTTGCAGCACAGAAACACGTCTCTGAAACTATAGATGCACTGAACGCATGGGCTATGTTAAACTTTCTATATAATATTTTATGGGGATAAAAATAATTAAATAGCTATTTTAATTTTAATATATCTTGCAAACTAATAGAGAGCTGGTATACAACTAGCTGTTACAAATCAACATCATATCGAGTATATAATGAGAGAGAAATTTGAAATAGTGATTTTGAGCACAAAAAAAAAAAAGAAATGGCTCCCCAACTTACAAAATATATATCAACATCTATATGTACATATTTTATTAATATGATATATATTTTCATTATATATTAGATATCTTTTTATATAGGAAAATATGAAAATCAAAATAAATAAGAATGTAGAATCATGAACACGCTACGTAGTGTGAAAGTAACAATTATAAGTATGCATATATTGATTAGGTAAAATGAGATTCGATGTGTAATATACAATTTAAGTTAAATGACTATTATAATAAGAAACTAATCGAACAAAATTATAAAATATAGTGCACCGCAGGCATGGGCCACATTAGAATGTTCATATATGGGATAAAAATAACTAAATGATTATTTTAATTTTTATATATCTTGATCGATGTTACAAATTAATATCATATACTAACTTTTGTATCGTATAATCGATTAAAATAAAATACTAATATCAACTATCAAGGCGTTTGACCTTCAGCCTTTAACCATAGTAATGGATGTACAACTGGTATATGATCTTTGAGAAATTTAATAATTAGATAGCAGTCATAAATAAATATATGTAATTATTTGTGTTGTGCTATAAATAAATCCCAAATTAAAGGATTTCGTAGGTAGCTACAGACCATAATCGACCAGTAACTCAAACATGAAAAGTGATCATGCGATATGTTAATTTGGTCCCAATATGTGTTGTTGTAACAGCAATGGCAGCAATATTATTTTCAATCGCAGACTCCAAAAATGCAATCTTGGTCCGGGAAATTGAAGGGGAAAATGTCAATAAAGATCTAATTTTTTATATAATTAATTTGGTATAAACACAATCATTTACTCATCTTCTAATTTTTATTATAAACTGTAACTATTTGAATTTTTTTCGACACAAGTATCATCTCTGGTGACAACGATTTTGACTTAACATCGTATTTTGTTGACGTGATATGTTTCCGAAAATCCAAATGACACAGTATAATGTAAGGGTGCGTTTATTTTGGTAGTATGGAACATGAAGGAAAAGAAAAGGCTAGAAAATAATTTTCACACCTTTCCCCCAAGTTAATATTTTCCACAATTAGAGTTAAAAGGATGGAAAAAGATGGAAAATGATGAAAATTAACAACTCTAATAAACATGTGAAAAGGGTGAAAAACAAATATTTTTACACTTTTTCCATCTTTTTCACATGTTTACTAGAGTTGTTAATTTTCACCCTTTAATCTAATTATTTCATATGGTAATGGTTTATTTTGCAAATAACTATGTAGATAGATACATATGTAATTTTATTAGTTTATAAATATACACAGCATCAAACAATATAGGGTTGTAGATATTAGGAAAAATTAATTATTATATGTACATATATTATTATTATTATTAATATATGTTTATATAGGGGTTGATTCACGTAAAAACACTTTTCCGTAAAACATAATATGTAATAAAATAATGTATTTCATGTTCAATTATAATGCATCGTTCAATCACAACACAAAGATCAATAGTTTAGATCGTTTCACATTTCTTACAGGAAAAAGGTTTTACATATGATCTCTTCATTGTTTATATTTATACTCCATCAGTCCCTCTTAACCACGGATTAGGTTGCTAATAAATGTGGTGTTTTCATAAATGGAATGACCCTACTAATTTTCTCATATTTTATCCTCACAACAATTTTAAACTAGGCAAATTGATAGAAGTTACATAGTGATAGTATAAACTATATTACAAAATGAAGTATGCAATATCTACAAAACATTATACTAAAATACTCTTGAACTACATACTAATTTGTTATTTATGTGCTATGAGCCTATGATAAAATATTACACAAAGACCATTCGTAATTGACCATGTGAAACTATTTACAATAACCAACTAAACAAACATAAAGAGACTTCTCAGTATATTCATAAAAAAGCACACACATCATCAAAGTTTTCTATACACATCAATAGCCACTTGCCAAGAGACTAGTGTTTGTACCTAAGTTCCTTGTAGCGACGTCAACTTCAAAGTTTACCGTACGAGTATAAAAAATCTCCAACTCGTTGAGACACTCCATCCAATCCGACAGTTACCAACAACACCCATTCCTTGTCGTCATCAAGATACCTGAGTTGGAGCTCCCCTTTCTTAATTTCAAACCTTTTTGCCACTTCTGAGTATAGTTCAAAACACCCTGCATCCGGGTCGAATTTAAATCGAACAGTGCCTTCTCTGAGTGTGGCTTTCACCATGATCTTAGTCCCACCGTATCCATAGCTGGCTAATCTCCTCAGAGGTGACTTCTCATCAAAACTTCCTGAGCTTGAGGAACTGACATTTATCATTTGCACGGATTCACACACATTTGACGAGTCTGTCATGTATGAAGACACTTGTTTGCTCCCATGAATCATTATATGGTCGATCTCATCACCACCAATTATCGAATTTGAACATCCAGAGACATAATCAGTCTCGAAACTCCATGATTGTTCACTACCTCGCCATGTTTTCCAACCACTATTCTCACATATATGTAATCCCACCGAATTTTGTAGATTCTCTATGGCTTGAGTATAACTCATCATTTAGTAATTCAGCTGCTGATAAGTCTTTTGTTCTACATTTTAATAAACAAATGTCACACTTCTTCTCCTCTATCACATCTATGTCTGAAACTGTACTCAAACTCGTGCATATCCTCCCGATGTGCTCCAAGAGATTATTAACCAAGAGTAGTTGTTCTTTATTTTGTTCCATATTTACAGGAAGAAAGAACGCGACTATATAGTCATCACCACTGGTGTAAGTACTTCTCAGCCGCATAGCAACAACAGCTCTTAGGCCAAGCTTGCGAGCATGATAAACTAGTGGATATTCACTCACATGAAATTCCTTCACATCGGGATAGAAAAATGGTTCATTTAATTGAAGAGCTTTTCCAACTAGACATTTTCCTTCTTCGAGGAATTGATTAGTGCAAGAATGCACGAACCCCTCCATATGCACATCATTCGAATAGCAACTAGTTTTCTCGAGACAAAGTATAAGTATTTCATTTGAAGATATATTTTTTCCTCAACCATCATTCCTTGTGTAACGACAAGGAATCCATGTTAGAGCAAGTGTCAATCGATGAGCACGACAAACGACATATAAAATATCCTTAATCTCAGCAAATGTTGCATTTTGATTACTTGAGAAACTCTACAAATTAAGCCACAGTAGAATTTCGACCACCATTTTGAAGAATGAATCGAATAATGAAATAAAACTTTGATCAATACCTCACGAGACAAATAAGGGGGTCGTCTGCTGCTTAAATCCACGGCCTGAAATGATCAATAATAGATGATTAAGAAGTTATCTAACATATAGTAATATGAATATTATATGGCATTATGATACATTTGTTGTAATTAATAAATTATTTATAATCAAGACTAAATGGTTTATAGAATTTATAATGTGATGCACAAACATAACATTGATAACATCATATGATTGCCTATCAATATTTCAATCAAATTAAATAATTATTAAGCAAAACTTTTTATACACTTCCTAAACAAACCAATAGTAGTAGTTCTCATGGATGAAACAACGATACAAGAGAATAAGTTCAAAAACAAACCTGTAAAGCATGACATATATTTTCCATCTCCAAATCAAAATTTGGTTTCTCCTCAGTCACAATGATTTCTAAAACAACACAACACGACTGTCCATGTAAACTATCCTCGAACACAGGTAGTACAATATATCCACGAACATCTTGATCAATTGCATGTTCCATCCTTAAGTACTCAATTTTATTGTAGTACGCCACATTTGATGTCCACTCCGGAACCTTTGAGGTAAACACACGGCCAGAAGGCCCGAGAAGAGAGTCAGTTCCTGGTTCAGCAGTAAAAGTAAACAATTTGGAAATTTCACGATATTTAGAAAGATTTCCATCATGCAAAAATGGTTGTTCGCTAGTGCTCAAGACGTGGTCCTCCCCATTTCTCATCGGAAGCCATACTTGAGCCAATGTACCCCCACCACACCACTGCATACAGAGATGCAATGCTTTCAATATCTTCTCATCAAAAGACAGCTTAGGACACCTCGGGATCTCACTCTTCCCCATCAAATCATCGATAGCATCAGAAGAAACAATTAGGAAAGGGAACTCTGAGTCCATCTCTCTTACGGATCCATGACAGCTGATGATGCCTTCGAACTGCACTTAAAGCAGTATGCAATCGATGACCATATGGTTGGTAGAGGTCTAATAGCAACACTTGAAGCAGCTAGGAAATACCCACCTAAGGCTCCAAAAATAAGAACGTACTCTCCGCCTATGATTCTTGGTTCAAACCAAATCAACTACAGGCAGATTGAGCGTTAGGCCGAAGCGCTGGCTGCAAATTTCAAGATCAATGAGATAAGGAATGCGGGACGCTTCACAAGGATCAGAAAGCTCATGTATAATAAATATGCATTGGAGCCACTGCAGAGAAAAGAACCTGAAGCTGCAAAGAGAAATTTCTGCAATTGATGAACTTAGAATATGTAATTTTCAATACCTAGTTGTAATTGTATCTCCGACTTGTTATGAATAATAAGTTGTTTTTGAAAATAGTGATATCTCAACTTGATGACTACTATCTCGTTGTCCAAGTTTAAGTTAATTGTTATTTGTTCTGCTAACCCTCTGAATCTTATAGACTAGAACTCAGTTCGTCATAGATTTTAAATGGTGTCACTCGAGATTATGGCATAATCAAAAAGGGGGAAATTGTTGGAAAAATTAATAAGATTTTTATTTATACCAAAACCTAACTGACCCCAACCTAGTAAATATGTCTTTGAGTCTTCGTAGTTAGAGCTCACACTGTTTGAGCGTAATGATTTTATCTTTATAGAATCAAACTGAAGAAGCATTTGAAGACCAATGTTTATTTAATCAAGTTAGAAGTCGTCTTTAGTTATACTTAATCAAGTTAGAAGTCCACTCAATCCACTCTAGAACTGAGCCACACAGTTAGCCTTAGCCTTCCAACTGTGTTCAGAAATGTAGAAGTCACGAGTGTAAAGAAGTCTGAATAGAAAACTTGACTAGAATTCAACATTCAGATGCACGAGATCACGCGAGTCAATACACACTGGAAATTTCCTTATTTGGCCAAACAGTGAAGACATGCTCAAAACCAAGGTTCACAGTTATCATTTTAAGAAAGTCTGCAGGAGTAGATGAGGAGCCCATCACTTTCGTGGCAGAGGTCAAACGATTCTTTCCAACGGCTAGTTTGACATCTCCGCCTATAAATAAAAGTACTCCTCCATGCGTGAAGAATACTAAAGCTATTGATGCTAAAAGAATTCAAAGAGAGAAAATTCCATCCAAACACCTCAACATGAAAAATATTCATGTGTTCGAAGCTTAGTCTGAGATAGCATTCATCTCATTTGTTTCCTTCTAAGCTCTCCAAAATCCCATTCTTAATCGAGACTAGAAGGATTATTTATCCTATGCCTCCTCACTCTTCAGAGTTCGACTTTTGAGCTTTCGAAGGAAATATCCACTTTCCATATGTTGTAAATTTCATAGTTGGAAAAAGAACCCTACACCTCTTTTCCTTAAGTCCCTTTGAACCCGTAATCAAAGAACCATGTCGCTATAACCCGTAATCATAGCATAGGTCTTGTCCAAACCCACAATTAGACTCTAGGTCTTGTTCGAACCCGCAATCAGACTGTATAGGTTGTTTCGTACCCTCAAACCAAATTCAACGTTTAGGTAGTACGCGTAAATTATCCCAGTGAATTACAAACACCTCAAGTTGATCGTGGACGTAGAAGTTCATCTCTAAACCACGTAAAAACAAGTGTGTTTTTACTTTACGCTTTTCAGTTATTGTTTGAGTTTCTAACTGAATTAACTGGATCGACAAACAAGCTTTTTACAAACTGCATTAAGTGTTGCGAACTAACCTTCGCTCAAAAGGTTTTCAGTAAAATGAGTTAACCCCAATTTCCACCACATTCCGCTTAGGACTCAAAACCTCAGTTCGTTGAATACACTTGACCCTCAGTCCAAGAAGTCAACTATACAACTAACTATGCAACAACTCTAGCTGAGTTTTACAGTTATCGAGCCAATTGAGTTTTATAGTTATCAAACCATACACTAGATAACTCGTTACCAGGACCATCAAGGTGTTTGACTTTCAGCCTTTTAACAGTAATGAACAACTGGTACAGTAGATCTTCTACAAATATAATAATTAGGTATTATGAATAATTAATTATATGTGTCGTGCTATAAATAAATCCAAAAGGATTTGATAGGTAGCTACAAATTAAAGCACAGTAGTAAATCAAAGATGAAAAGTGATGATGTGATTATATGGAGCTAATTGTTAAAACAAGACCGTAACTTTCAGTGTTTTCAGAAAGAGTACTATATGTTACAAAATTTGAAAATGAGGATCATATGTAACGAAATCTGAAAATGAGGATTATAGCTTCTATTTTTTGCATTTGCACTCCTATTTCGAGCCCAAAACTAATTATTTAGGCTTTCTTGTGACACTTAGAACTCGTTGCTGACGTGGCCGTGCCATGTCACATTTTTGGGCATTTTTTATTTTTTTTTGTTATTATTGATTTTTTGTTGTTATTGAAAGAAAGAAAGAAATCAAGTGTTTGCCACATTTGCAGCCTAAAATAAAAATAAGGAAATGACGAGTTTCTATCGCGTGGGTGGAAATTATGAGTTTCTTTAATTTCAAATCCTTATTTTTATATTGGACTGCAAATGCGGCAAATAAATGGTTTTGATAATTTGTTTGTTTCTTTCTTTCAACAATAACAAATTTGCTAAAAAAATTGATAATAATTAAGAAAGTGAAAACAAAATTTGTCAAAAAGATGACATGACACGGCCACATCAGCAACGAACTCTAGGTGTCACCAAAAAGCTCAAATAATTAAATTTAAGCTCGAAATAGAAGTGTAAATTCAAAAAATAGAAGTTATAGTCCTAATTTTTAAATTTCATTATATATAGTCTTCTTTCTGAAAAAAATGAAAGTTACAGTCCTATTTTAACAATTAACTCGATTATATGTATTGTGGTAGCAACAACGTAGGGTTATTATTCTCAGCAATATCATTATCACATGTGTATATATAAATTAGGTCAAACAAGAATTATTTAATGTGGTATATATACTTTAAGTTAAATGATTGTTTTAATAAGAAATGAATTGAATACAATAAAAAACTATAGTGCACCACACGAATGGACCATAATAGAAGTTTCACGTATTATTTTATGGGGATAAAATTAATAAATGATTATTTTAATTTTAATATCTTGCTATCTACCAAATTAATAACATAGTACTAGTACTTTTGTATAATATAATCGATTAAAAATAAAATAATAATATCAAGGTGTTGACGCAGAGTTTTTCTATAGTTATTTAATGGATGTACAACCGGTATATAGATCTTTGAGAAATTGAATAATTAGCTTGCTATCATGTCACGAATAAATATATAGTACATGTTTGTGTTGAGCTATAAAAAATAAATCAGAAATTAATGTAGTCTGTTGATTGTGTACATGTAACTTGTAAGCCTATTGGTCCTGTATATAATTAAAAAGTTGATGATGTTCTTTAATTTTCCAATCTAGCTTTCAAACTATTCCTGAAAAGTTCGGGCATTGAGTAAAACTTGAGAATAAATTCAGAGTTGGGGAATTAACCACGTGATTGCAAGATGCTCAAATCTATATTAATGATTAATGATATACTAGATATCTTGATCCAATGATCTTTAGATTTATGCACAATTTCAACGACAGATGCTTTAATTTCCTCGTTATTTAATTGAGAAATTCTCATCTACAAGTTAATTAAGAAATCCGAGCCTCTTGCTGAGAAAGATTGATTATCTATAATTAATTAATTAGCTTGTACAAGTTAATTTGTTAGTTTATTAATTTAACTGTGTGTTTGTCTTTTAAAGCTACAACTAATAATGCTAATGACAGCATAACCATTAGGCATCGTTTGGTAGAAATACTAATAATATTGAGATAAATAATACATAGATAAATAATATGGAGATTATAAGATAAATTATTGTACTTTTGTATTTGGTAGAAAATATAAGAATTCTGTTTGTCAAAGTTTCTTGTTTGGTACATCATCTTAAAATCAATATTAATTTATGCATTTCCTATTTTATCCTACCCTAACTTGGAAATTACATTAAAAACCATCAGATATAATTGCATATTTCTCTCCCCTCTTCCACTCTCACTCCATCGTACAAAACTTGACATCCAATAAAAAACCCATCTCTCTCTCTCTCTCCTCTTCCACTCACTCCAGCAGAAATTCATTAGCAATGACCGCTTTCCCTCCTCCCCCTCTCTCGCCGTTATTGCCATTCTCTCTGCCGCCACTGCGACTGCCACCACCATCACCGATATCTTCTCCGCCTACCCCGACTACAGCGAGTTCAATTATTTACTCACCAAAACCAAACTCGCCAACGAAATCAACAGTCGCGAGCCGGCGTCTGCGTCCTCTCCAACGGCGCTCTCTACGCCGTCACCGAAAAATACCCCCTCAGCGTCGTCAAGAACGTCCTAGCCCTGCACGTATTGCTCGATTACTTCAACGCGCTCAAGCTTCACAATATCTCCAAAGGCTCTGTCCTCTCCACCACTCTCTACCAGACGACTGGTACGCCGGCGGCCAGCTGGGGTTCATCAACATCACCAACATTAAAGGCGGTAAGGTAGCCTTCAGATTCGGCGTCCCGGGCTCGCCGCTCGACTCCACCTTCTCTAAATTTGTCAAACAGTTTCGTACAACCTCTTCGTCATTGAGGTCAGCAAGGCCATCGCCCCTACCACCGTTCTCACAGGGTAAGCGCCGTCGGCGTCCTCTCTCCAGCGGAGTTTTCCATTTGAGATGGCGGAGTTTCCCATTTGGAGAAGAAAATACTGGGTCCAGATGGAGACTTGTTGAACTCGATTATACAGCCTCACCCCTGGAATTGAGGGCAAAGTAGTCTATTTTCTATTAATACATGTTACTGTTGAGAAGCATATAAATAATACTAGGGGGAAGGTGATATTATTTAAATGGCTCCAACAGTGTTATAACACAGGGCCTATGTTTACTACAGGGCTATCCTCATAAATAATATTTCCTACCAAACACTATATTAACCCATATTAATAATATAATATGGGTTAATACTACCTACCAAACATGGCCTTAATATTTAAATAATATGTCAAATAGCTAGCTCTTGTCAAATTAATATTCACATCCTTAATATTATAGTTAGACCAATATATAATAGTACTATTGACAAAATATATACAATATCTACAAATTAAAACATGCGAGCAGATCTATGAAAATGCACACTAGCTAGCTCTTGACTTGTTGATGGAGATGGAGCTGAGGACAAATCGCTTCTTACCTGGAGAGAATGATGGAGATAAATCGACAAATCTTTAATTAATTTAACGTTAATTAGTTTTATTTATTTATGTTATTCTAGTTTAGTCGTATTGATTCCTATCATGAATAAATGCATATAATTGTTTGTGTTATGCTATAAAAAAATCCCAAAAAGATTTTTGAGTTATATAAACGGTTGCTTGCATTTATTTTCATGTATACACATGTTTAGACACGTGCCTGATAACCAACTAAACATCATCAAAGAGACTTATCTATATATTAAATAAAAACACACATATCATTAAAGTTTTCTATACACATCCATAGCCACTTGCCAAGAGACTAGTGTTTGTACCTGAGTTCCTTGTCGTGACGCAAACTTCAAACTACACCGTACGAGTATAAAGAACCTCCAACACTTTGAGACACTCCATCAAATCCAAATCAGTTACCAACAACACCCATTCCTTGTTGTCATCAAGATACATGAGTTGGAACTCCCCTTTATGAAGTTCAAACCTTTTTGCCACTTCTGAGTTTAGTTCAAAACACCCTGTGCCCGAGTTGAATTTAAATCGAACAGTGTCTTCTCCGAGCATGGCTTTCACCGTGATCTTAGTCCCACCGTATCCATAGCTGGCTACTCGCCTTAGAAGCGACTTCTCATCAAAACTTCTTGAGCTTGATGTATAGACATTCATCATTGGCACGAATTCACAAACATTCGACAAGTTTGTTATGTCTGAAGACACTTGTTTGCTCCCATAAATCATTATATGGTCAATCTCATCACCACCAATTATCGAAATTGAGCATCCAGAGACATAATCAGTCTCGGAACTCCATGATTTTTCAGTACCTCGACATGTTTTCCAACCACTATTCCAAGCTTTGGAGAGGAAAGAATCGTTGGGAGTTAGTGATGGGGTCATCCAAGGGATGGTATTCAGACTAGAGGGCAATGAATGCCCAGTGTCTAATCCATTTCCTTTAAAGAACAATGAACGTTTTGTTCTGGTACGTCTTCCCTTTCCACATGAATAACCTCATAGGCAACTGAATTTACGACAACTATATCAGATTGTTTAGACAAACTACTTTTACTGGTTAAGAAAAGATTTTTACCAGGGCCGGACTCTTCTCCAATCATAGAGAAAGAAGAAATAACCCGCCCTTTATTCGGATCAAACTTTAATCCTCTTCTCATCCCCGGCACAGACTCGAGCATACTTTGAATTTTCTTCAAAGAATAATCAACTTTTCTTATTTTGCGAGAAGGCCATCGAGAGTTTCCATGTTGTCCGCATATCCTTTTGAGAATTGTTGAACACAATATAGAAATATAGGAAGAAAAAAAACATATTAAGTCAGCATCAAGAATTGCCAGATATAGAACATTCTAGGAAACATGATATACGATTCAATGCCCACTACATTTTTTTGAAATACTTCATTGACATAGTATTGCATGAGGAACAATTTGATCGACAATTCCTCTACTTGTTTCAAATAAATCAAACTAATATTGTTTTAGAGAAAGTAACACTTGTAGTTAGTATAGACATTTGAAAAAATAATTACTCACCACCAAGGCTTTTTGCAGCATCCTTGAGGCTTCTGAAGAAGTATTGTTGAAGAACATTCAAGCTAATGTTCTTCTCACTCATGTTTCGTTTATTCTCCACCCGTCGACTAAATCCAACTGTCATCTACACAATAGGAGAGCAATTTCGTTAGCTATCAAAGAAATTGTGCTGATGAAAAACTCGTAGCATTAGATTATACTTTTCAGAAAGAACCTGTTTAGAAGCATCATTTTTCTGACATTTTTGTAATCCCGTCAAATTTTGTAGATTCACTATGGCTTAAGTATAACTCATCATTTAGTAATTCAGCTGCTGATAAGTCTTCTGTTCTATAATTTAATAAATGAATGTCACACTTCTTCTCCTTTATCACATCTATGTCTGAAACTGTACTCAAACTCGTGCATATCCTCCCGATGTGCTCCAAGAGATTATTAACCAATAGTAGTTGTTCTTTATTTCGTTCCATATTTACAGGAAGAAAAAACTCGAGTATATAGTCATCACCATCGGTGTAAGTAATTCTCAACCGGATAGCAACAGTAGCTCTTAGGCCAAGCTTGCGAGCATGATGATCTAGTGGATATTCACTCACATGAAATTCCTTCACATAGAGATAGGAAAATGGTTCATTTAATTGAAGAGATTTTCCAACTAGACCTTTTCCTTCTTCGAGGAATTGATTAGTGCAAGAATGCACGAACCTCTCCATACGCACATCATTCGAATAGCATCTAGTTTCCTCTAGACAAAGTATAAGTATTTCATTTGAAAATATATTGCTTTTCCTTTACCATCATTCATTGTGTAACTACAAGGAATCCATGTTAGAGCAAGTGTCAATCGATGAGCACGACAAACGACATATATAATATCCTTAATCTCGGCAAATGTTGCATTTTTTTTACTTGAGAGACTCTACAAATTAAGTCACCATAGAATTTCGGCGACCATCTTGAAGAATGAATCGAATAATGAAATAAAAACTTTGATCAATAATAGATGATTAAGAAGTTATCTAACATATAGTAATATGAATATTATATGGCATTATGCTGCATTTGTTGTAATTAATAAATTATTTATATTCAGGACTAAATGGTTTATAAGATTTATTGTGTGCTGCACAAACATAACATTGATAACATCATATGATTGCCTATCAATATTTCAATCAAAGTAAATAATTTATTAAGCAAAACTTTTTATACACTTTCTAAACAAACCAATAGTAGTAGTTTTCATGGATGAAACAACGATACAAGAGAATAAGTTCAAAAATAAACCTATAAAGCATGACATATATTTTCCATCTCCAAATCAAAGTTTGGTTTCTCCTCAGTCACAATGATTTCTAAAATAACACAACACGACTGTCCTTGTAAACTATCCTCGAACAGGTAGTATAATAGAGCCACGAACGTCTTGATCAATTGCATGTTCCACCCTTAAGTACTCAGTTTTATTGCATTACGCCACATTTGATGTCCACTCCAGAACCTTTGAGGTAAACACACGGCCAGGAAGCCCGAGAAGAGAGTCAGATCCTGGTTCAGCAGTAAAAGTGAACAATTTGGAAATTTCACGATATTTAGAAAGATTTTCATCATGCAAAAATGGTTGTTCGCAAGTGCTCAAGACATGGTCATCCCCATTTCTCATCGGAAGCCATACTTGAGCCAAAGTACCCCCACCACACCACTGCATACATAGATGCAATGCTTTCAATATCTTCTCATCAAAAGACAGCTTAGGACACCTGGGGATTTCACTTTTCCCCATCAAATCATCGATAGCATCAGCAAAAACAATCGGGAAATGGAACTCCGAGTCCATCTCTCTTACGGCTCCATGACAGCTGATGATGCCTTCGAACTGCACTTAAAACTGTATGCAATCGATGAACCTATGATTGGTAGAGGTCTAATAGCAGCACTTGAAGCAGCGGGGAAATACCCACCTAAGGCTCCAAAAAGAATAACATACTCTCCGCCTATGATTCCTAGTTCAAACAAAATAAACTACAAGAAGATTGAGCGTGAGGCCGAAGCGCTAGCTGCAAAGTTCATGATCAATGAGATAAGGCATGGGAACCACTTCACAAGGATCAGAAAGCATGTATAATAAATATGCATTGGAGCCACCTGCTAAGAAAAGAAATTGAAGCCGCGAAGAGAAACTTCTGCAACTGATGAACTTAGTTTTTGTAATTTTGAATACCTAGTTGTAATTGTATCTCCAACTTGTTATGAATAATAAGTTCTTTTTGAAAATAGTGATATCTCGAGTACTTGATGATTACTATCTCGTTGTCCAAGTTAATTGTTATTTGTAGTGCTAACTCTCTGAATCTTATAGACTAGAACTCAGTTCGTCATAGAATTTAAATGGTGTCATTCGAGATTTTGACATAATCAAAAAAAGAAATTGTTGGAAAAATTAGTAAGGTTTTGATTTATACTAAAACCCAATTGACCCCAACCTTGTAGATATGTCTTTGAGTCTTCGTAGTTAGAGCTCACATTGTTTTAGCGTAAGGATTTTATCTTTACAAAATCAAACTGAAGAAACAACTAAAGACCAAGATGTACTTAATCAAGTTAGAAGTCCACTCAGTCCACTCTGGAACTGAGCCACACATTTAGCCTTCCAACTGTATTCCAAACTGTAGAAGTCACGAGTGTAAAGAAGTCTGAATGGAAGACTTAACTAGAATTCAACATTCAAATGCATAAGATCACGTGAGTTAAGACAGACTGGAAATTTCCTTTTTTGGCTAGACAATGAAGTCATGCTCAAAATCAAGGTTCACAGTTACCATTTTTAGAGAGTCTGCAGTAGTAGGTGAGGAGCCCATCACTTTTGTGGCAAAAGTCAAACGATTCTTTCCAATAGCTAGTTCGACATCTCCGCCTATAAATAGAAGTACTCCTCCATGAGTAAAGACAACTAAAGCTATTGATGCCAAAAGAATTCACAGAGAGAAAAATCCATCCAAACACCTCAACATGAAAAATATTCAAGTGTTTGAAGCTTAGTCTGAGATAGTATTCATCTCATTCGCTTCCTTCTAAACTCTCCAGAATCCCATTCTTAATCGAGTCTAGAAGGATTATCATTTTATCCTAAGCCTCCTCACTCTTTAGAGTTCGTGTTTTGAGCTTTCTAAGGAAGTATCCACTTTCTAAGTGTTGTAGATTTCATAGTTGGAAGAAGAACCCTAGACCTCTTTTCCTTAGGTCCCTTTGGACACGTAATTAAAGAACCATGTCTCTATGAACCCGTATTCATAGCATAGGTCTTGTCCAAACCCACAATTAGACTCTAGGTCTTGTTCAAACCCGCAATCGAACTTTATAGGTTGTTTCGTGCATGCAAACCAAATTTAACGTTTGGGTAGTACGCGTAAACTATCCTAGTGAATTACAAAAATCTCAAGTTGGTCGTGGACGTAGGAGTTCATCTCTAAACCGTGTAAAAACAAGTATGTTTTTACTTTCCGCTTTTCAGTTATTGTTTGAGTTTCTAATCGAATTAACTGGATCTACAAACAAGGTTTTACAAACAGCATTAAGTGTTGTGAACTGACCTTCTCTTAAAAGCTTTTCAGTAAAACGAGTTAACCCTAATTTCCACCACATTCCGCACAGCACTCAAAACCTCAATTCGTTGAATACAGGTTTCAGACTATTCCTAAAGAGTTGGGGCATTGAGTAAAACTTGAGAATAAATCTAGAGTTCGGGAATTAACAACGTGATTGCAAGATGGTCAAATCTAAATTAATGATTAATGATATGCTAGATATCTCGATCCACTGGTCTTTAGATTTATGCACGATTTCAATGACAGATGTTTTAATTTCCTCGTTAGTTAATTTGAGAAATTTGCATCTACAAGTTAATTAGGAAATCCGAACCTCTTGCTGGGAAGGATTGATTACCTATAACTATTTAATTAGCTTGTACAAGTTAATTTGTTTGTTTATTAATTTAACTGTGTGTTTATCTTTTAAAGCTACAACCAATAATGCTAATGGCAGTATAACCATTAATATTTAGATAATATGTCAAATAGCTAGCTCTTGCTAAATTAATATTTACATCCTTAATTCTATTGCTAGACCAATATATAATAGTACTATTGACAAATATATACAATATTTGCAAATTAAAACATGCGAGTAGATCTATGAAAACGCACACTACATAGTTGTTGACTTGTTGATGGAGATGGAGCTGAGGATGAATCGCTTCTTACTCGGAGAGAATGATGGAGATAAATCGATATATCTTTGATTACTTAAAAAACGTAAATTAGTTTTATTTATTTATGTTATTCTAGTTTAGTCGGATTGATTCATGTTAGGAATAAATGTATATAATTGTTTGTGTTGTGCTATAAATAAATTCCAAATAGATTTTTGAGTTACATAAATGGTTGCTTGCATTTATTTTCAAGTATACACATGTTTAGACACGTGCATGATAACATACATCTATTCTCATATCACATGTCGAAAATGTGATTGTGAGATCGACTTCGGTTGGTGTCGAGCTCCAATCTCAATACATTCTCTAAGAGATGTTCCATTATATAGTTGAGTTCTCACTAGCTAATTTGTGTCGCAGGTAATATGTGTGTATCAATATAATGTAATGATCAATTTTCACATTAATTAATTAAATATTCATTATTTCATCTCAACATTCGACTATATATATAATACTATAATCAATGTAAGAACCAAACATCCATTTGCATAATAATATATTAATATTTATATAAATTGTTCACTATGCATATATAATGTATTCTGAAGATAAGGACAACTTTAATAATTTTATCGTCGAATGTAGGGTGTCGTGGAGTCGGGGCGGATATCTTTGTTTCCACTCTTTCAATTTTTGTGTTCGGTGCATTATGTTGTGAGCGCATCTAGTTGATCTGTGTGAAGAGAGAGGGCTTTAATTAGATTTGTGATGGGAGCTACTACTTACTTGTATATCTTGAGTTCCCCCCTCCCCCGATTCTTTTTATTCGAGAGAGTGTAGTAAAATGTCACTTTTTCTAACAAAAAATGCTATAATATCACACATAAATTAAACCTCTCTATATAGCACTTTACTTTGTTAAATGTCTATAATATCCTTAATGAGCACCTTTAATTTGATTTTTTTACTTCTCCCTCTTATTTATCTCTCTTACCTTATATCCCTCTATTTCTCTTTCTTACTTTCCTTCATTTTCATTTGGTTGTTGCACAAGACTTTGGTGGAGGGTGTTTGAAGATTTCCGGCACAACGGCGACTTTTTCGACGATATTTTCTGACGGTGATTTCTGGTACGTTATAGCAATGGCTTAGCATTTTGTCTTCATACACGAAATTAACCTATGTCGGTGTGTTTTTTATTTATCCTTTCAATTTATCAAAAGAATTATGCTACTATTACTATGCTACAAGAAATATATTTCTCCAACGGAATAAATTATCCATACAAGGAATAATGTGTTGTTTCATGTATGATCCCGCTGTTGCCTTGTTTATACAACTTTTCAACATTTTATTTTCTTACAAGAACTCTGTCAATATTATGCTACAATATTCTTTCTTTTACAGATTTTAAAACTTTTTGCCTACATAGAATTATTGTTTCTTTCATGTATGATTGGGATATTGTCTTGTTTTATAGAATGAAAATAGCGTTGAGTTATTAGCATCATCTAGTAAAACATCCATATGAATAGCTTTTTCGTTATGCAGATGTCTCGTGCAAAGTATATTATACATTATGGTGGTACGTGATAAATGATAAATATATGGGAGGAGATACAAGGTTTGTGCTCATACCGTTTGGAGAAAATATCACATATGAAGGTTTAGTTGCTGAAATTCAAGGCTGATTAACTGTTGGCAGTAGCAAACCTCCATTCTTGAAGTTCTTTTGTGTATGTCATTTTCCAGTTTCTCGTATGCATTCATATCAATTTTTATTCTTTTATGCATCATTCTTTCATGCATCGACACCTTCTTATATTTGATTACAAGACTAAAACCAAATAGTTACTTCGTGTTTGTACTTACACGGATAAAACAAACATCTACTTCTTGTATGCACAATGAACAATTTCTTGTATGGTCATATAAGAATTGAACCAAGCATTTCCTTCTTGTATGCATTGTTTCAGTTTCTTGTATTATCTCACAACAATATTTATTATTGCATGGCATACAAGAACTGAACCAAGCATTTCCTTCTTGTATGTTTGTTGTAGTTTTCTTATGTGTCGTATTTCAGTTTCTTATATGATCTCAAAACAAACATCTAATTCTTGTACGCACGGTGAACAATTTCTTGTATGGACATACAAGAATTGAACCAAGCATTTCCTTCTTGTATGTTGTTTTTGTTTTCTTGTATGTACTGTTTCATTTCTTGTATGATCTCACAACAATTTTTATTCTTGCATGTCATACAAGAACTGAACCAAGCATTTCCTTCTTGTATGTTTGTTATAGTTTACTTGTATCTACTGTTTCAGTTTATTGTATGATCTCTATTTCTAATTGCAGCAGAAGGATTGAGTTTATTAGTGAATAAGGCGAAGGAAGATGGATCATTTACAGGAGTTAAAGTCGGGAAAGATGAAGTGGAGATCTCACACCTCCAATTTGCACACGATACTCTCATGTTTGGAGAAGCTACCAAATCAAATATCCAAAGTATCAAAGATATAATATAGAAGCTTTGAATTGGTCTCTGGATTGAAAGTGAACTTTTGAAAAAGTACTTTGGTGGGAATTAATATACCGAAGAAAGATTTGGCTGAATTTACTGTAGAGTTGAATTGCAAAGTGGGCTATATGCCCTTCAAATATCTAGGTGTTCCTATAGGGGCGAACCCAAGAAAAGAAGTCATGTGGCAGCCTGTCTTTGATACAATCCGAAGAAGGTTGAATAGATGGGAAAACAAACATCTTTCTTTTGGTGGAAAGATTACTCTACTGAAGTCAGTACTATCTAATATTCCCATATACATCTTTCACTGTTTCATGCTCCTTCTAGGGTGACCAGAAAAATTACATCTCTTCAATGAGATTTTCTCTAGGGCAGGAAGATGGGAGAGAAGAAAAAGATAGCGTGGGTGGCATGGGATAATATTTGCAAATCAAAAGAGGGGGGGTTAGGGATTAAACGAGTAGATTGATTCAATAAGAGTTTGTTAGGAAAATGGGGTTGAAGATTGAGGATAGAAAGAGGTTCATTATGGTGTAAGGTGTTAGTATCAAAATATGGGGTGGGAGAAAAGTGTGGAAGGAATGTAGGGGAGTCAGAAAAGTGGGAAGTGGGAAGAGGCTCAATTTGGTGGAGAGATATGTGCAAACATGTTCAATGCTAATTGGTTTGTGGCAGATTGCATTAAGAAAATTGGGCATGGAGGCAATACAAGTTTTTGGCATGATATATGTGTAGGTGATAGTTGTCTTCGAAGTAGATTCAACAGGCTCTTTAGCGTAGCAACAAACAAAGAAATATGTCTCAAAGAGAAAGGAAAATGGATAAATAACTTGTAAAAGTGGGAGTGGAGTTGGAGGCCACAATTCTTTGAATGGGAAAAAGGAATTATTTTCTTCTTTAATCTCTCTTGTTGACAGGTTCAGGCCAATTCCAAATAAAAAAGACGACTGGAGGTGGGCTGCAGAAAATAGTGGATTTTTTTTCCTCAAAGTCGGCTTACAGATCGAAAAGAAATCAAATCAAGAAAGTTAGTCAAATGAAAGTTTGAAAATCGTGTGGTGCAAAGCCGCTCCGAGCAAAGCAAGTTTTTTCTGTTGGAAACTACTTCAGAATAGGATTCCGACTCGGCAGAATTTAGTGAAAAGAGGAGTGCTACTTGAGGGCGATGACGCCACATGTTCTTTTTGCATAATAGAAGGTGAGTCTGTTGAACACTTATTTGTTACCTGTTCGTTTGTATATCGAGTTTGGGGTAGCTGCTATAGCTGGTTTGGAATAAATTATGTCGGCCACAACAAGTTGTTGTGCCATCTTGTGCAACACTTGGGAATTGCTAGGCGGAAAAATTAGGTACAGTGGTGGAAAACACTCTGGATTTGTGTGGTTTGGCACTTATGGCTTCATTAGAACGGATAGTATTGAAGAATTTGTCGAGATGCTGTGAGGATCTTATCTAGATGATTAAAGTGAGGTTTTGATTTTGGGTATCGAGTCTAGTCCCTAGAGTTGCTTGTTATAGTTTGGGAGATTGGATTTGTAATCCATCATGTTGCCTTAAATTGTTGTAATTTAGCTTGTTTCATTTTCGATAAACTTTGTATCTTGTCTTGGGTTGCACCCCTCGTGCTTTTATAAATAAATTTTTATTTACCAAAAAAAAAATAATCTCACAACAATTTATATTCTTGTATGGCATACAAGAACTGAACCAAGCATTTCCTTCTTATATGTTTGTTGTAGTTACTTGTATGTCCTATTTCAGTTTCTTGTATGATCTCACAACAATTTTTATTCTTGCATGCACAAACATGTTCCTTTATTTACTTACACGATAAAAAAAAAAGCCTCTTCTTCTTGCATGTTCTTCTTTGCAAGTTCATGATGTAGCTATTAAATTAGTATGTCAATAGCTATTAAATCAACAAATACAAGTTCAGGATATAGCCCAACAACTCCTTGCAAAAAATATTGTAGCATTACCGAACTCACAAGAAGATGTTTGTACCATATAAGATACTTTCTATGTCATACATTCTTGTAAGGAATCAAACCGTCTAAGGTCATCGCCATAAATACACAAAATACATTAACTTGATCAAATATGATTATGCACATCTCAAAAAATATCACAGATGGTTGTCACTCAACTATTGAGTTTACCAAAAAAAAAAACCCCATTCCGTGTAGGCAAAATAAAGTTTCACTGTTTCACATCTAACAAAAGCAAAGTTCGGTTGTCTTATGAGCTTGATTTCTTGTTCTCAACCGGCTGTGGCTCGTAAGGAGTACTGAAGGAGAAAATGGCACGGATAATCTGCTTCCGATACCTCTAACAAATATAAGAGAACTTAAATCTAAAAAAATGCATACAAACATTAACTCCATACACGAAATTAAATAACTCAAATTTCATATACACTACATTCTCAAAGTTTAAATGCACACAAAAATTAAGAATAAATTCCTACAAATAGGGAATGTCGTTTAAGAAAATATACATAAATACGGCGGCGAGTGAACAAAAGATTAAGCATACGGTAACTTTGTGGCTATCACAATAAATCAGCCATACACGATAGAGTATATACATGAAGATTGACAAGCACTAATTTGATGCAAAAAAGTAACAGAAAGTGCTAAATAACTCTAGCATACATGAACAATTACATACACGAATTTATGGCATCACTATATATGCATACAACAACTCAGTTAACCCTAAATCGGCATATACACGAATTTTTCAAACACGAAATACGGCATACATGAAAATAAACCTCCTAACCCTACTTCTGGAAATAAAATGTCGGCGGCGCCATACAAGAATGCAGACATACACTAATTTTGATAAACAAGAAAATTCGAATACAAGAAATAAATCATACGGAGACAAATAACGAACCCTAGTTCGGGCAAAGAAAAAAACACCGCCGTCATACATCCACACTTACACGAATTTCTTAAACAAGAATTATTTTATACAAGAAGAAAAAACGAAAGGAGTGCACCGGCGCCGAAAATTTCTTACCTCATCCGACCCATGGTGCAGCGAGTCTGGAGGGGTGTCCATCTCCACATATATGCGTCGATGTCGTAGGTTGTTGGTAGAAAGTAAGCAGCGGCAGAGATGTAGGGCGGCGGTGAAAAGGGTTGAGGAACGGGTGAGGAAGAAGAAGTGAAGAAGGAGTGAGGAAGAAGTGGCGGCGACATTTTTTTATTCCTACGGCGGAGATGTACGGTAGCGGCAGAGATTTTGGTTTACTACAAAGAAGGAGCACGAACGAAGGTAAGCGGAAGAAGGTAGGCGGCGGAGGAAGGTGGTAGCAGAGGGAAGATGAGCGGCGGAGGATATACCAATTCAAATTACAGGATTTGTAACAACCAACACCTGCCAAGTCATCCGAGCTACAATCCTCTACAACACCCTCAACAAATCCATCTAAATCCAACATTCAGATCAATATCCATAATTTCTTAAAAATAAGGAATAACAACCATGTAGTTACATGATCACTGAATTAATTCACGCCCAATTTTCAACACTAATATATCAATTTATTAAAAAAAAGTATATAAAAGACCTCTATTTCACTGTACAAAATGCATAACAATCTCGCGAAAACGATATTGATAAATAAAACATATATTTTACAGAGGGATGAAACATCATAATACAAACAATATATAAAAATGCAAATTGTATTAGTAAACCCTAATCAGTAACCCTAATTTACTGAAATTATAAAAGTTACCTGAGTCGATAATCAGTAGCTGAAAGCAGGAACTGTGCAAGGCCAAAGAAAAAACAACTAAATCAAACTTTATAGAGCACAATTAGGTATATATAGGGTTCAAAAGAGGACAAAAATCCAACATAGGCCGGAAAATAACATAACAAATGGTGAATAGAAAAGAACGAACTAAGGAAGAAGACTCATAGAGCGCCAATTTCGTATCTTGAACAATTTGAAAAATCATAAATTTTCATGTGTGCAATCTAAATAAGGGTAAAATTACTGAAAATGCCCTCAACCACCAACAAAGGTAAGGACAAATTTGACATTTCGTGTTATTTTTGCCGATAATAACAAAGCATCCTCCAGAAGCTTAATAGCCTCAGGAATTGCAACGGATGCAACAAAACTGAGCAACCGTTCATCGGATTATTGGGAGATCTCGGGCATTTTCCGACGACGGAAAGAGGCAGGTCGTACATCCACGAGTCGGAATATTACTTTTCCGGCGACAAGGTCGCCAGAGAAATAGGTTGTTCCTCCTCGAAAACGTTACTACCTAAGATGAGCAAGGGTGGCACCGATACATCGGAAAAATCACACCTTCGATAATATTTTTGCACATTCTGGTCGCTCTCCCATCGACAGCTTCAACAAATTTTATGCCTGAAATAAGTTCGCCGAAATAAAACGATGCCGGCGGTAGCAGTTCGGTGCATGTGAAATACAGTATGCCTGAAAGAGGGACATTACTAATGGAAGAAATTAACTTCATTCATTGTAATTATATTTAAAAAAGAAAAAAAAATCAATTATTAGACACGTAGCAATAATTCAACGTGCTCGCGAAGTGAATGGCCATGCACCATAGTCGTTTATTATGTGTGGGTGGGAGCAATTACAATAAATAAAAGTAACAAATATTTGTGTACGTCCAAAAAAAAATTATGACTAACAAGTAGCGGTGGCGGACAGAGAGAGTACATTATAAATTATAACTAACAAATGGCGGTGGCAGGCACAGGCAGTACATTATATGAAGAATTGAGTATAATATTATTACGATATCTCAATTATACATTGTACATTTTCTCATATCCATTTTCCATTACAATTTTTTTTATCAGACAAATAAAGCTTTATTCCCAACAAAAGACAAAAACAGTTGGTACAAGAAGTGCCATTATAGAGAACACTTGCTTACCAGATATTACAAAGTTTATTTTGGGACCAATCAAGTACACACATTTGTTGTGAATCCCCGAAATTAGCTCTGCACCAACACCAAAACCTACACTTAATTTCATCTTCAATTTTCTTAGAGTTCCACTCTTTCTTATCGAAGATAACCCCGTTCCTCTAGTTCCATAACACACAAATCACACAAGTCCATAAACCACCCAGTTTCTTCTTTGTAGTACCTCCCCCCAATAAATAACAAAAAGAAAGAAAATGACCTGAAATTGTTCTTGGGAGAGATCCAATGAATTCCAATCCAGTTGGCCATACACTTCCACATCCGTTCGGCTTTTGCGCACCTCAAGAAGAAATGACTAGCAGTCTCGTCTTCGAGTTACAATTAAAACTTCGATAAGTCCTATACTTCGAGTTAAAACTTCGATAAGTCCTATACTTTGAGTTAATAAAATCAACCGCAATACCCCCATTCATATTCTATAACCTCGCCTCAAAAACGACAAATTCAAATTTTAAATTATTTCTTTATTTAATTTCTACGACCATTTTCAAATTCCAACAATATACTTACTGTACTATAAGTTTCTCACTTCATATTATTTTCTCAAGACAATCTCCCTTTTTTTAATTAATACGTGATAAATATTTTCAGTCCCTAACAAGTTAAAATATCAAATGACAATGTTCATAAAAAAATAATAATTTTCCAAAAAAAAGTGATAGTTCGAATCTAACTGCAAATTAAGACAAACCGCATGAAGTTCACCTCTCGTTTCATTGCCACTTGTAAATATACTAATTTCATGATTCAGAAAAAGAAGAAAAATAAAAATTATGTATAAGCTTCAATAATAATGAGAAATATGTACACGTCTGATAATTAATTAGGAATCATGTGCTGTTTCTTCAGAAAACATACTAGCTTACGCGGTTTATTTGAAGTTCCAAAATGTTTGTGAAGAATTGATAATCAAATGGCAAAAGATTAAATAGTGTTTGAATAGAATAGCTCACTTTTCAGCTCCTCTCTCTCCCCTAAAATTACAATAGCACCTCGTTAAGTGGTCAATAGATGACTAATTGAACCTCCAACCACATGAAACTAAAACTGCACTATCCTTAAAAAAAAAAAAAAAAAAAAAAAAAAAAAAAAAAAAAAAAAAAAAAAAAAAAAAAAACTCCTGTGCAACCTGCCGTCTGGGTTAGGACCGGATCAAGGTTGATCCGGTCCGGTCCGGTCAACGCAGGTCAACCCGGTCAAAATTTATTTAGTTTTTTTTTTCGGCTCCGCCTTCGCCCTGATTACTAATATAAGGATAATCGTCGGACAATAATTTGGATTTATTCGGCTCGCTCCGAGGCCTTCAGCTCCCCACATTCGACTCATGACCAAAGAAGAAGCAGCAAACAAAAAAAAAGACAAACAAAAAAAGAGAAAAACAGTCTGAAAATAAAAAAAAAAATTAATTAAAAAATTAATTAAATATTATGACACAAAGAAAGAAATTAAAACTGCACTATCTCAAAGAGTTCAACAGCTTACAACTTCGGACTTTTTAAATGAACCTTTTAATTTCCTTCTCCCAATTCCAAGTAGAGATAATGCTCAAAAAAAAAATTCCAAGTAGAGATTTCATCATCTATCTATCTATTATTTATATAAACGAAAACGACTCTATGTTAAAAAAATCCAATGTGACACCTTTTATAATCCTCCATTCCTATTTATCTAAATTATCAAATTTTTTGAATTATTAAATACTACTTTCCTAAAAAAAATGGACCATATCTATGTAGTACTATATAAACCAAATTTAAATCTAAATAACTAATAGTAATTCACGTCCTTTTCAATTACGTATCTTCACTTTCATATATAAACTAATGTAATATTTATTAATTTGATTCTTCTAAGTCTATTTAATTATTAATCCTATCTATACGTATGTAATTATAATCCTTCTATTCTACGTCGCCTTTTAAATCAAATTTCATTTACTAAAAATATCTAGAATCAATGTATATTTTTTTACATTCTTTGCCGTGTGTACTATGCACTAATTTAATTTGTCCAATTAATTAATTGGACAATTGAATAACGGGTACATAATACCATAAAATATTTTAACTTTAAGTATTATTATTAATTTTCTATCTCACATCATTTTGATGTAAAATTCACCTATTAGAAAGTTTATAAATACATATAATTAATATGCATTTTCTCAAACATAAAATTATATTGTAATATTATTAATTTGATCTATTAGAATTCAAGTATTATTAATTTGATATATGAGAATTGAGAACGAACACTCTGTAGCCTCTGTAATGTAGGAATGAAAACCGATCTGATTACTAAGATTTAGAACAATTCTTATAATTTGTTCCGTTAAAACTTTAATTGTTCGACCTTTTCAATCAAACATATAGATTTGTACATAATTATTTTGTCATTTTCCATCTTTTCATCCCACATCAATTGACAATGAAAAACCCTATAAATACTTAAAATTAATGCATATTTTCTCATCCTTTTTGCACCACCAATTTCGTTTGGTTAATTAATTATTGGCCAAAAAGTAGTTTTATATTTATTGAAAATTTTAATTTAACCAATTATTTTATACAAATCTAAGACAATAAAGTGATCATGTTCTGCGACTGAAGGCCATATAAAAATATTAGACATAATATGTATTTTATTCATATATTCTATTATTAAATATTCAAAATATTGAATCTTACATCGAATATTTAGTCGTGTTCAACCATTAAAGACCATATAAATGATTAGATATGGTGTGTATTTTTTTCCGATCAAAAAGATTAGACATGATATGTATTTTATTCATATATTATATTATTAAATATTCAAAATATTGAATCTCACATCGAATATTTAGTCGTGTTCAACCATTAAAGACCATATAAATGGTTAGATATGATGTGTAATTTTTTCGATCAAAATAATTTATTATTTAATTTAATTTATAGGTGTCCACAAAAATCACATCATGATCAACAAGTTAGTTCTGACCCCAAGCCGCAGGGTAGACGGGTCGATTTAGACGGTTCAACTTTTTTTGTAATAAAACAAATAGTACAACTATTTTTTAATTAAATTCTGATCTATATAAATTTTAAACGGATTCCATAAATTATGCACTCATACTTAAAATTTATTCTTTTTATCTTTTATATTACGGGGCGGTTCTGATTTAAAACCGTAGGGTAGACGGGCCGATTCCAATGAAGACCATGGTAAACGGGCCAGTTCAGATACAGAACCGTGGGGTTAGATAGGTCAATTACTAATCAACAGTTCAAGTAGTATTTTTTAATTTTATATTGAATATATTACGTAGAATATTTTGGGTCAACTTGACAATCTTCAAAATGATTTTACTTCTCTAAATCAATGTGAGATAAAAAGGATATTTGGTACCAAAATGATCCATCTAAATTTTCATATATAATCGAAAGCCTTTACTCTACATTGATTATTAGAAGAATTTATGAAATAATAATTCTCCGTCGATTTTCGACGGGCCAATGAAAACCATGGTGAACGGACCAGTTCAGATACAGAACCGTGGGGTTAGATAGGTCAATTACTAATCAACAGTTCAAGTGGTATTTTTTAATTTTATATTGAATATATTACGTAGAATATTTTGGGTCAACTTGACAATCTTCAAAATGATTTTACTTCTCTAAATCAATGTGAGATAAAAAGGATATTTGGTACCAAAATGATCCATCTAAATTTTCATATATAATCGAAAACCTTTACTCTACATTGATTATGAGAAGAATTTATGAAATAATAATTCCCCGTCGATTTTCGACGGGCTACACACTAGTTCCTATTAAATTGAAAATTTCCCTAGACCTATATAAACAGAATCCCACGCCTTCAACAAACACATCCAAAAATCTCTCTCTCTCTCTCTCACATAAGTCATAATGCCGCAAAACGCAACAAACACCGCAACAGCTTCGACATTCCAATTCCTCGGCGTCTTCTTCATCTCTACTCCGGCGATCCAATTCCCCGGCAATTTCAACGCAGCATTTCTCACCGTAGGATGCTATCTCCAGTTCATCGCTAACTTCAACCAAATCATCATCTCCAAAATTCTCAGCCTGCAAACCTTCCCGCAGCTCAAATATATATCAGAGCATTCAAAATCAGAAAGATTCTCCATTTACGACGCATCCAGTAGCAATGACCGTCGCTGTTTCCAGCTCCGCCGTCTACTTGTTTGCCTACACCGCCGTGATCCGATTCCCTCTCCACCTTCTCGCTCATCACCTGCTCGTCTCCTCCGGCTACATCGCAAATTGATCGAAGAGGAAGATGAAGCAGAGTTTTGGGTTTAGAGATGGCAGATTCGACGTTTCTTCAACGATAAATTTGAATGAAGAATCACAACGTTTTTCTTCAAAAAATAAAATGCAAAAACTCAAATGCGACGGTCGCACCCCATGCGACCGCGCGTGGGGCGCGTGGGGTGCACGCTCCTATTTAATTTTTTATTTTTTTTTCCTTTTTCCTGTCCAGTTTCCTTTTTTTTTGAGCTTTTATTTCAATTTTTTTTAAAAAAAATTCTACTTTTTTTCCAACTTTTTTTTTTGCCTCCTTGTTTTTTTGTTTGCCGCTTCTTCTTTGGTCAAGATTCAAGCGAGGGGAGCCGAAGGCCTCGGAGCAAGCAGAAAAAATCTAAAATGTTGCCCGCCGATTATCCTTATATTAGTAATCGGAGCGAAATCGGAGCCGAAGGCAAAACCGTAAAATCAGAGCTGAAGGCGGAGACGGAAAAAAAAAAGCATTTGACCGGGTCAACCCGAACCGACCCGGTCGCATTTCAGATGCAACCTGCCGCATGGGAATGTTTCCCGAAATAAAAAAATGAAAAATCAGAATGAGGATTTGTTTGTTCTACTTTATATTTCATCTCGTATTTTACTAATTAGTTCGCTTGTTTTATATATAACACATTGCGTGGATTAAATAAGTATTCGACACGAGTACATAAGATTGTAAATTTATTTTTAGATTCCGATAGTTCAGAATATTTTAATGAAAACAGAAATAATTGAGGTAATTACCCTTTGTATTATCTAGATTTTGAACCCCCTTTCAAATTCGAAATAAAAAATAAAAATAGTGCTAGTCCTGACACTTATTATTACTTTAATCAACAAATTAATCATAAATCAGTGATGATATCATCATATACATGAACGTGGGAAACAAATTTCACGAATTCATTCAAGAGGTGTCAAATTTGGGCCGGACTATTAAGATGTGTCGTGTTCCGGAGGTGTCTATCTCATTTTTTAATTCCTCTATTCTCTTCTACTCTCACTTTGTGTAAATTATTTTGGAGTTGTCTCCCCAGTTAATTTTGGTTCGGGTCACTCTGTTTTTTTGAAAAATGTAATATGTATATATACTAGATCACTTGTTGAAATATAGAGAAAATTAAAGATGGGTTTATTGTTTGAATGCTACAATAAATTTTGATTTTGATATTAGTTTCTTGTTCCCTACCATTAAATAAGCTTTGGGTCTAGTTCGAGAACCGGCCCAACCTATCCGGATGTATTAGGATAAGGCCCAAACAATGTTTGCAGCAGAGAAAAAAAATGGATTCTTAATCTGGTTCTGGTATCAAAGCTATCCCTTCTTGGGGAAAGACTTGGCTCTTGGTATTATCATATACTAACATCACATTTAGTTTAAATAAATGAGGATATAAGACCTTAAACTTGGACTTAAGAAATCTTTGATTTTGTGCTAAAATAATCCTTAACCGCTTCAAGATTCAAAAAATTACTATGAAGCATGGGATTGATTGTGTTGAGAGTTTCTTGGTTCTTTGCTTGTGTGGAAATTGGTTTCATGACCAAAATGCAGCAAAAATGTGGTCCTGATGCTGTCGTATTTGTTGATCCTGAATTCTTAGATGACAACAATTTTGAGCTTCAGTGATAGGAAGCTCATGAAAGATAAGCTGCTGCAGCTGCAACTGCCCATCATCCTTACTGTATTCTACCATTTTTCTTCTTTAAATATGTATACATCCTTTATAATATTCTCCCTAAAAGAACCAAGAAAATTGAAGTGATAGCGAAAAAAAAGTAACAAACTCAATTCAACTACAATTATTACATGAAGATTTTCCCTCAGAGACAGAAAGACCAATAAAAATGACCAAAGGTAAAAGCTATAAAATTTTTTTTAACATACTTCATCTGAGATATGGCTACAATTATGTGGCCATAAGCATAAATTGAAATGCAAAACACATCTTTGGACCAAATCATTTTTCACATCAATCAGCTTTTCTCAAGCCTACAAATATAAAGCCGAGGACCGCACAACCAGATTTGGCAGCTCTAATTTCTCCAAGAATGTACTATATACAATCATAAACTAGGCAAATCAATAGGAGTTACAGAGTGATAGTATAAACTACTATATTACAAAACGAAGTATGCAATATCTACAAACTTTATACTAAAATACTCTTGCACTACATACTAATCTTGTTTATTCTTTGCTGTGACCCTATGATAAAACATCACACAAAGACTATAACTGCTTGTCTGAAATTATTTACAATAACCAACTAAACAACATCAAAGAGACTTCTCCGTATATTCAACAAAACCACACACATCATCAAAGTTTTCTATATACATCAATAGCCACTTGCCAAGAGATTAGTGTTTCTACCTGAGTTCCTCGTAGCGACGCTTACTCCAAACTTCACCGTACGAGTGTGAAGAACCTCCAACACGTCAAGACACTCCAGCAAATCAGAATCACTTACCAACAACACCCATTCCTCATCGTCATCAAGATACCTGAGTTGGAACTCCCCTTTCTGAAGTTCAAACCTTTTTGCCACTTGTGAGTATAGTTCAACACACCCTGCATCCGGGTCAAATTTAAACCGAACAGTGTCTTCTCCAAGCGTGGCTTTCACCGTGATCTTAGTCCCACCGTATCCATAGCTGGCTACTCTCCTTAGAGGAGACTTCTCATCAAAACTTCCTGAGCTTGATGAACTGACATTCATCATTGGCACGGATTCACACACATTCGACGAGTCTGTCATGTCTGAAGACACTTGTTTGCTCCCATGAATCATTATATGGTCGATCTCATCACCACCAATTATTGAACTTGAGCATCCAGAAACATAATCACTCTCGGAACTCCATGATTGTTCACTACCTCGACATGTTCTCCAACCACTATTCCCAGCTTTGGAGAGGAAAGAATCGTTGGGAGTCAGTGATGGAGTCATCCAAGGCATGGTATGCAGACTAGGGGGCAATGAACGCCCAGTGTCTAACGCAGCCAACCTAGATTCATCACGAATTGCAATTCCCCTTAAAGAACAATGAACGCTTTGTTCGGGTGCGTCTTCCCTTTCCAAATCAATAACCTCAGAGGCAACTGAATTTACGACAACTATATCACATTGTTTAGACAAACTGCTTTTACTGGTTAAGGAAAGATTTTTGCCAGGGTCGAACTCTTCTCCAATCATAGAGAAAGAAGCAATAACCCGCCCTTTAGTCGGATCAAACTCTAATCCTCCTTCCATCCCTGGTACAGACTCGAGCATACTTTGAATTTTCTTCAAAGAATAATCGACCTTTCTGATTTTGCGAGAAGGCCATCGAGAGATTCCATGTTGCCTGCATATCCTTTTGAGAGTTGTTGGACACACTATAGAAATATAGGAAAAACAAAAAAAACATAATAAGTCAGCATCAAGATTTGCCTTATATATAACATTCTAGGAAACACGATATACGATTCAACGCCCGCTACATTTTTTCGAAATACTTTATAGACATAAGTATTGCATAAGTAACAATTTGATCGACAATTCTTCTACTTATTTCAAATAAGTCAAACTATATTTTTTTAGAGAAAGCAACACTTGTAGTTAGACATTTTAAGGATGAGAATTCATACAATTCGAAAAACAATTACTCACCACCGAGGCTTTTTGCAGCATCCTTGAGGTTTCCGGAGAAGTATTGTTGAAGAACACTCAAGCTAATGTTCTTCTCACTCGTGTTTCGTTTCTTCTCCACCCGTCGACTAAATCCAACAGTCATCTACACAAATTGGAATAAGTAGTAGAACAATTTCATTAGCTATCAAAGAAACTGTGCAAATGAAAAACTCGCAGCATTAGATTATACTTTTCGGAAAGAACCTGTTTAGGAGCATCACTTTCTGACATTTCTGTAATCCCATCTAATTTTGTAGATTGTCTATAGCTCGAGTATAACTCATCATTTGGTAATTCAATTGTTGATGAGTCTTTTGTTCTACAATTAAGTAAGCGAATGTCACACTTCTTCTCCTCTACCACATCTATGTCTGAAACTGTACTCAAACTTGTGCATATCCTCTTAATGTGCTCCAAGAGATTATTAACCAAGAGTAGTTGTTCTTTATTCCGTTCCACATTTACAGGAAGAAAAAACTCGAGTATATAGTCATCACCACCGGTGTAAGTACTTCTCAGCCTCATAGCAACAGCAGCTCTTAGGCCAAGCTTTCGAGCATGATGAACTAGTGGATATTCGCTCACATGAAATTCCTTCACATCGGGATAGAAAAATGGTTCGTTTAATTGAAGAGCTTTTCCAACTAGACCCTTTCCTTCTTCGAGGAATTGATTAGTGCAAGCATGCACGAACCCCTTCATATGCACATCATTCGAATAGTAGCTAGTTTCCTCGAGGCGAAGTATAAGTCTTTCATTTGAAGATATATTTCTTCCTCTAACATCGTTCCTTGTGTAACTACAAGGAATCCATGTTAGAGCAAGTGGCAACCGATGAGCACGACAAACGGCATATAAAATATCCTTAATCTCGGCAAATGCTGCATTTTGATTACTCGAGAGACTCTGCAAATTAAATCACTAGAGAATTTTGGCGACCACCTTGAAGAATGAATTGATATAATGAAATAAAACTTTGATCAATACCTCACGAGACAAATAAGGGGGTTGTTTGCTGCTTAAATCCACGGCCTGAAATGATCAATAATAGAGGATTAAGAAGTTATCCAAGATATAGCATTATGCTACATTAGTTGTAATTAATAAGTTATTTATATTCAGGACTAAATGGTTTATAGAATTTATAATAATGTGCTGCACAAACATAACATTGATAACATCATACGATTGCCAATCAATATTTCAATCAAATTAAATAATTATCAAGCAAAACTTACTTTTTATACACTTCCTAAACAAACCAATAGTAGTATTTCTCATGGATGAAACAACGATCCAAGAGAATAAGTTCAAAAACAAACCTGTAAAGCATGGCATATATTTTCCATCTCCAAATCAAAATTGGGTTTCTCCTCAGTCGTAACAATTTCTAAAACAGCACAACACGACTGTCCATGTAAACTATCCTCGAACACAGGTAGAGCAATAGATCCACGAACGTCTTGATCAATAGCATGTTCCACCCTTAAGTACTCAGTTTTATTGTAGTGTGTCACATTTGATGTCCACTCCGGAACCTTTGAGGTAAACACACGGCCAGGAAGCCCGAGAAGAGAGCCCGTTCCTGGTTCAGCAGCAAAAGTGAACAATTTGGAAATTTCACGATATTTAGAAAGTTTCCCGTCGTGCAAAAATGGTTGTTCGCTAGTGCTCAAGACGTGGTTGTCTCCATTTCTCATTGGAACCCATACTTGAGCCAAAGTACCTCCACCACACCACTGCATACAAAGATGCAATGCTTTCAACATCTTCTCATCAAAAGACATCTTAGGACACCTCAGGATCACACTCTTCTCCATCAAATCATCGATAGCATCAGGAGATTCGACCGGGAAAGGGAACTCCGAGTCCATCTCTTGCAAAGTTGTCAACGCTTGTCCTTCACATGACAATGTCTCGTAGCTCAACGGGCAGCTTCTTGAGATATAATCTTCCAAAGAATCCACTCCACCATCTAAGGGTGATGGATTTGTGGGGCTGATTGACCATTCATCATGTTCCTCATAGTTCATCAACTCCACCACACAGCTCGAGGAATACTCCGATTCCGATTCCATCTGATAAGTACCCAAATGGCAGCATGAACTAAAGCTTCAAATGAAAAATCTCAACACGATATCAAAAGTAAACTTAGTCAGGCTAAGATGATCCCCCAATTCCTTACAAAAACAGCCTAGTATCACATTTCACCAATTAAACTTTCCAATTCCCCCAACTGCTAGCCTTAGTTTTGTAATCAATCTACTATGCATCAAAACCGCTTAATATTTTCAACAATGAAACTGAAATCATATATTTTTCCCCCTTACAAATCATGAACAGATATGATCAGATCTTAAACTAAGACAACACTCTCGGCACCTACCTCGGAGTTGACGAGAATTTGGGGTGAACGTGAAGCCGCAAAGTTAAACATACTGCAAAAAAAGACAGAAGTGTTAATCAACCAAAAACATATATATACTTGCAAGATTCCAAAAAACCACCATTGAAACTACAAATAAAAATAAAATAAAAAAGGGTCACAGACTCCCAAATATATTTCAACACGAGAGTTCATTCATTCAAGAATTTAAAAAAAGAGAGGGGGCGAGAGAGTTCAATATTTCGAATTTTTACCCAAAGAAAAAAAAGGAATTGAATTTCACAGTCTGTTTCCTGTTCGACGAAATTCCAACAAGACAAATCCATATTTGTACAAAATACCCTCATTCTGCAAAGATTCTACCTCATCTTCTTCGAGGGGCAGCTCCCCACCGACATTATTTTGTTTTATTGCAGAAATCCAAGACGGCTCAAATTTTCAGCTGATAACTTAAATTTCTTTGAAAAATGCTTGTAAACCCAGAAACTGCTAAAAGAGCATAATTTATTTTATTTCCGAAAAAAGGATAAACAATAAGGGAAACTCGAGATGAATGCCCCTCGGACTAATAAAGACTACAAATCACAAGAAAAAGAAGAAGAAACAGAACATTAAAAGAAAAAAAGTACAATACAAATGAACTCAAGGTTTATGTCGGTGGAAATCGTACCATAATTAGGCGAAGTCCTTTTGTCGGAAGAAGGCATCCAAGATTCTTGGAGTTCATTAATGGCCACGAACACGTGTGTCCATAACAGAGATTATCTCTCTCTACTCTCAAATATTCTGCTTTGTGGTGATTTAAAGCAAAACCCGAGCGTAGTTTAGGATGAGAGAGAAGAGCAGCATATTTATGCTAATTTCTATCTGGGTTTGGAATGAAAAAATTGAAAGAAAAAAATTAAAAACCCAAACTTTGAGTTTTTTTTTTTTTTTTTTTTTTTACTTAAAATAAAATGTTTTTTTAAAAATAATTCCTACTTCGTAAAGTCAGAATGGTTGTCACTATCACGAACACGAAGCAGTGATTCGAATCATGGAATCCTGCGCATTTTAGATTCCAAAGACACGACTACCTTAATTTACACCGCTTTGGTATCTTAAACTGAGCTGTTATATCTGGAAATTAATATTTAATCACTTCGTTAATTGTTTAATAATTTGAAATTAATTAACCAGCACAGCCAGGCGCTAAAAAAGTACTGCGCCGTAGCGTGTTGCTTACCGTTGATGTAGACTAATGTAATCTAGTAATGATTATATTAAGGTTAATTATTGGTTTCTCAAGTCAAATAGATGTTGTTAACATGCATTAGTTTCGTAATTATTTGAGACTTACCAGAAAAGTAAACATTAACTATGATTCTGTTTCAGTTTCAGTTTCAGTTTCGTCCACAGGTTGAGGAAATCAATTTGGTTACTATTATTAGAACTATAATTAAAAACAATACTGTAATCAAAATATCAATGGGTTATACTATAAATATTGCACGACATACTAGTACTACTTAACTAGTAGTAATATTTTTAGCATCCTAAACCAAAGTAAAAGTTTTATGTTTTATATATGCATATATAGGCGTTGAATTTCACATACTGAATTACTAATCTTGCATTTTTTAGATTAAATCTGAATTATTTTTTTTGTGAAACATTAAATCTACGATATTTTTTTAAAAAAGAAATCTACGATATTTTTGAATTGCCACAGTTGTAATACTACATTTTCAAATATTTCAAATCAATTAAAATCACTGTGTACTTATTCCAGAAGAAAATTGGCCAAATTGGGTACGCGCCAACCGCTTGGAGTTGGACATAATTAGGAATAATTAAGGAAATTAATTGGTAATTGATCTTAATTAGAAAAATTGTAGAAATTCACACTTGAAATACCATAATCACTTTCTCAAATAAATCACTATATCACCATATAAGTTGATGACTGGATGATGGAAATATACTACACTGCACCCAAAACTTCAAACTAAGGATAAACTTATAGTGACTTAACTTATCAATTGAGCTAATTAAGCCTCATCCGCATCTTATCAATCACTAGTTTGAACAATAATAAACATACAAGTTTTTTTTTTTTTTTTGATATGGTGGGAACCCGCAGCCGCTACTTTTAGTGCGCACTGAGTAAACCTCCGTCCCTTGTGCAGTAGCCTGCAAACCATATAGGGCAGATAAACCACACTTTTCAAGTACAGGTGTGACAGACTCGACCTATAGAGACGCTTCATGAGGTTCGAACCTGAGACCTCTCAGTCTCAAGCGCTCACTTTTACCACTAGGTCATCCCCAAGGGGACAGTAAACATACAAGTTTGTAAATTGTAGCGATGTTCTAATTATTTATTGTTTTATTTTATATTTATAGCAGGGTTATCATATGTGCTTTTGATATATAGTAATGCAGGGCCTGAAAACAAAAGAGTAAAAATACTCCATTTATCCCATAGTAAGAGTCTCATTGATTTTTAGTATGAGGATTAAGAATAAGGGTGATTTAAAAGATAAACATAAAAGTGGTGGAGCTTATATCTTTTTGTGAAATAGTGTTGGTTTCTGTAAAAGGAAATGAGATACCTAAATTTGGAACAACTCAAAAAAAGGAGTGGGACACTTATTGCGGAAAGGAAAGAGTACATGATTAGTTAACCATCACGATTTGTAGGTCATGCATGATAGTAATTAAGAACGAAATCTTAAAAGATACTATGCTACTATCTTTTGCGAGTAAAAAATGTATGCTAGTATTAAATAATCAATAAAATTAATTTTAGCAAGGTTGATTTTACAAGATGCTTCGTTGCGCGCATACATATGTAGTCAATAGATCGTGGTGGTGGAATCAAATTATTGAAAGCACTGAATTAAAAAGAATACCAACTAGATTAATTAAAAACACAAGAATATATACATATAAGGATAAACTATATATCTAGTACTTTGTGTTAGGTGTAATTTGATGTTTCATAAATAAGTTTAGATTTTTGTTTTTTCTCTATAAACTATGAAATTGATGTCTAAATTGTAAAAAAATACTCCACTTTTTATCAAATTCTCATTTAAATCCTCACCTTTTAATTTTTGCAAAAAAATTCCTAACCTTTCATTCTTTCTCAATTGCATCCTTCCGATCGTTTTTCCCAATTTTATTGCTGATGTGGGAGGCGGTAAATCTTACATGGCAAATCGGCGGCAATAATAAAACGACGTAGTTTAAGTAAGGCCAAAACATCATCGTTTTGCTGCAAACAAACAATCATATTTAGGGTCTAGATATCGTCCATTATCTCTGGGTTATCCACAGAATTCGAGGGCTTCATTACCGCACGATTTTTACATTTGCAAAGCATCTAAGGTTTGGAATTCGATGTATTCATTGAGCCCGTGTGCGAAGACGAAGAAGCCATGAACGATTGAAACGTGAAATATACAAAGGGGTGAAGAGGGAAAGATGATAAAACCCTAAAAAATTGAACTTCGATTTGTACGATGTCTAGACCCTAAATATAAGTGTTTGTTTGCAGCAAAACGACGGCGTTTTGGCCTTACTTAAACTACGTCGTTTCATTCTTGCCGTCGATTTACCGTCTTCCACATTAGCAACAAAATTGGGGAAAATGATCGAAGGGATGCAATTGAGAAAGAATGAAAGGTGAGGAATTTTTTTGCAAAAATTAAAAGGTGGGGATTTAAACGAGAATTTGATAAAAGGTGAGGTATTTTTTTGCAATTTAGTCATATGTGAATGATCAATTTTTTGAATTTTCTTTGATGAATCCGACCAAATAAAAACTGACATGACACCGGAATAAAAGACAATGTGACGGTTTGATTTGGTCACATTTCACGTCAGCTTTTATTTGACCGAAACACGATTAAGGGATAGTTTCAAAAAAAAATTGATAGTTCGTGAATTTAGGGGGTTGTATTGGATTGGGAGTTTGGTGGAATTTAATGGAGTTGAACTCCATGGAATTGGGTGGAGTTCATAAGATTTGAGCTTGGAGTTTGGAAGAGTTCGGGATGGATTCTTAAAGAGTTCAGCTGACTTCAAATCCACATCCCCGCGATCGCGTGTCTTTCTCGGTCGCTGATGGCCTCCCGCGATCACGGGACATACACGATCGCTGGTACCAATTTGGGGACTGGGGGTTAAAATCAACACGGTTCATACCTCGGAACGAATGTGTTCTTGATATTTCAGGTGCATCAACACTAATATCTGCCATTTCATTTAGTTGTCTTTTCTTTTTCTGCGAAGTTTGAAGTTTATCTGTGTAGTGGGCGAAATCCATCTATCTAGTCTGAGCCCGATAAGCATCTCTAATCGGCCAATTAGCTAGACAGAATCAACCGTCTAGTCCGATAAGCCATATATTGATATTGGATAGCAAGGCAAATTCAAATGTCTAGCCGAACTAATCAGACAAACACCTTTACTCGACCCAATTAGATAAGCGGTATCATTCGTCTAGTCTGACAAATCATAAATTGGCATTGAACGACTAAGTGGAATCTATTTACTCGGCCCAAGCCTGACAAGCCTCATAAGTTAGCTCAATTGACTAGGTGGATCCAAAAGTATAGTCCGATAGCCTACTCGCCCCAATAACTATTCACATTCTAGCCCGATAAGCTACTCGATAACCTAGCCTGACTCCGCGCTCAAGCTCAAGGGTGTCGATGGCTAGTCGAACGACTTGACCTAGTCAAATGGATGTATCTCAGCCGTAACAAACGGATCATATCGGCCATTAACAACACCCACGTGCTTTGCAACCGACTAAGAAGGAATAAAGACGGAAACCCTAAATCCTAAGCGACTACTATCCGCCCTTATATAGTAAACGCCTAGACTTCATTCGAGGGGAGGGACATTCAACTATCTATTGCTCATTCTCTTTCTCAACTCCGCTTACATCCGGCTACGTCGGCTTACTTCCGACTATGCTTACTTACATATCAACAACGGCCTATTCGGCTACTCCGCTTTCATCGACTACCAATTTCTTGTACTCTTCCTTCACCTACACTTACTTAGATAATTCCTCCGCCCACATCCGTTTACCTTAGCCCATTTCTATATCCGGCTACAACTTTTCCGGTTACATTTGACATCTGGCTTCGGCCCATCCGACTACATCCGCCACTCAGCTACGGCTACCATCCAGCTTCGGCCCATCCGGCTACATCCGCCACTCAGCTACGGATACCATCCGGCTATAGCCGATCCGACTACGATCCATCCAACTACAACATCAACCTGACAACGGCTTATCCATCCATAGTTGTTATTTGGCTACGGCCTTAATTCGACTACGTCGACTTACATCCTCTTACACTTATAATACATCTTTCATCAATCATCTGATCTCCGTCTAACCACGTCGGCTTACATCCGGCTACGTTTACTTATACATCAACATTGGCCTAGCCGGATACGGCTGCCTTCATCGGCCTAGGTTGATCCGACTTGCACACATTTCATCTCTCCCACTTGTAGTTGGCTGCCATCCGGTTTTTCTCCATCATCTGCCTACGATCAATCTTTATCTATCCATACACCATACATGCTGTCATACGGCCTATGTTCAATCCGACTCGCAAATCTCTCATATTCTCTCAAGAATTCTCTTAAGTTCCACTGTCTTTCTAACTCACTCTCCCACACCGGATCTAATCAGATTGGGTTACTCTGCCACCAGCTTGCCATTATTACTTACTCATTGCCACCGTTTCCACCCTCCGAACGCAACCGGCAACTTGGAATAGACATTTCTTCCAACCTGCATTTCTCTCTCAATTGTTTTATTTATCATTTCTACTCGTTATTCGTTTACTAACTTGAGCACCGAAGGCTCTACGGTCGACACCCCCACCGGTGCTCAACCAAGGGCTCTTACGTATTTTTGTGTTGACAGGTTGCTAGTGTCCGATTAATCCGGACGTGCCTGACGTCATCTTCAATTGTAGATTTAGCCTCTACAATTTGGCGCTCACCGTAGGGCCCTAGCAATCAAGCAATCAACACACTTTCCGTAGATCTTTTCCACCACCAATCATGTCTGACAGACGTGACGGATCTGAAACTCCCGACGTACCCAACATGACTGCTCAGGCTGACTTAGCCGCCCAGATCGTTACCCTCACTGAGCACATGAATCGAGAGCGGGAGAGATGCAAGAAGTTGGAAATTGAGAATGCTAACTTGTACGACCATCTCGAGGCTTTGGAGTCTGTCGAGATCAACGAACCACCCGGCTTTCGGGCCCAAGTGTCTCTCTTGCAACCTCTGGGAGACACACTGATCACTCACAATGATGGATCCGACCCTCTCATGACTGATCCATCATCTTTGATAAGAAACCGCAATGTCATTAGTAATCCAACTGATCCGGGTCATGCTCTTTTAAGTGCATGTAACAATATCCCGTCTGCCGCCTTAGAGCAATCACGCGGAACGGAACAAATCACTCCAGATGACCGAATTGAAAGGCTCATCCGATCTGAGAGAATAACCACCATTGGGGGCCAACCTGCCAGAACCATTCTGACTACCCCAGGAAGTAGCGATGAGCAATACCGCCCAACTTACCAGGCCGACAACCAACCAGATGATCGCACCAACCCACATCAACCAACAGACTATCAGAACCAATCATAGAGAGTTCACCCAAGAACAACTGTTCATGAGCGAACCTACTCAACCAATGACCGCAGGCCGAAATGCCTTCAGAGATAACTTGACAAGAAAGTTAGCCGAAATGAAAGCGCTAATCCAACGTATTCCTGGCGTGCCGACACCAATCCACAAAAGTTCAGAAAATTGTTATGCCAACTCGCCGTTTGTTGATGAAATTGCCATGGTCGAAATGACCATTAAGTTCAACTTTCCTAGCATGCAGATGTTCGACGGCACGACTAATCCGACTGACCACATAACTCAATACAAGCAGAGGATGTTTACCGCTACAATTCCATGCGAATTGAGATAAGCTTGCATGTGTAAAGGGTTCGGTTCTAGTCTGATAGGACCGGCCCTCAAGTGGTACACAAACCTTTCGAATGACTCTATTTCAAGTTTTGCTCAACTAACCGATATTTTCGTGCAGCAATATGCCAGTAGCAGGAAACTTGAAACAATTTTCGAAGATTTGTACGCTGTGGTACAACGATGTGGAGAATCTCTGCGAGACTACATTGGACGTTTTAACCAAGAGAAAGTGTCCATAACAAACTATAACACTCAGACAGTGATCACAGCCTTTTGGAAGGGACTCCTACCCGACTCAGATCTGTACAAAGATCTCATCAAGTATCCTTGTAAAACAATGGAAGACGTCTTCACCAAGGCGTGGGCACAAATCAAATGGGAAGAAGACTAATACAACATCTATCAATCTTCTAGATGTACTCGAAGAGATGACAAAATCGACAAAAGAACAACGGATAGACGATTTGAGCCTTACCCACCTCTGCATAAAATGAAAAATGAGCATACATTGACATCACAAACCTCGACACAAAGTGAGCACGTTGAGAATGATCATCCCTCACCATCAAGCTAGTCAGCAAATGACTATACAAGCTGCGAAAAGAAACATATCAACAGTTGGATTGCAATCCAAACAATATCATTTTCGACTCTTCTTTGTCATGTATTCCATTAAGTTTATTATTTTTCCACACCTTGGCTAATAATTTTATCCAGGCCAATTCAGAACTACATTGGACTTGATCCCGCAAAGGTATGTAGGCAACTCTACGGAGCATGGCTTTACGGAGCATTGCCCGTAACGAGAACTACATCTGGCTTGATCCCACAACGGGTATGTAGGCAACTCTCCGGAGTGCAACCACCAATCTTAAACCGTACATCCAACCCGCTCCAATCGGATGTTGTCGGATTCGACATCGGGGCGAAAAGTTCATCCCTAATGATCAAGTCGGACTAGTCGCCCAATCATTCAAGTTCGGAGCAAAGTGGACAACGTCTCTTTGACTCGGTCTGACCATGACGACCACACCCATCGACATCAACTGTAAACTGCTTCAAACAAATATAATCAGACTTAATCTGGCCAAAGCATATACACATACACAATATGATACAAGCTATCTACAACTTGGCAGGTGCAGCTAGATCAAGTCCGACTCCAATGAATGTATGTATCGAACAGTTTTATTAGTGGTCATGTACCGACTACATCTTCGCCAAGTTAGCCTACCATGATGGCCCATCGATTACAAATGATCAATTTCCATTAGTTGTTAGTCAAATCAACTAGTTACTGTCAATTCATTTGATTTTATTATATACATAGAACTGAAATGCTTTGCGTCTCCAGACTTTGACGAACGTCAATTTCAACACAATAATTTGCTCTGACTAGAGTACTTACGAACTCGATTGACTCCCAATGATTAACTCTCCAATTATAAATTTCTAATTGTAGAGTGGAAGGCAAACTTTAGTGGGTGAAATCCGTCAATCTAGTCTGAGCCTGATAAGCATCTCTAATCGGCCAATTAGCTAGACGGAATCAACCGTCTAGTCCGATAAGCCATATATTGATATTGGATAGCTAGGCGAATTCAAATGTCTAGCCGGACTAATCAGACAAACACCTTTACTCGACCCAATTAGCTAAGCGGTATCATTCGTCTAGTCCGATAAATCATAAATTGACATTGAACGACTAAACGGAATCTATTTACTCGACCTAAGCCCAACAAGCCTCATAAGTTGGCTCAATTGACTAGGTGGATCCAAAAGTATAGTCCGATAGCCTACTCGCCCAAATAACTATTCACATTCTAGCCCGATAAGCTACTCAATAACCTAGCTCGACTCCGCGCTCAAGCTCAAGGGTAACGACGGCTAGTCGAACGATTGACCTAGTTAATCGTATCGGCCATTAACAACACCCACGTGCTTTGCAACCGACTAAGAAGGAATAAAGACGGAAACCCTAAATCCTAAACGGCTACTATCCGCCCTTATATAGTAAACGTCTAGACTTCATTCCAGGGGACGGACATTTAACTATCTATTGTTCATTCTCTTTCTCAACTCCGCTTACATCTGGCTACGTTGGCTTACTTCCGACTATGCTTACTTACATATCGACAACGGCCTATTCGCCTACTACGCTTTCATCGACTACCACTTTCTTATACTCTTCCTTCACCTACACTTACTTAGATAATTCCTCCGTCCACATCCATTTACCTTAGCCCAGTTCTATATCCGGCTACAACCTTTCCAGCTACATTTGACATCTGGCTTCAGCCCATCCAGCTACATCCGCCACTCAGCTACGGCTACCATCCGGCTTCGGCCCATCCGACTACATCCGCTACTAAGCTATGGCTACCATCCGGCTATAGCTGATCCGACTACGATCCATCCGACTATGACGTCAACCTGACAACGGCTTATCCATCCATAGTTGTTATTTGGCTATGGCCTTAATTCGACTACGTCGACTTACATTCGCTTACACTTATAATACATCTTTCATCAATCATCTAATCTCCATCTAACTACGCCGGCTTACATCTGACTACGTTTACTTATACATCAACATCGGCCTAGCCGGCTACGGTTGCCTTCATCGGCCTAGGTTGATCCGACTTGCACACATTTCATCTATCCCACTTGTAGCTGGCTGCCATCTGGTTTGTCTCCATCATCCGCCTACGATCAATCTTTATCTATCCATACACCACACAGGCTGTCATACGGCCTATGATCAATCCGACTCGCAAATCTCTCATATTCTCTCAAGTTCCGATGTCTTTCTAACTCGCTCTCCCACACTGGATCTAACCAACTTGGGTTACTCCGCCACCAGCTTGCCATTATTACTTACTCATTGTCACCGTTTCCACCCTTCGAACGCAACCGGCAACTTGGAATAGACATTTCTTCCAACCTGCATTTCTCTCTCAATTGTTTTATTTATCATTTCTACTCGTTATTTGTTTACTAACTTGAGCGCCGAAGGTTCTACGGTCGACACCCCCACCGGTGCTCAACCTAGGGCTCTTATGTGTTTTTGTGTTGACAGGTTGCTAGTACCCGATTGATCCGGACGTGCCTGAAGTCATCTTCAATTGTAGATTTAGCATCTACAATCTGCAGATTTCTTGATTTTTTCAAGAGGGCAAATGATTGAAGAGTGTTGACTATAGAGCTAGCTACAGCCGCGTTAAAGAAATATGAGCTGATAATCAATCAATTCTGTGAGAAATTAGCTACAGCTTTCAATCGGCTTTCATATGAGTAGAAATTCCATTTTTTTCAAAATTAGCTACAACTTTCATTTTCTTCTCCGTCGATTCATTTCTTCTCTCCCCCAAAACCCTAACGCACACCGCCGCCGCCACCGTCTCGCCAATTATTCGTTACTTTCTTACACTTCTTCGATTACGCTCATCAATTTCCAAATTTTGGATTCTAAAGGTCATCGTCGGGCGCTCAGGTGCCACCATCTGTGGCTGATTGCTTTTGGAGATTAAAGTTACTGGTTTTCGTTTCCAACAATCCGCGGTGTGAATGGAATTTCTACTCATATGGTTGCAGATAATGTCGAATACTACAAAAATTAGATAAAAAAAATGGAGCCAACGACCAAGGGCAGGACGCAACCGTGGCTCTTGACCATTACTCGCGATCGCATGTCATCAACGCCAGCTGATACCAATTCCATCGAATCTGGAGGTCCAAAGGTCGGATTTCATCCTTTGTATTCTTCATCACCAAATCCGTCGAAATCCATAAGTTTCACAAATCCAGCAAAATCAGGTTGAAGTTGAATACCAGGAGAATTTGATGGAGTGTGAAATCCATCGATTGAATACCGCTAGAATTTGACAGATTTTAAACTCCTTCAAACTCCGTGAATCCAATACCCCAGGATTTCAGATTTCTTTAAATTACTTCAAACTCTACAATCTAATACACCCCCTTAGACACCATTTCATAGTTAAATTATAGGAAAAAATTGAATTTTTAAAATTGTTTAAAATTATACACCAAATTAACTTTGTGTTTGCGGAAATTAGAGTTTACCCTACAATGCAGTTTTGGATATTGGTTAAGAGTTTTCTCGCCACAAAATATAAAGATTGATATCTTTATGTATGAACTAATTAATTAATTTTTCATATAACTATACTTAAATGTAATATACTAGTAAGTAGTTCATCGGGATTCGACGGGAAATAATTTTATATTTTGATCTATAAAAATATACTTTAAAAAATCTTTTTCGAGACTTGACGGAAAATAATTTTATGTTTCACACAGAAAAAGAAAAGTTAATTATATTAATAGAAATAATCACATTTCCCTTTAAGAGTTAAATTCCCCAATTAAAGTATATTTTCTTTTTTCAAAACCTATATTATTAATTTTCTTTTACACTATCCACAGTAAAAATGTTTTCTTGCTAAATAATACTTATTTCTCCAAAATAAGCAAGGCAAGAAATACAAATATCTTGCAAATGATAAAACAACCAATCAATAAACCACACCATTATAACTTTGAAAAACTTGTTTTTCTCTCTCAACGCTTCTCCCTCACTCTCTCTCTCTAGAATTTCTCTTCAAAGAATGACTGATATTTAAAAATAGTTATATATATCTTATTAGAATTTATTATGTTGTTTGTGTTAATTGTAAATGAAACATAGGAAATTAATTTTATTTCACATATCTAAACTTATAATTATAAATGACAATAAATAAAATACTCATTATTAAAGTATTTTTCAATCTAAACTTATTTAGAATTTTTCTACATATTTTCGTCTTAATCTCGATTAAAATAGTAACTTTATCGTATATTCCCGTCGAAAATCTATTGGGTAATATTCGATAAAAATCTGAATACTACAAAGTTAATATTAACTAAAATTGGTAAAATATTCTTCTTTTTATATCTATTTGAATCATATCATTAATTTTTGAATCGTCTCGTTGGTTTATTTCTTCATTTTATGTCTATTCGAATCGTCTCATTGGTTTGAATCGTCTTGTTGGTTTATAGTAAATTGATATCTCTAATTTTAGTCAAAGGCCGAGAAAGATATATTTACTAATTAAAGATTTTAGAAAAAAAATATATTGATTAAATATATTTATTTTGTTTTCATAAAGATTTTCGATTACAAAATTTCGATAGGCCTCTTAAATGTCAATTTGCTTATTTTATTGCTTTAAATTTAATTTGGCGCTACTTGTAAACTAACTTAAAAAATAATTTTATTTTTCATAATTATTAAATATATAATTAATAATGAAAATGGATTATGTAATTTGTATTTAGAAATTGGGAATATATATCCATTGAGAATTGAGATATATTATATAATATTAATATTATAAATTACTACTACAAAGCCTTAAAGAAGTGTGAAAAATATAGATAAAGATAGTAATAACAAATGATGGTCCCGGTAACAAGCATTTGGTGTATTGGGGGTGAATACACCAATAGCTATTTTTCGATTTTGAAATCTTATCACTGAATAAACTGCTCAGGTCAGTTCGCTCAACAACTAAGAAAGTCAGTTAAAGCTAATCACACAGTCAGATGCGCAGCTGACTTCTTTGGATGTGGGTCACTTGTGTAATCTAAATGAGGTTTCAAAAAGTTAAGCTATGCGGAAGTTAGTGAAAATTAAAGCTCATTACTTAAACTAGAACCTTTATGAAAACAGGGAAGGTTAAGTTCTCAAATCTTAGTGCAATTTATATGTAGAGTCAGTTGGCTAGATAACTGAAATGTAAATCTGAAAGTAAATGACACAGTATTTTTACGTGGTTTAAAGATTGACCCCCTACATCCACGACTTCCTTTTCGGGGAAGTAATCCACTAGATAAAAATGTTCCACTTGGTTTGCGGGTACCAAGCAACCTAACCAGTTTGATTACGAGTTCGAACCAAACCTTACAACATTTTTGCGGGCAAGTGTACAGTCTGGTCTTAGATTACGGGTCCTAAAGGACCTAGTCTTATATTGCGGATTCTAAGGGACCTAGGGGTTTTTTCCAACTCTGAAGCCTTCTACACTAAGAGAAGTGGAGGCTTCTACCTAAGGTTTAGAGACTCGATCTTTTTGGGGGAGAGTCTGCTCAGAAATATGCAAGAACCTATATTCTAGACTCGATCAAAGAAAGAGCTTTTTGAGAGACTAGATGAAAGAACAGGAGGAGGTGAAGACACTCGACTTCTATTGATTCTTCGACTTGGTTGTTCTTGCTCTGGAGAGAGTGGTTGTTTGCTGCTTTGCTTGAATATGAAATCTCTCTGCTCGTCTCTCTATCTCTTCTTCAATGTGAAAACCTCTATTTATATAGAGGGAGGTATAATTAGCTATTGGAAAGAGCCGTTTGATATCTGCCAAAAGCATGGCACTCCATCTACTTTACTGCAAACTTTCCTAAAATGGCAATTGCGACCTTCGCTTTTTGCGTGTCATTGTTGTCGGTCCATTTATAGTTGGTTTTTAAGCTGACTTGTGCTTCCGAGTAGATTTGAATTTGGACTTCAACTCTTGTGTTTTCAACGTCTTCAGAGTTTTCTCTTCTCAGCTTTGTGACGTCAGACTTCAACACAACTTCTCTTCATGCACGAGCTGTTTGGTTCAGTTATGGAGTCAACTGAGTTGTTGACCAACTGACCAAGTTCCTTACGAATTGTCTTCTTCAGTTTGGCTGACTTTTTCTGCTCGAATCCTGTAAAGATAAAAATCCCTATGCTCAAACAGTACTCAGCTCTAGCTAAGTTTAGACTGATGGCTTTCAACTACTCGGTTGGGGTCAATTGAGTTTTGAGATAAATCAAAACATTTACTAATTTTTCCAACAACAAATTTGCATGAGACATGAGAAATTATTATATGAATATAATAAGTATATATGTGTATTATTATGAATTAATAATGTCTAAAATACTAGAATAAAGGAAAATCAGAATGGAGCACTGAGGATGGATCACCGTTTATTTTCCTATTATTAATTGATTCTAACAAAAATAAAATAAAAATTATGATGAAGGCAAACTCACATAGATATATATAAACAGCGTGTTGATCTGGTGAGAACCACTTCCTATATGATAACTAGGAACTAATCATCACCATTTATTTGTATAGAATGTATGGCTAAGATTAGACCTAAAACATTGACATAGATCTAAAACCAAAAGATAGGGTTATTTTGGGGCAAAAAAGCTTCAGCAACATTGTGTCTCTCGCTCTCGTATATCATAGGTCTCTATCTTTCCCTCTTCATCTTTCTCTTCACCACCAACACCACCAATCATAGCCGTCGTCGTTACTGCCACTGGACAGTATCGTCGCCACCACCATCGCCGGCATCTAGAGTTTGATTATGTTTGCAGGTGGAAAAGTCTAATTATATTTTCGAGTAAAAAACGATTCAGAGAATGGAGATTTCAGTCCTTTCAACACTCCAATGGAAGATGAATCTGTCCAACCCATATTTATTTCTTGATTGTCTCACCATAAAGCTATGTTTATTCAGCCACATCTCTAGAAAATATTGTCAGAAATGTCACCATCTTCCTTTATCTCTAGCTTCCGGGAACAAATGTTCTCCTCTCTCCTCTCTCCTCTCTTCTTTTCTCTTAATTTTTTGTATAATTTTGGCATCTTATATGTTAAAACAACAATGGTGGTCTGCCGACAGATCTGGGGATGGTGGCGAGGTGGTGGTGGAGAAGAGATGAACTATGGGACAAAATTTATTGAATTTCGTTGAGCAGATTAGTGGTATATATGCATCATGTTATTAACATTAATGCATTACATAAATATTGTTTGTGCATTATTAGCGAATATACAATATTATAATGCATAAATTTAAACAATGTAATGCACAAATGATGGTCCCGGTAATGAGTATCTGGTGTATGGGGGGAATACACCAGTAGCAATTTTTGTTTTGCTCAAAGTATTTTCACTGAGTTAAACTGCTCAGTCAGTTGGCTCGACAACTGGGAAAGTCAGTTGGAGCAGCTCTACAACTGAGTTGCTCAGTTGGAGCTGATCACACAGTTGGCAGCACAACTGGCTCCTATGCCTGAAGGTCAGCTGTTTGCACCAATTGAGGTTTTAAACAGTTTTGCGTTGCGGAAATTGGTGGAGTTTAGACTCGTTACAAAAACTGAAACCTTTGTGAAAACGGGGAAGGTCAAGTTCCCAAATTAGTGTAGTTTGTAAATATGCAGTTTTTATGCAATATGTTGGGTCAGCTGGTTAGGTAAATTGAATGTTAAAATACTGAATGTAAATATAGAATGTAAAGTACACAGTATTTTAACGTGGTTCAAAGATCGACCTCCAACGTCCACGACTTCCTTTTTTGGGAAGTAATCCACTAGATAAGCTTAAGCGTGCTTACCAAATTCCCCACTTGGATTACGAGTTCTAAGCAAATCTAACCAATTCGATTACGGGTTCAAACAAGACCTTACAATACTTTTCTGGGCAAGTGCACAGTCATCTCCTAGATTCCGGATTCTAAGGGACCTAGTCTTGTATTACAGGTTCCAAGAGACATAGTCTTTGATTGCGGGTTCAAAGGGATCTAGTGACTTTGATTACGGGTTCAAAGTCAAACCTCAGGGTTGGGGGTTGGGGGTTTTTCCAACTAAGAAGCCTTCAACACTAAGGGAAGTGGAGGCTTCATCCTAAGGTTTTGGACTCGATCTTTTGGGAGAGAGCCCGATCAGACACAATATAAGCAAGAACCTAATTTTCTAAACTCAATCAAGAAGGGACTTTCTGAGAGGCTAGAAGGAAGAACATGAGGAGGTATGAACTCTTGACTTCTACTGATCCTCAACTGAGGTCTTCTTGCTGGAGAGAGAGGTGGTTTGTTACTGCTACTTCACTCTTAATTTTGTCTATCTTGGCACTTCTTCATGCTAGTGTCTACCCACGAGCTTTGATGTGAAGACCTCTATTTATAGAAGGAGATCTAACTAGCCGTTGGAAAGAGTCGTTTGACCTCTGCCAAAAATATGGCACTCCACCTGTTTCTGAAAACTTTCCTAAAATGGTAACTGCGACCTTTGCTTTTTGCACATCGCTGTTGTCGGTCCATTTATGGTAAGTTCTCCAGTTGACTTGTGTTTCCGAGTAGATTTGAATCTGGAGTGCAACTCTTATGTCTTCAACGTCTTCAAAGTTTTCTCTTCTCCACTTTGTGACATCTGACTTCAACACAACTTCTCTTCACGCTTAAACTATATGCCTTCAGCTGCGTAGGTTAGTTGAGCTGTTGTCCAACTGAGTCCGCGATTCAGTTGAGGTCTCAACTGAGTTTGAGTGTCAGCTGAGTTTGGGTCTCAACTGACTTTGGACCTCAGCTGAGTTCTTCACGAACTTCCTTCTTCAGTCCGGCTGACTTCTTCTGCTTGAAACCTGTAAAGATAAAATCCCTACTTTCAAACAGTGAGCTCTAGCTAAGATCAGACTAAAGGCATTGATCTACTCAGATGGGGTTTTGGTATCATTCGAAACCTTTTACTAATTTTTCCAAGAACAAATATCACATACATAATGCATTAATTATGGTAATGAGTCATTTCCTAGTTTGTGCATATAAAGTATCATATTGATGCATCACGTAAACTGTGTTAATGCATCACAAAATTTTTCCCTCAAAATAAAGTAATAAATACGAAAATATTATATGTAATCCATTAATTATGATATCCTATAAGAATACAATTACAAATACGATATACATAATGCATTAATTGTATAAATACACACTTTTAAAAAAAATTATTTATTTTTTATAAATTGTATATATTGATGCATAAAAAATGAGTATTGATGCATCACATCGTACTAGTTTATGCATAACTTTATACTATTTAATGCATCACTATTTTGCATTGCATAAATAGCAAAAATGACCATGCTAACCTTACTTAAGTAAAAAACACGGGATTGACAAAAAAAAAAACGGATTTGACCAACTAACTCGAGATTAAATCATATCTATAGATCTTATAACATGGATGGCTTGGATTGGTTCCTAGTCTCGTAGAAATAGGAGTTGGTTCCTAGTCTCGTATCCATAGATCTTATAACATGGATGGCTTGGATTGGTTCTTAGTCTCGTACAAAAAAAAATTATTTGTTCTTTATAAATTATATATATTGATGCATAAAAAATGAGTATTGATGCATCACATAGCACTTGGTTATGCATCACTTTATACTATTAATGCATCATTATTTTGCATTGCATAAACATAAAAAATGACCATTCTAACCTTACTTAAGTAATAAAATACGGGATTGACCAAAAAAAGCGGATTTGACCAACTAACTTGAGATAAATCATATCCATAGATCTTATAACATGGATGGCTTGAATATGATTTAATCTCATAGCTGCTCAAACTCGCTTTTTTTGGTCAATCCCGTGTTTTTTACTTAAGTAAGGTTAGAATGGTCATTTTCGTTATTTATGCAGTATAAAAACGTGATGTATTAAATAGTATAAAGTGATGCATAAACTAGTGCAAAGTGATGCATCAATATCAAATTTGTAATAAATTAATTTTTTTCATTAATCTAGAACAAGTAATATTTTTTACACCCTATTTATGGTTTATAAAGAACAATTAAGATTTATAAAGTTTGTACTTATACAATTTAAGTATTTTAATAATCATATTCATATTTGTTACTTGACATATTAAGGAAAGATCGTTACCACAATTAATGCATAACATTTGGTATTACACTGTTTAGATTTATACATTAGTGCATTTCACCAAGAATTACTACACCAACAACAAATCTTTGTTCTTTTATTCTAATTTTTGCATCTAAAACATAACATTATATCGAATTGATATTTGATTATTTAATGTTTGTGGACCCAATTTTATAATGCATTAATATGATTTACGTGATACATCAATATAAATTGTTAATGTACATAATTGGAAAAGAGTTATTATTATCATTAATGCATCACGTATATGACATTTGTGCATTATATTGTTTAGATTTATGCATTACCGTTATTAACCACGAATTACTACAACATTTTTATTCCTTTGTTCTAAAATCTGCTTCTAAAACATAACATTACACCAACATAAAACTCCACATTTAGACAAAATTCTCAATTATTTCAATAACACACACACACACACACACACACACACATATATATATATATATGGAGAGAGAGAGAGATAGATGAAGGGAGAAAATTAAGATTTTAGATTGATAAAATTTGCAGAGATCGATCGATTGATCGACAATAAATTAGAGGACGATGGCGGTGGTTGACTATAGCAGCGCCGACGCCGAAGGATGTGCAAATCGAATGAGTTCATTGGTGAAACTGGTGGTATGGTAGATTTTAATCTGTGGAGAAATGCGATGATGTTGGTGGTAGAGAAACGTAGAAAAATGGCAGAAAAAGCTTTAATATTCAAGGTTATTGTAACCTCATAATTTAAATTATTGTGATGAAGGTGTGTGGTGTTAGTGTGTGTTGTTCGTGATTTTATTGGGGCGAAGAATGGAAGTAAAGAGAGAGAGAAGAAGAAGAAGAAGAAGAAGAAGAAGAAGAAGAAGAAGAAGAAGAAGAAGAAGAAGAAGAAGACAACATCGATGTTCAGCGGTGGTGGTGATGGCGACGGTGGAGATGGTGGCAGTGGTTTTTGATGACAATGATGAGAGAGAGAGAGAGAGAGAGAGAGATTAATTGAACGAGATGGGGAAAAAGTATGGTTGTCGACTTTCTTTTCTTTACTAAAATAGCTCTTTGCCCCCTTGTTATTTGAATCCATGAAATTCTAGATTTAATCATGGCCACACATTATTTGCAAATGAGTGGTCAAGATTAGTTCCTATTGCTAATATAAAAGGTGGTTCTCACCAGATTCACACCCTATATATATATATAGGGTAGAGATCCGATGAGAATAGATCTTATATGAGAATGCGATAATGATATATTTTAATGCATTTTTATGACATCGGTAATGCATATATTGCATAAAAATAATGCATGCACTATCTAATGCATGAACTACAATAATTTAAGAGAGGATTTAGAAAGTACTCCCTCCATCCATGATTTATCTCCCCATTTGGCTTCCGGCACAGAAACTAAGAAAATTGATAAAGTTATTTTGAGTGGAGTAAAAGTTAGAAAGTAGGGGTAGTGTTAATCTTTTGTTTACTTTTGCTAATCCTTGTAGCTTTTTTTATTGTTTAACTTGTGTAAGTAGATTCATTTAATTTTATTTGATTCATTAAATTTTTGCTTTCATTTAATTTAAATGTGCATTTCATGCAAATTTTGCTTAAGTGTGCATGTGATTGGTAAAATGTCATTGATTAAAGTTCTTGTTTCATTTCATTGCATTTGATTGGCGAAGTGTGTGTGTGATTCATTTAAGTGAATTTGATTAATTTGATTTGTGTGTGATTACTAAGTTACTGCATGTCATTTAATTATGGCTCAATTCATTTGATTTTTCTGTTCATACTAATGTGATGAAATCAGATTTCATTACATTTAATTTTTGTTCGCATAGGCAAAATGAAAAAAAAAGGATAAAAGATTAAACAGGACAGTAGGAAAGAAATGGAACAAAAAGAAAAACAAACACATAAATAATGAAAGCAGAGGATTGATTAAAGCAGGTGGCGAGAGAGAGGAATACAAATTGTGGGTTGGGTAAATGGGTAACATTTGCGCTGTGTAATTACATTTAATTAGTGGGTTAATGGTTTTAGGTTAATATATTAGGGTGGGTCCAATAATGGCAAGGGTAGTAATTTTAGATAAAGTGGAATGGTATAAATGTATAAAAAAGGTAAGTAGAGAGATAAATTATGGACAAAAAAGAGTGGGTAAGTAGGGAGATAAATCATGGACGGAAGGAGTAGCAGTTTTTAGATAATTTTTTCAAATTTTACCATTACTTATAAATCTTTAAAATATAGCACGTGTTGACAATTATACCCTTAGGCCCGTGTTTGGTAGACTATGTTATCCCATACTAAATTAATTAACTATGCTTATCAGTTGTTTGGTAGGAAAGAGTAAAATCGTAGAGAGCCCAGCACAAACGAGCAGGCCTGCTCGTAAATCACTATTCCAAGCAGATTATTAAGTTCTCGCTCTCGTGATATTATTTCTTTGGTCTTGCACAGTAACCTCGACTAAAATTGATGAATCCATCTTTACCCCCAAATCGAGCAAACTCTCATTCATTATCTATCTCTCTGGTACTCACATGTTCTTCCCCGACCTCGCGATATAGCCGCTCAATCCTGCTGAAACCTACAAGTTGGGCACAACGAATCAGTCACGATTGAAGGTTCATTTTCTCAGATTTTGACGGATCCATGGAGTTTGCAAATCTGGGATTTGCGCGAAAGCCCTAATTTGCTCGAACTGACTCTGTCCAGCGGCGACATATACAGACCTCATTATCATCTTCAGAAGGTTTGAAGGTAATGTAACATATATCAATATGTTTTACCCACAAAATTGGAAGCGGAGATTGCCTTAGTTTGATTCTCTTCGTTTAATTTTGTAGCTGGAATAACAGCAGAAAATAAAAGAGAGGCCCACTTTCTTCTGACAGCAGATCTGAATTGTCTGCAGATTTCCATCCACGAGTGCAGGTAAGCGCTATTATCCCCAAAAAATTGAATCAAACTTTTGGAGTAGTGATTTCCAATTCAATATGGTTGTAAGTCTTACTTTCACAAAGAAAGCAGATCCATAATATGCTATCTTAAAGAGCTCAGAACTTAATTGAAAATATAATAAGAAGATGTTGCTCTAATCTCTAACTAACACTCCTGCACTTAACAAATGTGAGAGTTTCAAAATTCGTGATGGTTTCTAATTAATGTTTTTGAATGTACTAATCATTTTATGGAATGATATTGTATTTTCTGATTTCTCTATCATTAATATAAATAGAGATTAGCTCTCGTGCAACCAGAGTCTTGTTTTTAATTTTTCTGAGGTGTATGTCTTCTCAACTTTATGCATGCATGTCCCTTCATTCATGCAATTGGAAGCAGCTTTTAAACATTTCATTTCATACTTCACAGTTTGTTAATCCGAATGACTCGTGGTTGTATAAGATGTGTTGACAAGGAATATTTTTAGTTTTGAAACATCATAATTTCCCAGTATTTTGGTCCTGATACCACCTACATTGTGATAAACTTGTTATGGTTGAATCTAGACTGAGAGAAATATTGATAATTGTGTAGGTTCGTATTGAAAGATAAATGACTTCGCCAAATTCTACGCAATATGCAGCGGTATTTTCTGTGATAGAGGAGATATTGTAGCAATAAATGCTCCAATTTTATTTGATATTTGAAGTTCTATTTTCAATGCCCCTCTTATTTCCTATTTTATAGCTGTAAAAGGAATGACCTCATGTGAAAAATGTGACATTTTCCAGCACTCGTGAGGCCCCTCTAATTTTGGTGCTATCTGCAAGTTGTCGTAATAGCTCTATAAAACAAGGTGAAAAGAAGTTCATCCTCTATTCCTACTTGTTCCTCTAAAAACACAAACTACTCCAGCATGAAAAAAAATAGCTCCTCAGGAAGCTTATTTTTACCACGAGAAATGGACGGTTGTTATGGATGCACGGTTGTTGAGCGAACTTGTACAAAAAATAAAGCAGGGAACGTGGAATCCGGCTCATGTTCCCGATTCCAGTGCATTGGCATCTGCACTTCGTGTCGTTAATGTCGAGTTTGGCACTAATTTACAATTAGAAGATGTCCAAGAGCGAGTAGCTTTCTTAGAGGCTCGATATCATACATTCTGATTTATTTTAAAGCAAAGAGGAACTTACTGGGATCGCGCAGAAAACAAGGTGTCAATCCATGATAGTACATGGAGCAAAATATTGAAGGTATTCTTTATTTATTCATTCTTTTCCCTAATTTATTTTTATTTGTTTGGGTATATGATGTTGTTGAGTAGAATAACAGCATAGCTCGAGGCTACTACCATCAAGCCGAGCCCGAGTTTAATAAGTTGGCCATAATTTTTGGACCAACTAAGATGAAGGAGGAGAATAAGACATCAATCATCAACATAAGTGACGATAGTCTTCACATAAGTGACCCCAATAATGTGCATGTAGTAGATTCTGGTTCAGAAGAAGTTAGTAGCCAAATGGTAGCATCGGAAATCAACCGAAGGCTATTCAATGAGGATCGTGAATCCACAAGAAAAGAGGATTGGAGACAGGCGTATCCGATGAGGAATGCCTTTCCACCACCGCCAAGGTTTCAAGTTTTGCGCGGCCAAGATGATACCGGCAGTTCTTGTGGTTCATCGGATCCACATGCCCGCAAAGATAATCCATTAGTAGGCCATTACAAGATGATTGTGCGATGATTACGCAATTTCGTAGTGCTAGAGTTGTTCATGGAGATGGCCTTTTTTCTATGTTCTGTTGTTAGTGATGTAATTGTTTGATCTTTAATTGCTGGAGAAAAAAGGGAAAAGGATCCGCCCAAGGATGCAATTTTCTAGCTCCTATTCAGTATTCCTATATCATTTATTCAAATGTTTGGTTTCATTTTTATTTCTTGTATCAGTATCATGTATGGAATAATGCCAAATAGAAGAATTCAAAATGATAATGCTAACACCTTCCAGACCACAGAATTGTAAAATACCAATTAAGATTGCATTGTTGAAGCTGATGCTACAAGTCCACAGAAAGCATAGTTTTACACAGAGATTACAGAAATTGTTCATCAAAATATGGCATCCAAAATACAGCACATATTAACATATTGTTTGCTGATTACAAAACCCAAAGTTTCAAATCAAAAGAGCATAAGTTTGCTGGAGAAAGGATATTACAAAAGGAGGGTCGGGATGCCAATTCTCTCATGCACTGCTTAGTAATTCTTATATTTCAGGAGGCGCTACACATATGGTGCTTTAGCTTCATCGGAGAGGCTGTTGAAGATTAGTAGATGCTCAGTCTTGTCCGCTAAGATCTCACAAAGATCGAACACCTCATCAAGAGTGAGTCCATCAATCTTCTGCAATTCTTTGCATGCTTCTTTCTTTGCCGCAGCTATATCAAACTCGTAGCCTATACGAGATGCAATCTTGTCTAGTCTTGCATTCGTATTTTCTCCGATTTCACCAAGTATTTCAGCTATACCAGAAACATCGTCAGATGCTTTACGTTTCTTTCCCTTTCCCATAGTCTTTTTAGCAGCCTCAACCTTCTCAGTGTTGCAAATGTTGGTTTCCCTAACATTATCTGCCTGAGCACTCATCTACCAAGGGTACATCTTGCCCATCATCTTGCCTTTCTATGTTGATCTCCTCGTGCATCTCATTCGCAGCGTCTGTAACATCCTCGGCATTCTCCTCGGTGGCTCTATCCTTTCCAAACACTTCTTCCATTCTTCATACAATGTCCAAGCTTTGTAGCGCATGGATCTTGCGTTTGGATCGACCTGATTCACAGGTTGCAAATCAAGGAAATCATAAATCAATATATATACATACATATATATATATATATATATATATATATATATATATATATATATATATATATATATACAACATTTGCTGGTATTGAAGTGATTCACATAACAAAAACAAAT